>CM053743.1:31979981-32042412 GCA_028658305.1 Pachyuromys duprasi
CCTCTGCCCTTCTTTCCTCTCTCCTCCCCCTCCTTCCCCTCCCCTTCCTTCCCTTTCCCTCCTTTACTCTCCTCTCCCTTCCATTCCCTTCCCTCCTTTCCTGTCCCCTGTCCCCCCCTCTCCTGTTATTCCCTTCCCATCTTTTCTTTGTGCATGCTAAGCGAATACACCACCATTGAGCTATGTCTCCAAGCCCCAAACTCACACTTGTAATGATATCAATATTTTACCTTGAAAATTCAAAACGCACAAATATGGAAACAAGTAAGTTGGAGTGAGGTCCCCAAACTTAAATTTGAACCAAGCATTTCATTGGTGCAGGTAGAATAAAACAACAGAACAAATTCAGATACATGAACCTGTCAGCACCAAATGGGAATGTTTTGTGTGGAAAAGATGATAATCATAAAATTCCCCTTTGGCAGAATTTATATTTACTCATAATAAATATTTTAAAGATGAAATTTAAGGGCAATTAAAATTGCGTGGATTGGTTCTCTCTCTCTCCACCATGTGGACTCCAGGGACCAAACCCAAGACATCAGGCTTGGCAGCAAGCACCCTTATTTACTAAGCCATTTCGCCAGTCCCAAATCGACGTTTCTGATTTGACTTTTCTAGCCTGGTCTCTGCTTGATAAACAGTTACCATTGTTTCTTAGTGATCTGGGTTCTCTTGGAATCTTGGAGCTTGGCAGAAAGTGGGCAAGTCACGTGACCTTCCTGCGTGTCTGGTAATACCACGTCCATTTTCCCTTGGGGGTCTCTGAGTCATTCTTACAAAAGCCGTCTGCTATGTCCAATATGAGAAAGTGATTAGTCCCAAGCTCACAGCTATGTCCCCGGCCCAGACAGACCCATCTACAACACAAAGTATGCGGAAGTGTTCAGAAACATAGACCTGAAAGACGAGAAGAGAGAGCTCCGGATTAAAGCAGTGCGTCCTGCGCAGGGACAGTCAACAGGCCCACAGTCCGTGACACAGAGCACCGTCTGCGTAAACTGCTCCTGTTCTGTCCCACTTGGCGTCATCATTTCCAGAAGAAACTCATGTTAGTTTTTACACAGAATCTCACAATGTATCAGCAAGGAGAACTCTGGGACGACAAGAACCCGAGTCACTCACGGCTGTCATCCCGGTTCCCAGTTCAGGACCAGCCTTCTACACAGCGCATGCTTGGCGGTTGCCTCCACAGCCTGGTGTGGGCCGTGGAAGGTGACCGCTTCACCTCTCCTGGACACTGTATTTTCTTTGTGCATTGAATGACTCCATATTCTTTTTTCCTAGATCTGCGAAGCATCGGGCTTCCCTCCACAGTGGTCAGCACACAGCTTTGATTTAGTGTCTTTTCTAAAACTGCCATTCCAGTTTGCTCAGGCTCTATCCAGTCGTTCATCTCATTGAAAAACAGAGGGAAAGCCTGACAGGCCGCAGTGTTGTTTGTCTTTGAGTAAAGGGTTCAAGGTTTAGTCATTAACATAGTATCACGTCATACCCGAAAACTTTCTCACTGTATCTGTTAGTAATAAAATAAGCTATAAAACTATGACTTATGTGATTTCCATAAAAATTATTATAGTGTTTTTACAGCATACGAAATAGGTTTTGGCAACGACATCTATAAATGATGAAGCTTTCCCTTTTTTAAGTTTTTCTTTTTGTATTTCTGTGTTTTCAAAAATATTTCTGGAACAGGCTATTCTTTTTAGATGTTTAAGTGAATTTTAATTCTAAATGAAATTATGCACAGTAAAAGCTCTTCACCTGAAATTAAAATTTGATACACACCCTCTGCTTTAAAATTTTTATTTATTTTTTATTAATTACATTTAATTCATGTTGTATCCCAGCTGTAGCCCCCTCCCTCATCCCTTCCCAATTCTACCCTCCCTTCCTCATCTCCTTCCATGCTCCTCCCCAAGTCCACTGATAGGGGAAGTCCCCCTCCTCTTCCATCTGACCTAAGCCTATCACATCTCATCAGGACTGGCTGCATTGTCCTCTGTGGCCTGGTAAGGCTACTCCCCTCTCAGGGGGAGGTGATCAAAGAGCCAGCCACTGAGTTCATGCCAGAGACAGTCCCTGTTCCCTTTACTAGGGATCCCACTTGGAGACTGAGTCTATGGGCTACATCTGAGCTGAGGTTTTAGGTCCTCTCCATGCATGGTCCTTGGTTGGGGTATCAGTCTCTGCAAGGCCCCCAGAGCCCAGTTTTTTGTTGTTGTTGTTCTGTTGCATACACCCTCTCCTTTATCTGAAAACCGCATACAGACGGAGGCCACTTTGTGGAGAAGCTAAGTGCTTAGACTACAGTTCCCATCAGCACCTGACACTACTTGCCTGAAGTTGACAGGCAAAGCAGAGACCACTCTGCCCAGCATAGTCAGCACACAACAGCTTAAGATAAGTAGCTACTGTTGGTGGCATTTTTTTTTAAGTACAAATGTTTACATAAACAGAGCTGGGATGAACTTTCTCTCTCTGCCTGTGATTTTTGTTACCAATACTGGTCACATTTTTTCCACGGTGTCAGCAGCAGAGAAAGCCGAGGTAGTGTTCAGCTTCTCCCTTCCAGTCATTTGGGACTCTGGCTCAGAGGAGGGTGCCAGTCACACTGTAGTTAACCTTATAGACACGGCTAGAGAAGTGTTTCTATGGTGACTCCAAATCCAGTCAAGCTGATGATGAAGATGAACCATCCCTGACTTCAGCAGATCCTTGAACAAGTCCTGGTTTTGCAGATGTGGGATAACCAACATTTCGTTCTTCAATCGCTGCATTCTGAAGGCCAAACAACAGATTCTCCTGAGTTATTATTTCACTGTATTGTTTTAGTTAGAAGAACAAATGTGGAGCCAGTGAACTGCCTCAGCCAATGAAAGGACCCGCTGCCAAGCCTGATGACCTAATTTCTATCGCCAGGACCCACGTGGTAGAAGGAGAGAAATAACCCTGCAGGTTGTCCTCAGACCTGCACATGCTCTGTGGCATACGCACATCCACACATGCACTAAACAAATAAACACAATACACAATAAGAATTCATGTATAAGAAGAACAAATGTTAACAACAAAGGAATTACCAACTCAGATTGCTTTTGAGTTAGCTTTTTTTTTTAAGCAGCATCCTGGAACTTAGTCTCAACATAACTTATCAGACAAATGGGGGAATTTGTTTATTCCCTTCTGTCTGCTCCAAAATCTTATTCCACTGTTTTCCCTTCCAACAGTCTATCTGTCTATGTTCCTGACTGTTCTTTTTGAGAAATAGCCAGCCAGTATTTTTAAGCAACAATACATAAAAAATTCTTCCTGTGCACAAAGCTCTTGATAAACTACAGGCTACCAATACACACATGTGTTCTATGATATAAGTATGAAGATACTATGGACAGAGAGAAACAGTGACTGCAAATGTGGACTTCAAACTTAATGATTCAAGGCCAGAAGCCATAAACCTTGATACAAACAGCTTCTCATTGGCCGTTCCTAGGCAGGATGTTACAAGGGACACAATAGTGGAAATATTTAATGATAGATTGAGTCTCCCAAGCAACTCTGAATAGGCCAGCCATAAAATAATAAAAGAAAGAAAGCAAAGCAGTAAGCAGTTAAAAATGTAGCAAAGGTTCATTTTGTCCTTTTATTTTTTTAACCCAGAATCAAATCTGATCAATCCCTTCAGGATCATCCTGTCTCTTTCATAGTCTTTCTACCTCTACCCTGACCTAAAAGTTACAAGCCTGGCTTCATCTTTTCATCACAAGCACAAAGCTGGATTATTAAAGTTGCAAATGGAGACTCTATTGATTTTAAATAAAAACTTTTGATGACAACATCCGGAAAGAGGGGTTTGGATGTTTTGTTGTTGTTGTTGTTTTTAATCATATTGACCTTACATATTTGAATACTTTGGAAGAATTCAGTGCAAACCACCCCAGACAGGCTTTCTTTAATTGTGTGCCTAAAGGTTCCTAAGCAGAGTTCACCTAAGTCACCTTGACAGAATGTTTCCTCATTCCAGGCTTCATGGTTGTTTTTCACAAGATAGTAATTAAATTCTCCCTCTCCCATTCTCAGATCGTTATAGTGATAGCTTCTCAAAATGAAATCCAACGCTCAAGGTAAACACTAGGCATTCAGTGAAGTCAGAGGTGATTATATTTTGTTATGGAAACTTGGTGCAGAATGCTGCATGGCCTCATTAATTCTTACTGTTTTTTTGTTTTATGATAGTAAATGAATATTCTTTATTTAATTACCAATTCTTAGAATATGAAAGTCCCATTTCTATAACTGGAAAGCCTGGTTTGCTATGTAGCAATTAGCATTTTGTAAATACTCAATAAAGAGCCTGGTGTAGTCCAGTCTTCCTACCTAATGCAGGAATGTGTCCAACCATTGGCCTCTGAGTTGGATCTTCATATCTTCTGCTTAATACTTTCCAGTTTCAGACTCCCATGTATTCCTCTCTCCTGCCCCTTCCCATTTTTTCTTCCAAGGATCCATGTTGAATTCTTACTGTGTGCCAGGCCTTGTAACTAGGCTCTGGATAAACACATTCCCTTACCTCACTCTACAGGTTAAGAAGAATCATCTGGAGTAGTCTGTAAGTACTGATTTATGAACAAAGGAGGATTACAACAGGTCTTCTATAAAAGAGGTTTATTAGGTGGATATGGAGAGAGGGAGAGCAGAGAGAGCAGGCCATGAGAGAAGAGGAGGGGGCGCCCCAATAGAGAGAGGGAGAGAGAGATGAGAGAGAAGAGCAAGAGAACAAGAGAACAAGAGAGGGACCACGAGTCGGGTTGTCCCTTTAAGAGGTCAGGTAACTACTAACCACGCCCCCAAGGTGTGGCCACCTGGCTGGGCGACACAGGATGACGTCATAAGTTGCTAGGTAACCCAGAAGCAGGTTCTGTTTCAGAATACTAACACAGTCAAATGTACAGAATAAACACAACAGAAGGAAGGGATGCTATTGTTAGACGGACCCAATAGGTTGGTGTAAGCTGAAAGTACATTCTGGAGATGGATGGTGGTGACGGTTGCAGTGTGTGAATGAAGTCACTGAGTGGAACACTTCAAAGTGTCTGCCATGATAAATGTAACACATGTATGTTACATACATATGTCCAAGGTAAAACAAACAAGTGGAAAGCTGGAGGACTGATTCTAACAAGAGCTAATATGGAGCATCACGTATGAAGACAGAGCGAAAACTACCCCCTTCCTTGTGGGCAGGAGTCTTTCCCAGTGGACAGAAAACAGAGCTTCAGGGTGAGCAAGGGGATTGATGGAGAAAAGAGTGGTCACCATGGCACAGGGTGGACGCCCTGAAGAACCGGAAAGGAGCCTTCTGAATGCCAGGGACTCACTGCAGAGCCATTCAGTAATTTTAGAGAGGAAGTAATATAAAGCATTTAGGTGTGTGAGTGTGCTAGTGCATGCATATGTGTATGTTATGTGTGTGCGCATATGTGTACGTTATGTGTTGGTGTGTGTGCATACATGTGTATCTGTGTGTGTGTATGTGCGTGTGTGTGTTTGAATATTCTTTCTTCTATTTGTTTAAAACTTCCCACACACAGCATTCTCCCATCATCTCTGTGTGTCTTCCTTCTGGAACTGCGTGGAAACAAATGTCTTCCTTTCTCACTGGAGGCTTGTCAAGTTCATACCCTCCTGCCCTTGCTGAACCATCAACCCTCCTGTTAAATCTGGCTCCTGGAGTTTATGGAATGAGTGGCTCTTGATTATGACCCTCCAGAATATGTTAGGCATCTCAGAATACTCTGTGTCTCCCAACAGCGCTGGCTGGTTCACATTAAATTTGCTGTCAGCTACAGTCTCCTGCCCTCAGCTTTCCCATGTGTGATATTAACAAATCAGGAGGCCGCTATCATTCCTATTTTTGCTCCGCTGTTTTTTGTTTGTTTGTTTAGATGTATATTTAATAAGAAAAAGAAAAATATCCTTGGTTTTAGCTGTGGTGCAGCCACTGACCCACCAAGCAACCTCTTTAAGAAGAAGCTGACCCACCGGGACCCTGAGTTCCCACCTCTTCTCTGTGCTCTAAGTGTCATGTCATGGGCTTCTGAATTGGTGGCCCTAGCACCCTGACAACTCAAGCATTTCTTTGTTGGCAGCTCATACCGCTAACACAGTGATCACTTTCTCCTTACCTCCGTACCTCATTATTTCTCAGTTTGTTCAGTTCATCGGGCTATGACTGAGTGCCCACCCTTCTCCACAAACACTGAGATGATCAATATTCCTTGTCCCTAGGATGAAGACTTAACATGTAGTGCAGAAAATGGCCTTAGGTTGATTTCCGCTTGATTTTCATTACAGCTCAAATGAGTATTAATTGGTCTGCAGGAGTAAATTCATGTCCTTAAACAATTAGCTAATTGTAAAGAAATGGCCTTGGAATCCCTTCTAGGAAAGGGGTGCCGTATGCTAGAGTGATACCACAACATTGCATCATACTAATAATTCCATGGAAGGCGCCAGTAGCTAATTGTCATTTATTAGAAAGGTTCACTGCAAGGTCACATGGTACAGTGCCTGCCACATTCTCTGAAAAGATTGTCAGTGGTACCAGTTACCTGTCATATATAGAAATAGTCACACACATTGCTGATGACAGTAAGTCAAAACGCTAATGGTAGTTATTTGTGTGGATAAAGGAACATTTAGGGACAGTTTATCACTTGGGTTTCCCAGGAGCCCTTTGTAGAAGACAAAGCAAGGTGTCTATCATTCTACAGATGAGGAAACAGACTCATATTAAGGGTTCAGGCTCCAGGGTGATGCCACCAAAAGGTGGTAAAATCCTGAAGAGGTGAGACCTAAGGAGAGACCATCAGGTCATTAAAAGAGAACTGTTGAAGATGGTTGTAGCAATCTGGCCTCTTCCACACTTTATTTTTGGCTTCCTTCTATTAATGAAATGAATAATTTTGTGCTGCATGCATTTCTACCATAATCTGCACCTTACCTAGTGGGCCAGAAACAACAGGCTCAAACTTTAAAACCATGAGCCAAAAATAAAATCTTTCTCTTTGAAGTTGGATTGTCTTGGGTATTTTATTACAATGACAGAAAGCTTTCAGTTTCTACTGTGCTAAAAACAAAACAAAACAGTCTCTAGGAATAAAACTGAGTTGATCTGGGCATTTCTGTGGCTATGGTTTCTTCCCTCAGCCTATCAGGGCATCAGCAAAGGAATGACCATTACCTTCTCATTGCTGCAACAAAAGACCTGACAGAAACAACTTCAGTAAAGAAAGGTTTATTTTGGCTCTCAGTTCTAAGGTACCATAGCGGAAGTCATGTGACAGCCATGTGACACAGTTGGCCACACAGTGTCTGCAGTCAGGAAGGAGAGAGCAATGAATCCTGCCCCTCTCAGTTTCTCCTTTTTAGTCAGGACCCAATCCCATGGAATGGTACCACCCACATTCAGATTGTGTCTCCCCAACTTTAATTAGAAAAATCTAGAAAGTACCTCCAAGACATGCCAGAAGTTTGCTTCTACGGTGATTGTGAATCCTGTTAGGCAGACAGGTCAACCATCACAGAGGAGCTCATGCTGTGTGGCATTAGCCCAAAACACAGGATACATCTCTCTAATTCCATTTTAATCAGAGATAGCCATTTGCTTGCAAAATGTGGGCTTCTTCCGCTGTGGGATGCGTTCAGTTTGGAAAGTCTGGAAGTTTTTCCTAATCCGTAATTGAAAGGTTATGGGACAAGTGTCCATCCAGTTTCAAGATGTCAGCTTGCTGCTCGGTGAAGGAGCGTTAGGAGCAGAATTGGTTAAAGAAATTTATTCCAGTATATTTCTGTGTTTGGAGACATTGCCTCCACTTCTAGTGTTCTCTAGAATGGGACACATGTGAGACAAAAGACGCTCTTTATTTGAGGTAATCATCAGCCCCTAAAAATGACAAATAGCCTCTTAATCCAGACATAGAGCAAAAACTTGAAATATGAAGCCAAAAATAATCACTTTTTATCTCCACATTATAGCTCACCCTCAGCCTCTGTAGAACTTGATGCCTACTTGGACACTGTAAGTAGATTTTTAGGTATAGAGAAAATATAATATTGAAAGATTATGGTCATATTTTACTTTGAAAAGTTTAATAAGTTAATACCATTATAACACAGAGACTCAGCTTAAAGGCTCTTGCTGCCAAGCCTGGCCACATAGGTTTCTTCACTGGAATCCAAATGAAAGCATAGAACCATACACACATGTGCTGTGGTATGAAAATGCTTCCCTGTAAATAAATAAATGTTTTTTTTAAAAACTGTTAATTCCTTAGAATATGTACCTAAGAAGATTGAAAATATAAAAATTATGTTGTTCTTTTTTTAACTGAAACAATACACCTGATTTAGGTTTTTTTTCTGATTTAGTTTTTTTAACGGTGTCAAACATAGAATTAAAATTTGAATTTGCTCATAGTTGGGCTAAAGATGTGTTTCATTCCAGAGCACCGTAGTGGCATGAGATACTAGCGTGCATTAGTATTATAACTGCTGTTAATGGTGGTAGAAATATATTGCTTAGGTAATTCAGTTCTACGGAGAAGGGTGATCTCAAATTAACACAAAACACTTCCGGAGACCCAAACTAGTAAAAATTAGACAAGTGGCTCAGAAGACCTTCAGTCAGTGGACAGCCATCACTGACCTTTTCCAAAACACAGGTTGTAACTCAAAAGTGTGTATTCTCTGACTGATCATGACATACTGTACACACGTCCTTGTCATTGTATACAATTACTATGAGTCAACTTAAGTAATCAATAGTTTTAAAAGAACAAAATGAATGAATGATATCTTTTGAACTTGTATTCAAATGAGCTCTTTGAAACTTACCTTTTCCTAACCAGATGGCTTAGGACATTGTTATTTTTTTAAAGAATTGTGCTTGTTTTTCAGTTTCTGTCTTAACCTGGCTATCACCCAAATAATTGAGACTCTTTATGTTAATATAACATGGCTTTACAGCACAATCTGAGCAGTAATTATTTTTAACTCTCTAGGCTAGTCTGGCTTTCTTCCAGTGTAAGTCCCAGAGATGTTTGCGCTTGTGGCTTTTCCTACTGAGCTCTCTCTCTTGAGGTCTTCTAACCCTTCGCCCATGGCTGAATCCCCTACTTCCTCCTCTAATTCCTCCTCTCTTGGCTGGCAGGAAGTCCAGCCCTACTCTCTCTCAGCTCAACGATTGGCTGTAAGCTGCTTTATTGGCATATCCGGGGACAATTGGGGAGCAGTGTTTACACTCCATTGAGACAGGAGATTCTCAGGACAAGGATTACAACCAGATATGGGGGGTGTGGGGTACAGAAATCTGCATTGGGATTACACAATAACCTTATGCCTACAGGACATGGCAGTTTAATTATTCTTCTGGGTATGATGGCAGTTGACAGCATATTTTGGGTTATAATAGGCTCAGCTTGTTCTTATAGGATTCTTCGGATTTGGACCCTGGAAACAATAAGCCATGAAGTGTCAAAGGGGAAAGGTGGAGAGAGAAGCATGAACTCTCTTACCTGAGGGGTGAAGTCAGCAGAGATCTGGCTTCTGTCTGCCTCTTTCTTCTTTCTTTCCCAGTTGGCCTCCTCCTCTGTGATCCTCTGTGATTCTCACGCCATGAAGAGTTTGAGCCTGTCACTATTCAGAGTAATCTGAGAAGGGCTAACTTGACTTAAAACTTTCCCATTACATGATCTGTTAAACAGGTATGTGTCAACTTCCGGGACTGCTGATTGCAGGTTTCAAGCTACATCACAAAGGAAAATGCAAAGATCCAGGCAGTGAGTGCCGGACAGTGTGCAGATGGTCCTGATGGCAGCCCTCTTGTGATTCTGAGTCTTCCAGGGTGCCCCACTTGACACCTCTCTACCTTTCCTCACTTCCAAACTCAGTTTTTCTAGCATGTCTATGACTACTCCAGGTGATTCTTTGGCAGCTACGGAGCTGTCTCGGGAAAGTGCCAGGGGAGGGAGCACAAGCAGACACATGTCTCCTAGTGTGTAGCCCGAGACTCCGGCGTATACCAATTCTATGAACTCTAGGATTTCTTTTCCTTTCTGTGTGTGTGTACATGTGTGTGTCGCTCATGATGTGTGGTGGTCCAGTGTTTGTGGGGGTGAACAATCCTGATAGCTCTTCCATTTTATTCGTTAAGGTGTGGTCTTTTACTCACTAGCAAGATTGTTTTGGGGATCCCTGTGAATCTTCCTGCCTGCAGAAGCTGTGACTAGAGGTGAGCCACCACTGCCCACCTGACATTTACATAGGTTCTGAGGATCCAAACCCTGGTTCTCATGTCTTCATTGCAAGCGCTTTAAGCGCCGTGCCAACTCTCTCCTCAGTCTTGATTCTGGGATGCTTTAAAGGATCAAAACTTTCTTCCAGGGCTGGAGATGGCTCAGCGGTTAAGAGACTTGAAGGGAACCACAATGCAGGTGCCAACATATACCTAAAAGCTGAATGACTCATATGAAATAACCTCAACTCCAAGCAGGGCGGAGACAGAAAAATTGCTGGGGTTTGCTGGCTAATTCTGTAGTGGAAAGACATAAGCCCCAGGTTCAGGGAGAAACCCTGCCTCAAAGGAACAGATAAGAGATGGACGAGGACAGCCAAACACGCTCTTCTGGTCCTGACACATACACCACACTCAAATATTATTTTTTTTAAAGCTGTGATCTTCAGAAGAAAAAAAAATTAAATTTTCTTAGTAAATATTTCTTTTGTTTAATGGTTGGTGGCTCAACGTCAAATTGAACCCAGCAACTCTTTCGCTCAAAACAAATTCTGCACTAGTCTAAAATGAAGAGTGATCTGAAGACAGGCAAGTGGGCTCCACTTATGTCTGCAGTTTCTTTGGGTGTGTGCTCATGAAATAAGGAACAAACTGAGGTAATTGCGCGTGTGGATAAATGTACACGTTGTGTGCTGTTCCCCCTCTTTCCCATGAACTCGCCACCATCTCTGTTGAACCCTCTCTCAGCCTGCCTCCTCCTCTCCACACCCACAGCCCGAATCAGTCCTGAACATGCACAGTACCCAGACTCCCACCCACTTCTCCTCCACCCGGCTTCCTCCACTGCATTAGCGCTATCTTTCTAAAACAGATCTTACCCTGACAGCTGCCCACTTGAAAAATCTCAATGGCTTCTTTTTTGTCCCTTCCAGAGAGAATCCTTTTGTCTTGACACAGTAAAGCGGCCCCTACTGCCGTGCTCGAGCAGGTCTCTCCAGCCCCGTCTGTGCCTATCTTCCCAGACAGTTCGCTCACTACTGCATACCGGCACATCCTGGCCTCATCTTTAATCTCCTCTCTCTCTCCTGCCTTCTCCTGCCTGAAATTCTTCTTGTCACTTGTGCCCCGCCCTGAGCAACCCTCCACTCTAAAGCAAGAATAATCACTCCCACTTACCCTGCATGCTTTATGCGATACTAAACATTCATTATACCATATAACTTACTATGCAGTTCTCTCTGCTTCTTTATATTCCAGCCTTAAGAAATGGATGACTTTCTGGGATGAAAATGTCAGGATCACACTGAAAAAAATGATGAAAGGAATTGAGTCAAATAAAGCAGAGAAGGCTAAAGTAGCTACCCAGACTCGCCTTGTTTAGATCGTACTGAACTAATGTGTTATATAGCACATAATCCCCATAATCCCATCTTTCAACTAACCAAAAACAATTTCTTGCCTCATGGCTGATGCTTCTTAGCTTTTGGTTTTCTGTTGCTTTCTATTTTCATTTTGATTGTTTTAAAGAAAAAGGGAGAAATGTCCTAACTTATTACATGAATTGTTTTCTTTATTTACTAATTTTGCGTGTGTCTGTCTGTGGGGGTGCATGTTTGCCATGGCATGCCTGTGGAGGTCAGAGGGCAATTTGTGGAGTTAGCTATCTCCTTCCACTATGTGGGTCTTAGGTTTTACTAAGCTCAGATTTTTCTGTCTTGGTATCAAGTGCTCTTCTCCACTGAGCCACAAACAAGAGAAATTTAAGAGTCCCCAATAAATACGACCAGCAAAGAGAATTCGACATACAGGAAATAGAGGAATCTATCCTTTTCCCCTATGAACACCCACATGATGGCAAAGAATATTTCATAAAATGTTACACCGTGGAAAGAAGAAAACCACCACTCCTATTCAGCAGATCGTTCCTTGCTGATACGATGGAGCATCTGCGGGGTAGACTGGTAGGCGTTTGCCATAACAAAGGAGAGGAGTGATTCTCAAGGGACCTTTGCCTGCCCTGACATGGCCACCACCCTGCTCTGCAATGTCTCAATAGGACTAAGTTCAAAGTCCGTGCCATGAACTGGACTTTTATCCTTTGGCATCTTTGCCTTTCTGAAGGAATGTGTAGATGATGTAAGATGATGAAGGAATGGGCAAGATGATGAGCCCTTCCGAGGGAAGATCAATGACTCCAATTGATCTTCAGTTGGAATAATGACTCCAATTCTGATGCTGGAAAGTTGTTTTCAGTGTAGGTGGTAAAAGCCTAAGATATTTTTAGAAGTCAGTTTGCAAAACATCTCCTCTTTACCTGTCTTGTTGTCATGCCTTAACTCAGCAAGCCTCCACTCTGAACCCCTTCTTTGCCTAAGTCATGTGGGGAGCCATTCTGCTCTCCAGGAGATGATGTTCTGATGAGTTAGTCCTGGCTACTGTGACAAGCACAAAATGCACCACATAGTCATATTGTAGTCAATGTGACAATGGTCCCATCTTTTTTTTTTTTTTTGCTCAGTTTTTTTTAAAAAATTGTTATTTATTACAATTTATTCACTTTGTACCCCAGTTGTGACCCCTCCCTCTTCTCCTCCCAATCCCACACTCCCTCCCTCTTTTCCTCCCATGCCCCTCACCCAGTCCACTGGTAGGGCAGATCCTCCTCCTCTTCCATCTGACCCTAGCCTATCACATCTCACCAGGACTGGTTGCATTGTCTTCCTCTGAAGCCTGGTAAGGCTCCTCCCACCTCAAGGAGAGGTAATCAAAGAGCAGGCCACTGAGTTCATTTCAGAGACAGCCCCTGTTTCCCTTACTAGGGACCCTACTTGGAGACTGAGTCTATGGGCTACATCTGAGCTGAGGTTTTAGGTCCTCTCCATGCATGGTCTTTGGTTGGAATATCAGTCTCTGAAAGGCCCCCAGAGCCCAGGTTTTTGTTTGTTTGTTGGTTGGTTGGTTGGTTTGTTGTTGTTGTTGTTGTTTGGTTGGTTGGTTGGGTTTTTTTGTTTTGTTCTTTTTGTGTTTTTTTTTTTTTTGGCTCTGTTGGTCTCCTTTTGGAGCTCCTGTCCCCTCCAGGTCTTTCTATCTCCTCCTTCTTTCATAAAATTCCATGCACTCTGCCCAAAGTTTGGTTAAGAGTCTCAGCCTCTGCTTTGATACCTTGATCTTTACTATAGAGCCACAGTAGTAAAAACTTCATAGTACTGGCAGAGAAACAGTCTGGATGATCAATGGAATTGAAGACCCAGAAATGAACCCACACACCTATGGTACTTGATTTTTGACACAGAAACCTAAACAAAACAATGAGAAAAAGACAGCATCTTCAACAAATCGTGCTGGTCTAACTGGGTGTCTACATGTGCAAAAATGCAAATCGATCCATGTTTATCACCCTGCACAAAACATCTCCTCTTTACCTCAGCATAAAACCAGACACACAAACCCTGTTAGAAGAAAAAGTAGGGAAGAGCCTTGAACTCGTTGGCACAGGAGACAAGCTCTAAGATCAACAATCAATAAATGGTCCCATCCTTTATAGAAAACTGAGAATTGCTTTTGTCTAGTGACATGTTAGCTGTCGCAAAGCCTAACATATTACTCATGCATTAGTGGGATGTTTTTGCAAACAAACCCACTGCCTGCCTGTTGTGTTAAAGCATAGCAATGCTTTATAGCACATGTAGTGCCCGACAATAACAGATAGCACAGTACTGCTTTATGTGTTTACTATAGGACACCCCTTATGTTAGAACAAATGCTGTCAACTTGCTAAAAAAATATTATAGTCACACATTGTGTGTTTGACACACAGCAGCAGCCTGCAAAGTCTCCTTTCCCAAATTTCATTGACATAATTTTGTCTCCGGTCTAGTTTAATCTCAGGTTGTTTTGTTCTTCCTAGCCAGAGGAGCACAGGCTAGCCTGTATATACTTCAGTCATCCATCCCAGGCCCCTGCAGAAGAGTATACAACTGGGATCTGTGTCACCATGACAGAATTGCCTAGTGACGCACAGCTCTGCACATGTTCCCGTGGTTCAGCAGGTCACCTGCGTGCCACGGACTGTGTGGCTCCGACAAGTTTGTCACTCATTAAGTGACTCTGAGGGGAACTCCCAAAGTTGAGTTTGTTTGCTGGTTTGTTTTGTTCTTTAAGGTGCTTTTTCTTAAGGCTAAATGGATTCTGAGTGTGATTTTGGAAGACAGTATTTATTTGTGGGTTTAAGTTTTGCTTCCAACAGGACTACATATTACAGCTGTTGCCATTTTACAGATCGAAGTTTAGGAACAAACTGTGTTGGTCATCTCTCATAGTCTAGCTGGCCCATTCATCTGTAAACTTTGAGAAAGTTTTACTTGGCATATGGTTTGCACATATGCTGCTAAATATGTGGATGCTACGATGTAGTTTGAAGGTGCAGGGGCCAGAGGGGTTGGGGTTGCTTGTCTGGTTACACAGTAAAGAAAGGCCTCATAGACCCTTCAACACTCCCAAAGGGAACTTTGTGACCTGAGGACTTGACTTTCTAAGACTCATTTTTACAGCGACAGACATGGTCACCTCTCCCCTCCAGCCAGCACTACCTGGGTTCAAGGTGTCTTAAAGCTCGTATGGAGATAAATCTGTAGGTGGCTCTTTGAGGTGAAGGGTACGGAATCAAGGGAGGGACGGGATGTGGAGGGATGTCTCAGGCAGCTAATTGTCCTGTCCAAACAAGCGGCGTGTGATGCTTCAGTGTGGGCACTCTCTCCCTGGACAATGCTCTGTGGATGGACACTGCTGACTTGTCTTTCTTACCTGAATTTCTGTATTTGCATGTAGGCTACCTCTTACACTGCAACAATCCCATTAAGAAATAATAAAGACTAGGATTGTAGTTGAATGATAAAGCACTTGCTTCACATCCCCAGGACCATTACTGTGTTCCTTACCACCAAATAGAAGAAAAGAGAAGGGAACAATGAATACCATTTAAATCAGTTCTTTCTTTCTCATTTTGGCCCAGAAACCTTTAAAAATCTCGTTTAAAAATTTGGCTACATTTTACATATGTATTGATTTTTTTTTTCAGTCAAATCTGTTCTTTGCCACTTTCTCTACCGATTTTGTGCTCAGATGTAGCTTGCTGGGTTAGGCTAAATGAGTCAGCTCCATGCATGGCTTTGTTTTTAAAGATTGCATCTTCCTTCCTGAAGTAACTGCTGGGGAAATCAAAGGTGTAATACAGAAGTATCTCCACAAGCTATCATCAGGGCCCCAGGCATTTGTGGTTTGCTCTTATATTGATTTGTTCTCCATTAAAGTCCCTTACAGTGACCCAGAAGAGGTCTTGAGACAGTAAACACAGCCATGTCAGATGGCCATTCAGGTTTTTAATACATTTTTTTTTCTTTGTGGTGTATCTTCCGAATCTCATATGCTGACTCCCTTATTAACTAGATCTGTCAATGTCATTACATTTACTCAGCTAACTGCCAAGACTACAGGCCCTGCTCATCGTTTGCTGAGGGTACTCAGTATGTGCTGTTAAAACCACTTCTGATTTTTGGAAGGAGTAAGGGGCTTTTGGGACTATTCATCTATTCCCTGAGGTTGTAATCCTATCTGCCATGCATAATACCTACTTATTTTGACTTTTGTTCATTGGCTCAATCTCTTACTATATACAGCTTCTAACTACCATCAGTGAGGGGACAGAAACACAGCCCTGCACCAATCACCCCGAGGCGGCCTCTTAACCTTTTAATGACCACAATACAAGACTTGGGAGTCCGTGGTTTTGACACAAAATGAATTTCAGGACTAGCCAGTACTCAAAAGAGTTGAGTTTTTATTAAAGATGGGGAGAATTGTGTTCAGGGGAAAAATAAAATCACGTCCACGAGCATGGGCGTGACCTTCTCACGAAGAGTCACAGTTTTATTAAAAGACATGCCAGCAGAGGCCTTCAGCACAAGGCACAGCTGCTTGTGCACAGGCCTCTCCAGGGAGAATTGCAAGTAACAGCCTTAGCCTTATAGACGCCATTTTGATGGCTCTAAGGCTGCACCTCAAAACATGGCTAAGGAACTTCCGCCCCTTCTCTCTCTCTTTTGATAAGTGAGATTATAGGGTGGCTCAAGATGTGCTTTCGATGGCCTCACCATCTAGGAAAGTAAAACCCGGAGCTGCTAGGGTTACGCAGTGGGGTTTGGACTTGTCCGTTTACTGTAAAGGAGATTTCTGGTGAGGTTCCTAGCATGTATAGCTGCTGAGGGCAAAAGGCCCCAGCAAGTATTAACTGTACTGAAATTCTTGCTTCTTGTCTGGTCAGAGTGTTTTTGTTTTTTAAAGATTGTATTTATTTATGAGTGCTCTATCTGCATGGATGACAGCAGAAGAGGGCATCGGATCCCAGTATAGATGGTCGTGAGTCACCATGTGGTTTCTGGGAACCAAACTCAGGACTTCTGGAAGAGCAGATAGTGCTCTTAACCACTGAGCCATCTCTCCAGCCCTGGACAGAGGCTTTAACCAGACTTCTGGGCAAGGGGCCCTTTTCCTTCCCAGTTCCTCATAATTTCCCCTGCCTTTCTATCATGTCTCACAACCGCCTCTGTTCTTCAGCTCTGAGTCAAGAAACTGGTATCAAGTGAGAATGACTTGAAGCCTTCCCAGGTCTCTCCTCCCCTTTCCTTCGTCACTAGGCTGGGAGGGTTCCACAGCATCATGCAGCAGGTGCTGGTCTCCTTTGCTCCCAAGGCCCCTCCTGCCCGCCAGCGTGCTCCAGACACTGTCCCTGAGAACATTTCTGGGGACACGCGCTTTGTGCAGCAGGAAGGGACAGGACAGAGGGAAGAGAGAAATTAATATCCCTGACAATCTTCAACCGAGAGCGATAGGACTCTGTGGAGTCCTGTGAGGTGTGACTCCTGGAAACCAGACTAGGGGTGTCAGAAACCGCAGACACAGAGGCGGGGGTGAGGAGGAGAAAGCTGGGATAGGTGGCCTGGGCTCTCGGGTGGAGAAGCCACAGCACCCCAGAACCTTAATGTGTTCATTATATAAAGTTGAACAGGAAGGTGGGATTATTGCATGTAGTTGAATAAATAGGTGGCTATACAGATAGACACGGCATCAGGATTATCACATACAGCTGTAGTAACGACTTATGTAATAAGAGGCAGGCTTATCTCAATAGGAGCAGTCTTCTGGCTGTAAGCACTCAGGGGAGAAAGCTAGGGTAGACATTTTCAACATCCGCACATGGATCAAGGGAAGGCTCCACCATGCCTCTGAGCCTCACCCAGGGAAGGCTTTGCCACTCCAATGAGCCCAAGGCATTAGGGTTTCTAACACAGCTGTGTTCATGTCAACAACGCACATTCACTCAGAACATTGCTGGATTCCTACACTGTGGGTCCCTTTTTTACAAATCATGAAACCTGAAAGCAATTTCAGGGACTCCTTACAAAAATGTGACAAGCAACGCTAATTTGGGTCTCTCCATCAGGCAGTTTATTTAGGATATAGTCAGAAAAAAGAAGGGAAAGTTTGTTATCATGTTCATCATCATTACAGATGTGTGAAGCTAGCATGTCCTGGAATGTTCTAAAGAGCCACGAAATGTCCCAGAACTGTCTGCTGGCAGCTAGAACCATTTATCCATTTGTCATCATTACCCTGCCACCTAGGATTTTTTTTTTAGAATAATAATGACCACTTAAGCTTAGAGCATTTAGATTATATACAGTTGGGTGTCACCCACTGATGCATCCAAAATCTCCAGAGCAGAGAGCAGGAAGTCCTTGGCAGAGCCTGGCTGAGGTGTTGTCTGGTTACACCTGTGAAAAGCTGGCTGCCATTATAATGCCAGCAATAAAATATGAGCAGAGAGGGTGTGAGGCTGAGCCCATTACAACCCACCCCTTGCCCCATCAGATGTACCAGTGCCCTAGATTAAGCCTGGAGTCTTCAAGATGATGGATGGCCACAACTTCTAAGAAAGACCCAATTCTCAACTGGGCATGTTACAATCTACATAGTCTAAGGCTGTGACATTTTCTACTTCTCCTCATCTACTCTAGATTCCCTTTGCCCTGGGTCTGCGCCAAGATGGGAAAGTGTGCCCTAGAGTAGAGAGAAGTTGATACTATAGAGAGTGAACATGCAGTCTTTTATGGGAGCAACACACAGTGCTCTGGCTTTTTTATAAAAACCAAACTGGCTCACTGCCTTGTTCTGTGGGGCCTAAGGCATGAGAGTCACAGGTGACAGAATAAGAATAATTAATTTGTAGATCATGATTACCAGAAAAATCATACTGCCTGCCTTAAGTGTTTTGGGGCAGAATACGGCTGAAAACTACTTATTTAGAAAGCAATCAATATTACATTTATATCATATTCAGAGTTTTTAAGTTGTCTGACAAGTGAACAAGAACTTGCTGGAATGTGTACAACTGATCACCTACAGTTGTTTTGAGACAAAGAAATACATTTTATGCTTTTATGATAATTTAACACTGTCATTTTCTTAATAATCTAGAATCCTGTTTGGAAACACGGGTCTCCAAGCCCCTTAGATATTATAATGATCTAGTTATATTAATACAACTGAACAACATATAACCCGTCCTTTTTAAAATAGAAGCCACTAAAGGTAATCTACTTTTAAGAAAAACTCAATCCCCACTGCTTTGACCTCTGCCGCCTGCTGTTGTTGCTGCCGCCGCCTCATACAAGGGGAAGCAGGAGAGGAGCCCAGGTCATTCGTCTCTTATACCCAACCCACACCACACGTGCCGCCAGGAGGAAAGATGTTTGCCTGCAACCCCACTGTGATCTGAGCTGGAACCAGAGTTACATATAGACCAATTTCTGCATCAGTGTTCTCTTGACACGGCGGCTAGGGCTGGAGAGGGCTAACAGACCCCAGCATGATGCGTGTCAGCTGATCTGAAGAGTTTCAGACCAGTGCAATCAGCAGAGGTTACCGCTGATTGATTCTGCTGCGGGGTTCATTGGCGCAGGTGCAGTAGGAGCTGCTGGTTCTGGTGCTGGTATTGGAACAGTCTTTGGCGGGTTTATCACTGGTTGTGCCAGAAGCCCTTCACTGAAGCAGGAGCTGTTCTCATATGCCATCCTGGGATTTGCCTTGTCTGAAGCTATGGGTCTCTTTTTTTGATGGTTGCTTTCTTGGTCTTGTTTGCCACGTAACAGAAATTACTGCCTGAAATGTTGGCGTTCATAGTAATTACGGATGTAATTCTGTGTGTCTTGCTTGTGACTCCAAAAACAGTAGTGCTGGAGTCTTGGAAATGTATATTATTTCCAAAATCATTTGATTAAAGATAAAAACTTAAAAAGAAAAACTCAAGAAAATCTCACACACAGACAGGCACACACACACCGGTGTTATTTAAATTCTGGTTTAAATTAATGACCTAATAAGGAAGGTAAAAGTCGTTTGAGGTCATAACTAAAGGACTTGTTTTGGGTTTTTTTTTTTAATCCCTTCTCTTTAAATAAATAACCAGGGCAAAAATATCCAGAGAAATTAGGAAGTGTTTATGTTATAATAACAAATGTAGTAAGATAAATTTTAATCTATACTTAAATCATATGGATGAGATCCAATTGTAGAAGGCAAGGTTTGCCATAATTATTGGTTTTTTTCCATTTTAAAATGTATATCTGCATTAGTACTTTGCATGTCTGTGCACCACATGTAAACCATCTGTTCTGGACAGTTAGAGGGTGCTGGATCCTCTGTAGCTCGAGTTATAGATGTTTGTGAGCAACCATGTTGGTGCTGGGAACTAAACCCAGAACCTCTGGAAAAGCAGCCAGTGTTCTAACCGCTGAGCCCCTCATTTTTGTTTTTATTAAAATTTGTCTTCTTTCGGTCTGTTAGTTTCTTGTTTAAAGCTCTTATGTGTGTTTCAGAAATTCAGAATTTTTATACATATATATTATATGTATATATACTATAATTAATATCAAACACTAACAATGTAACAACAGCCCTTGTTTGGGCTAGGGAAGAAACCTGTAGTGGACACATTAAGATTTGCACAGCCATTATGTGAAAATTCACAGGAACTGGCAGAAGCCATGAAGAGTCTTTTCATTTCAGGTCACGCACTGCCACCAGAATTCAGGTCACGTCAAGTTTCACTGTCAGATGAGTTATGAAAGCTAGGTGAGAGCTTTTCCGATTTCAAAACTGCAGGCGCAGGTTTGTGAACTTCACCACCATTATCATTGTATAACTCAGGCTTGGGTCACACAGGGCAGAGCTTGCCTGAAGACTGACTGCCCTTCCCAGTTATGGGAATGGTTTCTCAGAGGCCATTTGTTTTGCCCATTTACTAACCTTCTATGACTCTCAAAGAGTGAACACCGTCTGAATGGGCGGGCTGATGTTTAAAATGTACTGCTCCAAGAATATTCTGAATTTAGAAAAATGATCATAATCAATTTGCTTTGTTGTCTCAAACACCATCATCTTTGAAACCTAAACCTTGAGGATTTACACAACTTGGTCTTGCCTTGGGTATGACATATCCAGATATGCAGGTAAAACATGAGGAGGCTTGACCTAGACCTTCCTTTAATCTAGAGGATTAAGGAGATAGAGTAAATATTTTTGGATGATGGATTGCTGAAGCAGAGACATTTAAAGTACATAAATGTGCAGAAAGTTCGTTCATGAGACAAACTTTTTAATTTTTAATTTTTTATAATTTATTCACTTTATATCCCAATTGTAATTTCCTCCCAATTCCACCCTTCCTCCCTCTCTCCCATCTTCCTCTCCTAGTCCTCAGAAATGGGGAGCTCTCCTCCCCTAGTAACTGACCCCAACACAGCAAGTCTCATCAAGACTGCCTGCATCCTCTTCCTCTGAAGCCTGGCAAGGCCGAGCACGCATCCAGGGGGAAGTAATCAATGAGCAAGCAACAGAGTCCATGTCTGAGACTTCCCCTACTCCCTTTACTAGGTGACCTACTTGGAGACTGAGCTGTCTATGGGTTACATCTGAGCAGGAGGTCTAGGTCTTCTCTATGCATGGTCCTTGGTTGGCGCATCAGTCTCTGCAGGACTCCCTTGGCCCAGATTTATTGGCTTTGTTGGTCTCTTTGTGGAGCTCCTGTCCCCCACCACACCCCTTTTCGTCCCCTACTCTTCCATAAGACTCCCTGCACTTTACCTAAAGTTTGGTTGTGAGTCTCAGCATCTGCTTCGATCCCCTGGTTGGTGGAGTCTTTCAGAGGACATCTATGGTAAGCTCCCTTCCTGTTCTGTCTCTCTAACCACTTCCAGTGTCTATTCTGTTTGCCCTTCTGAATGAGAATCGAAGTCTTTCTTGTGACTTAGCTTTTTTCAGGATTTTAGTATGGTTATCCTATATTATATGTCTAATATCTAGTTATAAGAGATTATATACCATGTGTGTCTTTCTGCTAATGGGTTACCTCACTCAAGATGATCTTTTCTCATTCCATCCATTTGCCTGCAAATTTCATGATTTCCTTGTTTTTAATAGCTGAGTGGCATTTCATTGTATAAATGTACTTTTATAAACTATAAATTACTTGTGCTCTTGTATAGACAGACATGTAGAAATAACTGTTCAATTGATCCAGTTTTTAATATAATTCACCAAAGAACAATTTTCTGATGTTTAAGAGTTCTTCACTTTGGGGAGACATAGGACTTAGGGACTGTCTGGAGCTATGTTCCTGGAGTGTGTCCCTTTTTTTGGTGTATAAGATTCAAAAGTGAATAAAAAAATGATTTACAAGATTTCACGATTAACAATGTCTGAGGGAACACTTCACTTCTATCCACGACTTAGAGAATTAAAATGGCTCTCAGGAAATCACATCTCCTCAAAGGAGAAGATGACAGAATGAAATCATTAATCAAATTTGATATTATCCACTTGGTATCTTTGCGAGTTTTAGATGGGGGTTTGGAGCACTTAGAAGAGAAATCTGCAGCCAACGCCATGAGCAGGCCGTAGGAGCCTTCTTTTCTCTATCCCGGGAGGAGAGCACAATTTTAGAAATGATATTTAGGATGAGCTGTTTTCTGACCTCACCAGAATGAGGGTGGTCCGCTATCCTGGGTTGCTGGTCTTGCCAGTGTCCTGATTGCCGTGTTTTAGATGAGCAGTGATCACAGAAGAGAAGGCTTAAAGCTTGGCAAGTGGCGTATCGCTAATACTAATTTTAAAAAGCCCCACCACAAGTTCATCCCCCAAGAAATTGTTTCTCTGTCTGTGGCCTGGAACCGTCTCCTTAAGGTACTGGCAACAATGCCAAAAAACTTAATGGCCGATTACAAGGCTTTTGAGAAATGTTCCATGCTCCTGGGATACCAAAGCACTCAGAGAGGGAAAACAGTGGAGTGACTTGTGAATACTACTTTGCTCCTTACATTCTCCTAAAGAAAAACAAAACAGCTGGTACAGTGGGTCTCCCAGGAGCCGGTGTCTTCATTATTAGTCAGATTTTTAAAAAAAAGTATCTAAATGACAACATGGCCTCGCTTTTCAGACCTCCCTAAAAAAAAAAAGAATCAGATCACATGACATTACTAAATGTCTCGACAATATTCTCTCCAGCAAGACTAGTTTTAAAGGTAAGTTGTGTGCTCTATAAACCAAAGCAGTTATTTCATATTATTCGTGCCCCACAATGGAATATTAAGGCTGGCTTAGCAGTTTACTTGGTTCTTTTTTTAAAACTATGTGTGTGAATTTTCAACTTTTATTTTTCATGAATATTTCAAACACAGAATTAGAGAGGAAGGTTGAATGGCCCCCCCAGGCACCCATCTGTTAGCTACACAACCATTCACTCATAGATTCTTGTTTCATTTAACACAACCTCAACCCTAATCTAGTCCTCCACTGTATTTAACCTGTACAAAATGGCGCATTATTCCTAAATACTAAAGGTATGTAAAAAATGTGTATAGTGCTATTTTTAAAAGCGATAATATTAGAATACAATAAATTAAAAGGATTAATGCTGAAAGCTCCTAAGGATATAGATATAGGCAATTAGAAATCCTGTGCTTTTTTACTGAAGTACAAAACAACAATGATTTTTCAGCTCTTTTTTTTTTCTTTTTTTTTGCTTTTCAAGGCAGGGTTTCTTTGTGTAGCCTTGGCTGTCCTAGACTCGCTTTGTAGACCTGGCCAGCCTCGAACTCACAGAGATCGGCCTGCCTCTACCTCCCAGAGTGCTGGGATTACAGCCATGTGCCACTGAGCCTGACCAATTTTTCAGCTTCTTACCACACAGTGGATGATCTACTGTCATCTCGTAATTTCACTTGCAAAAATTAGCCTCAAAACAACCAAAACGTATTTTTACAAAACTGTGTGTAAAATAATATTTATAATGTTTCTCTTACAATAGAAAAGCACTCAAGTGCTCACAGATAGAAAATGAGGGGTTTTTTAAGTGGAATATTCATACAATTGAATAGTAATGAAAACATGGAAGAATGAACTACCAATATATACACAACATAGATAGATCTGAAGAGCATTCTTCTATATCCTCATTAGAATGGCTGATTTAAAAACACAATAACAAATGTTAGTGAGGAGTGGCAAAATCAGAACCCTCGTGCATTGCTGAATGTAAAATGATGTAGCCACTTTGGGAAATGGTGTGACAGTTTCTCCTAAAGTGCCACATAAGCTTACCTTATGTCTCAGTAATTGATTTCCTAGTCATCCATCGGGAAAGTGAAAACATATGCTCAAAGTTCTACATACAAATGTTCACAGAGGTGTCACTTGCAGTCACGAAAAAAGAACAACTGAAATATTCATCAACAGATGAATGGATAAGCAAAATATGGGCTGTGCATATGATAAGTTATTACTGAGCCGTAAGAAGGAATGAAATCTAAATCGATGCCGCACAGAAATGAGCCACAAAAAAATGTCAGGAAATGTGAAGGAAGCCTGATTTTAAAAATATGTACTGTACAGTGTCATTTGTGTAAAATATTCACAAGAGGCAAATGCACCAAGATGAGAAATAGATTGTTATTTGCCAGGGTCAGGAGTGGGAAGGGGGGTTGTTTTCAGAATGAGAGTGTGAAGGTATTCTAAACCAAGATTATGGTGAAGGGTTCACACTTTAGTAAAATCACTAAAAGGCCTTGAAGTGCCTACTTCAAAAGGGTTAATATACTCACATGTTAAGAGAGAAAAGTGGTTATAAGGATATATATGTTTGATGAAAATGAAAGGTGCACACAGGTACACATACGGTATGTATGTACGTTTAACATCTGAGTAAGCTGCATGATTTGTACCAATATACCTATTTCCTAGTTTTGATATTGTATCAGAGCTATTTAAGATTGTCTCTCAATAATAAAACGAAAAAAGATGTTTCAATGATACCCTCGCTAGTTCTATGTCACGTTGACACAAGCTAGTTATTTGAAAATGGGAGCCTCATTTGAGAAAATGCCTCCATAAGATCCAGCAATGTGGGAGGGCTCAGGTCATTGTGGATGGTGCCATCCCTGGGCTGGCGGTCCTGAGTTTTATTAGAAAGCAGGCTGAGCAATCTGTGATGAACAAACCAGTAAGTAGCACTCCTTCATGGCCTCTGCATGAGCGCCTGCCTCCAGGTTCCTGCCCTGTTTGTGTTTCTGCCCTCACTGCTTTTGATGATGAACATTTATATGGAAGTGTGAATGAAATAAATCCTTTCCACCCCAAGTTGCTTTTGGCCATGGTGTCTCATTACAGCAACAAAAGCTGTCACTAAGGCAATTGGGGGAAACTAAGCGGGGTGTATCTAAAAGCTCTATGTACAAGTTTTTGCAATTTTTATGAACCTATAGCGATATTAAAATTGTATAAAAGAAGCCAGATGTGCTGGCACATCGCTATAATCCCAGTGCTTGGGGAGCTGAAGCAAGAGGAGGATCTGAAGTTGGAGGCCAGTTTGGCCTGCACAATGAGTCTCTGTCTTTAAAAACAGAAAGTAAATAAGATGATACAGATAAAACTAAGAGGTAAGCACTCCAGCCTAGCATTAGTGAGACACTGGGCCCATCTTGAGCACCACAAGAGAAAAAGAAAACAATGTTAAGCCAGGCACAGTTTCAGCTACTGGAGGAGGAGGAGGAGGATTTCAGCAGGACGATTTGAGCTAGAGTTCAAGACCAGCCAGAATGATATAACGTTGTCTCGATCAATCCTCAGCCAATCCAATCAGTTTCTGAGAGTGTGGGTTATGTACGCATTGAGAGCCCTAGGTGCTTAAAGGCCACTGTGATCGTGACCTCCACCCTTTCTTTCTGACGACACAGGACTTACAGCGTGTCACAGAAGAAAACACAATCTCTTCCCCATGACCATTCTACTTCTATATACTTCCACTCCTCATCACAGAACAATTCAAACCGCAGTGAAACTAGCTGTTTTCAAATCAGTCTCTTCTGTTTACCTATCAGCGGCATCCTAAACCCTAGGTGTATATTGAGTGTCACTATTGAGGACTTCAGATCTCAAAAGAAAAAAATGGCAGGTTTTGTTTTTTGAGACATGTTCTTAGGTAGCCCAAACTGGCCTAGAACTTGTATAGCCAATGGTGACCTTTTATAGCTGAGGATGAACATGAACTTCTGGTTCTTCTGCCTCAGCCTCCTGAGTGCTCAGATTACAGGTTTGCCATCAACCAACCATGCCTGGTTTGTGTGGTGCCAGGGATCAAACCCTTGACTACCAACCAAACTACATCCGCATTCCAGAATGGCAGTTTTTATTTGTCCAAAGCCAAATGCCAAAAAGATGGAGTTAGCTTCAGAAATGGCTGGAGCATCTTTCTTCTCTCTCCTGTTTATTCCTCCCTTCCTCCATTCTCTCTGCCACTTATTCTCCCCTTCTCATTCCTTCCCTTCCCTTCCCTCCCCTCCTCTCTTTCCCTTCTTCCCCTACCTCCACTACTGCCTCTCATTGCTACATGGCGTCATTCCAAGAAAGCTTCCTGCCATGTAACCAGCACTGTCCTCACTTGTGATAGACACAGGGAAGAGCCAGCGTCACCATAGCCCCACAAGAACGTAGTGAGTGCCTCTAAAACTGCTCTTCTGGTTAAAGGCCCCAGTTCCTAACAAGGCTTTTTTTTTTTGGCTTGTTTTCACTCTTTATCATATGATTAGGAGCACTTTCCTTTATCAGTTCCAAGCCTCCCAGATGGACTAGAACACAGTAGGAAGCGGAACCCAGGAAGATGATGAGCAATTGTTTGCTTCTCATTCCCTCACGATGCAAGGAAGCATCTTGTTTTTTATGGTGTTCTCTGTTTTTATGTGTGTCCTTAGAGGCGTCATGAAATTTAAATAAAAACATCAGAAATCCAGTTATTTTCCATATTCATTTACATCAAATATATGCATTTATAACCGCACACATGCATGAATACATATGATCATGTAGCAGGTGATAGTAAGTCTTCGGGAGAGCAAAGAAAGCAATGCAAGGAAGATAGGAAATGCAGAGTGGAAGGAGGGCACCTTTTACTATCAGGGGATCGGAGAAGGAAGACATCACTAAGAAGGCGACTGTCCTCTACCTTGACTGCTTTCCCCATTCTCTGTTAGCACAGTTCTCTGAAGATGTCTGTGAGACCCTCAACTGAGAAAGTATTTCCATAAAATTAAGGCATATAAGTCGAGGCATTTTCCTAATCAATGATGGAAGCTGAAGGGCCTAGCCCTCTGTGGACAGTGTCATCCTGGTCAGGTCTGCCTGGTCTAGAGGGTGAGTTACAGGACAACCAGGGGACGTAAAGGGACCTTGTCTCAAACACACACACACACACACACAGAGAGAGAGAGAGAGAGAAAGAGAGAGAAAGAGAATAATTCAAGAGGTGAAGGTTTCAGAATTGCAAATTTGAGGCCTGCCCCAGGTCCTCAAAGAGTTCAAAGCTAACCTGTCTTAAAACGAAACAAATTTTTTTTAAAGGCTAGGGATACAGCTCAGTTGAAAAGTGCCCAGCAAGTGAGGTCCTCTGTTCCTTAATTCCTGCCTATACCCCTAAAATAATGAAAGAGAAAAGAAAAAGGGAAACACACAAAGACGTTTACTTCTTAGAGGAGGCTGAGAACACCGGCGAGACAGGTCACTTCTTTAACCACGCAGGCTTCCGGGCAGGCAACCTCTGCAGTTCCGACATCCGCCATTCATCTGTACACTCATCTGTTGATTCAGTAGCCCCCGTAGGACTTTCTGGCCTTTAAAACCAGCTTGAACTGCTTTCTGTCACCTTTCTTTCCTCCGATATTTTTATTCTCTCTCTAAAAATAAAAATCAAGAAAGTGCTCTTGCTCCCTAGCCCCTCCTGACATGACAGCATTATTTTTTAGTTGGATTTTAATGCTGTGATAAAGACCGTGCCCAAAGGCAACTTGGAAAGGAAAGGCTTTATTTGGTTTATATATCTCAATCACAGCTGATCATTGAGGTATGTCGGGGCAGGAACTGAGACAGGGCAGGAACCGGGGGGCAGGACCTGATGCAGAGGTCCTGGGGTGGGGGGTGCTTACACGGTCCCACTCATATCATTTTGTACACAAACCTTTAAGATATGGTTGAAAATCAGTAATATTGAAATTGGCATCCATCAGAAATCACACTATTGGGTAAAAACAAACAAACAAAAAAGGCCCAGGCTAGGCTCAGACTCACCATACAGCCCAAGCTAGCATTGAACTCGTGATTTTCTGCCTTAACTTTCAGAATTTGGGGGATTATAGATATGCACAGATTTATTTTTGACAAAGAAGAATTTGATTATAGATGAACAAGAACTAAACTACTCAAAATTGGCTAATCTTACCTTTATTAGAACACAAACATCTTAAAATAATAGCAACTATTATTTAACGTACAGCATGTATGGGAACACACACACTGTACCACTTACAGCTTTAGAAAGCAGAGCTAAAATGGAAACACATGAGATTAAATGAGTAGGGACTCCCTTTTACAACATCCACTAACATATCACTTGTTTCTATATTTAGAAATTCATTCCAGGTCTCTTGATTATTTTAACTGTTTAAAGTTGTCAAACTACACCCATTTTTCCTCTTTTCAATTGCTTTTGGCTAAAGCACAATTCAGTTTTGATCTGGACAATCTATATAACGAATTCACATATTTTCATAAATAACAGACATTTTTAGGAAATGTAGAGACATTCTCATTTACTTTATGTGGATTAAAAGTCAGTCTAGGCATTTAAAAATATACAATGTGCTGTGTATAAATAAGAAAAATTATTGTATCTGTTCTTGTATTTTTATAGCTATCATTTAATTTTAGGTTCCATTTTCATAAAACCTCATAAACCTACAAGTATCTGTTTACCTGCCGGGTTTGTCCAGAGTGATTCACAATGTGTCAAGAAAATCTAATAAATCTTTTATTGGTGTGTATTAATATTCTAATTGCAATTTAAGGAACAAAAGAAAGATGCTGCTTTCAGCGGATTGGAATGTTTTAATACGGCATTTCAAATTAGCAATACATTGCTGCCTCTTGTAATGGCTTTACCTTCAGAACATCTATGATGTGAAAACCTAGCCTCATGGGCATCAATCAACCAGCAGCAACTACTGCCTTTGCTCCTTTAAAAATCTGTATTTCCTTCCTTCCTTCCTTCTTCCTTCCTTCGTTCCCTCCTTCTCCCAGGCTGGCCTCAAGCTTGCTATGTAGCATAATCTAGCTTTGAAATCCTAATCCTCCTGCCTCAAGTCTTCCACCAGCTATGATTACAGGTGCCTTGATGCCTCAAGCTGCTGTATCTCAACCTGCCCTGACCTCCACGTGGAAAATTCTGTAACTAGACACCTCCCCACAAATGCCAGCTCACTTCAAGAGTCTCCAAACCTGTCTTTTCTTCAGGACAGTAGCCAGGGTGGCGTTGGACTTTCACATGGACCTTTCACTTGTCATCATCACTCTCCATCACAGTTAGGATGTACCTTGAATGAAAATGAAAATCATTCCATGGGGAAAAGCTTTGAATAGCGTGGATTATTATTTCTGGAAAAAATGCTTAAAGGGACTATTAACAGTAATTACAAAAAGCAAGCAAAGCTTCCCTCTTGTAAAAGATGTGGTATTTCTCACGTTCTGCGCCCTGCTGTCTTACCAACATTAATTATCCTACTGTGGGAATTCTTAAATAGCAATGACCTACTTGGCTTGCATGCCTCCCTTTCTTGTCTTTATTATACTTTCATTGTTTTGTTTTGCTTTGGTTTACTGTTTCCCGGGACAGGGTCTGGCTACATGGTCTATATTGCTCACCTTGGAACTCTTCTGCCTTAACCTTCCAGGTACTGATTGACAGGTGTTTAGCACCACCCCCTGCTCTTTCCCTTCTCCTTTTTCTTCCCCTTTTTATGCATTCTGCTCTCAGTCTCCACATGATCTTTAGTTGCTTGTGACAGTCTTGTTTGAAGTGGTATCTTCATTGTATAAAATAATGCCTTTGGTTGTTTTCTGGAAAGTCTTTCTCTGGGGGGTCATTTCCACTACGGAATAGTCCATCCAAACATCCTTCCAAGGCAGAAGATGTGACCTTGGAAGAGGAGAGGTTAATATCTACAGAGTTAGAAGGGACAGATGAAGACAGAAATACAACATACAGCAAAATTTGGATTTTGTATCAAAAATAGGCAATTTAGTTCTTACTAAATTGCAGATTGCCAGTATCCAACCCAACATATTATAACAGTTCAACCAGACCTCTTTGTTAGAAATTGAAATATAATCCAGATCCAGAGGTTAGGTGTTTTTGTTTTTTGTTTGTTTGTTTTGTGTTTTGTTTTGTTTGTTTTGTTTTTTGCATTTGGACAAAAACAGATACACACAATCATCTTCCATTTAGCCATTTATTCCCAGTCTTTGCTCCTAGGGAAATAAATTCCAGGAAATAGGAAAAACTGCCCCTATTCACCCATCTACCTTGTCTTAATATCCACATCTCCAAATGATATGACCCGAGAGTCTGTTTCCTTAAACACACCTTCAAAAATATAAACTCATATAAAGATATCGAAGAAGCTGCACATGGGGAGGAAATGTCTGTTGTATTTTAACCAAAAGAGGTTCCACAGTGCTTAAAGTCTCTGTGTAAATCAATACATCCCCCGTGAACTGCCAGAGTCACCCGGCAGGCAGAGATTTTTACGTGGACTAGCGACCCTGGGAACTCCGATCACTGCTGGTGGGCGCGTAAGTCGGTATAGACATCTGAAAACCATTTACAAAAGAGTTTAGCCAGGTCATCCTCTTTGACCTAACAATTCCATGCCTAGGTATACACTCACACTCGTGCACGAGGGCACATTTGAGAACACTCGGAGCAGCCCAGCTCGGGTAATGCATGCGTTTTCTTCGACAGTCCCGGCACTGATGGGGGTGATAAAGACAGCACCAAGCAGTCATAGTTAACCCACACCATACTGGCTGTGGATCCCTCAGAGACCCCCGGGAGACAGGAGCCACACCTTCCCCGTCTCCCGCCCTCCTGCCCCACCCTTAGGTCACTTAGATCTGTTGAACTACTTGCAATAACCCATTATTACTACTTTGGGGGTAAACCAAAACGCAAGCAATCTTCAATCAAATATATTCTCCTCCATCAACCCCTTCTAATCTTGCCTTTCTCACCTTTTTCTTGTATATAATTAACTTAAAAAGAATAGCCAATATATATTATATATGTATTATATAATATATATGCACTTAATATATATGCAGTATAATATATACTGCACTTCAAACTGCACAGCTATTGGGTATGGTTTGGGGGTGCTTTGTCAAAGATGAATTACCTTTAGGACCTTTAGGGACAGATATTTCTGCTAAATCATGACTCTTTCAAAGAACCTCTCATGTGTACAGCGGGCTGCACATTCACGCCAGGTGCCAGGAAACTCCCGGCTTGGGAAGACACCTATGGGCAGAGTAGAACACCTCTGCTTCTTCCCAGGCTAGGTTGACCAGGTTGCTCACACTGTGCCTCACAATAGGTTTTTTAAAGGATTTTTACACTGCAGATATGTCATGAATAGTAAATGAAGTTGCATGAGGAAGTCTGTGGCTACATGACCCCAAAATGCCCCTTTAGAAAAGCAGCAATGTGCTTCCTTTCCCCTTCCCTCCGAGCGCCTCACCTTTCAAAAAGAGGTCAAATAAGATTCAGCCGCTCTTTTATTTATTTATTTATTTATTTATTTATTTATTTATTTATTTATTTATTTATTGCAGAAGGAGATTAGAATTGTGTTTCTCAGTGCCCTATCAAGAGGCGGGTTCCTGGAGAGTGGGATAGCGGAAGTGAGGCTGCACAGGCAATGAAAGGTGCATCTTTAGGGCCAAAAGTCCACCTTCCCCTTGGGTGTCCAGCAGACAATGGCACCTCTACAACTGTGCCCAAGCCCCGCCCTTTCCTCACCACCTTTTAAACTGACAACTGCGTCTCCGGGAATGGTTTCAGACCGTTGCAGGTTTGGGGGTTCTGACAGCATCCTTCCCACCACATCACCCTGCAGCCCTGGGCACTGGGCACTGGGCACCAAGCCGGTGCTCAACCAGGGAAGGAAAAGAAGGACGCTTCGACCGCGGGAGGATTGGGGGCAGGCACAAACGGGACAGGCATGCTGTGGCATTCCAGGCGACACAGAGGATAGTGTTGCCGCCTCCACCAACTCGACCACCCCGATCTCAGGCTCTGAAGGCTGAGACACCCTCTCCGGCTCCCACTCAAGTCCCTCCACAGGTGGGAGTGGACGGCCGCGCTTTAATTCCATCCTCCGTCTCAGAGCCAACTGCGTGGTGCCCTGACTCAGACACCCGGCCAGGGAGCGCGTGTCTCGCGGGGGCGGCAGCAGGTCCGGGTGACGCCAGGGAGCCAGGGGCGGCGAGGTCTCGCGCGGAGGCCACGCCAGCCCAGCCCACGTGTGCGCCAGATTTAAAAGTTGGTGGCTGGGGTGAGGAGAAGGTCACTTCGGTGGGTGAGCTCGGCAAGGGGCGCACCGAGGACGCCGAGGGGCAGCCAGAACACCGGCGCTGCGCAGCGCAGGGCCCCTGGTCCCCGGTCCAGAGACGCTCCGAGATGCCGCGCGCAGCGGGTCGCTGCCTGGGGCTGTCCGCGGGAGGAGCGGCTGCCTCATCCGCACCCCACCTCTTGTCACTGTTGCTGCTGCTGCTCACCTGCTGCGCCAACGCCTGCAGAGGTAAGATGCTTCTAGCACCCACCTTCTGGCCCAGGACTGCAGGCGCAGCGGGCTGGGGAAGGTGCGGGGCGCACTGCAGACTCTATAACGGGAGTTTAGAATTAAAAAAAAAAATTAAAACACTTTCTTTTACATCGCAGTCTGCTGCTCCCCTTGCCAAGGAGAGGTAAAGTTGTGACTTTCTCTGCGCCTCCTGGGAGGCCGGCTATTGGGGTACGAAGTGGAAGAGAGGCCAGGGTTACCGTTTTTCGGGATGAGAGAGTTCTCCTCCTCATAAAAAGTTGCAGGGCTTATCTGGGTTCCCAGCCTTGGACATCTAGAGTTGGCAAGGCAGGTGGGATCTGACGACCACAGGGATTTCCCGCGCTTGGCTCCTAGGAAACAGGAAAAAGCAAGATGAGGCAGGGAGGTCTGAAGTCCCTGGGTGAGTGGCAGAGCAAAATGTGTCCCTTGGTTCTGTAAGAAAACGTTTAGTTACCAGGTAACCCGGGAGGGTGGGGTGGGGACTGTCATTCATTCCTGAGTTCTGAGGGTCCCTGAGCAGGCTGCTCGTTTTTTTCAGATATGTTGAGGACTTAAATATCACAGCTGCAGAGTGCTTTCGGGGCCTCGCCCTGGTTTTTTATTGCCTTAGTTTCATTATTTTGATCTTTGTTCCTGAGACATGGAGGGAGCACGAGCTCCCTCATTTGAAAAACAAGGTGATAGGGACAGTGAGATAGCTCATCTGATAAAGGTGCCTACTGCCAAGCGTGAGGACCTGAGTTCGAGGCTGGGTTACTGCAACACTTGGGAGGCAGAGGGCAGATGGATCTCTGTGAGTTCAAGGCCAGCCTGGTCTACAAAGCGAGTCCAGGACAGCCAGGGCTCTGTTACACAGAGAAACCCTGTCTCAAAAGCAAAAAACAACAGCAACAAAGACCTGAGTTCAATCCTCCCGGGATCCACAAGTTGTTCTCTGAAAGAATGAAAAACCAGATAGCAAGGTGGCAATGATATGATCTCATATTAACCTTCTAGATTAGTGATTCACCATGACTTATGCAAGCTGAATTCGCCTTTTCTCTTTTAAATATTTTTTTGGAAATATTAGAATGATGATTTCATTTGCCTTCTTAAGGAAGAAAGTAATTATAGTTTTGTTTTGTTTTTAAGGAAGAAAGCAGATTTATCTAATACCTTGGAGAGAGATCAGTAGCATATAAACTATCTGCAACCATACAATTCATTTTTTATTTGTATTTGTAGTCATTTATTTAACAAATACGGGTGTTTTTTTTTTTTTTCTGCATGTATGCTTGTGCAATACTTGTGTGCATGGAGACCTGGGAGTCCAGAAGAGGGTGTGGCCTTCCCTGGGACTAGAACTACAGATGTTTGAGAGCTACCATGCAAGTTTTAGAAATTGAACCTAGGCCCTCTGGAAGAACACGAAGTGCTCTTAGCGATGGAACCAGCCTTAGGATAGCTGTAATAGTTTTCAATTTTGTTTTGTTATGGGCAGGAGCTATGCTTTTCATGAACGCTGTGTGCAATGTGCTTGCAAAGGCTTCTGCAGCTGTGGGAAATGACTGTCTCGGAGAACTGAGTGGACAACAGGTTCCTAGAAAACAGACGAGCCTTCGGTTTTATTTTCAAAAGAGCAAACCTGCTGGCTGACCTAGCACATGATAAATAACCTTGATATCATTCAAGCAAAAGGCTCCCCTCACTCTCAAGAAACTCCCTGACTGCCTTTTTTTTTTCTGTTTTTCATTCCCTTTCAGACATTAAGAAAAAGTCCTTTCTTTAAAAATGCAGTGAGGTGGCATGTGGGGGAATGAAAAGCCAGTGTTGTCTGCATTAGTCCCCAGGCTTATGAACATGGGGGCAGGGACACGCATGGCATACCTAAGCAGGAGTTGGAGGCAATCCGCACATAGATGTAACTAGATACATCTAAAAATGGCAAAGCAAACGCCATAAAACCAGAAAAAAGGCAAGTGTCAATAAATGCAGCATCGTTATCACACAGGAAACAGACTATTGGACAAGGTGCACAGGGCAGGGAGTTAGATAAGAACAAGCCAGTCTTCCCGGGTGGGAACAGTTGACTCAGAGAACATATTGGAAGAGGGAACTTTCTCTAAGGAGATCTCTGCCCGTCACGTGATTATGCCTGCGTCAATAAGAGATCACACAGCCAAGGCTAACTTGATGCCTGTCTTTCCTACCCAGGTCTCTGGTAACATGGCTGACTCTTAATGTTCAATTAGCAGTAACTGTTTCTCACGTGCTAACTCTGCAGGGAAGCTCTGTTTGCAAGAACAACGGCGGTGCCTCCTTTAAAATAATCAGGGCTGTTTCATGGCACAGTGCTTAAGCAGAAATACCTCAACAAAAATGAGCAAAAGCTGGCATTTTTATGCTCCAGAAGAAATAAGTGGTATTGTTTCGGGAAATACAGAGAGCAGTGTGCAAGTACCAATTTCTGCTAGTACTGTGTAAAGCCCACATCCAAGGTGACATGGACTAAGCAAGCCCTCTAAAGCTCAACATTTTGAAATCTTGGTTCCCAGTGTGGTAACACTGAGACACGATGAACCTTTGAGACTCGGGGTTAGTGGGACGTTGGTAAGAGACTGAGGACACTGCCCTCAGAAGGGATTAAAGGAGTTCCCTTGGGACTCTGGTTCCGTGGAGAGTGGGTTGTTTTAAGATTGAGATTGGCGCCTCCCTGCCCTCTGGCTTTCTCTCTCATTGCACAATCGCTCTAGCAAGTTCTCTACCCACCCCAGGCCCTCAGCAAAGGCTGGAGCTTAGACTTACAGTTTCCAAAACTAAAGAAACTTCCTTTCTTTACAGTTTACCCAGCAGAAACCAGACTAACATACCAAGTGGCTTAAAAAGAACATTGTCTCATCTCTAGTATGCGGTCAGAAAAAGGAAGAGGAATGCAATGCTGCCTGTGTTCCGGTTCTGTCAGATGATATTAGTGGATTTCTATCAGCTGTAGACAGACATTCTGTTTTGGGTTCCATGTCCTTCTTACCCTGAGATTGTGCTTCTGTGTTTTGCGGGAGGGCCATAAAGCATCCCCCCTCCCCAGCTTAGTTTTTACTATATAAAAGGTTAGAACTGTTAAGTACAATGGCAGTTTCCATGTCACTCATGGGAGCTGGGGTTTGAAAGGAGTCAACCCCCCTCAGTGGTCTTGGTGAGGAAGTCTAGCTCTAATGCAGGACAGTCAAGATGGAAACTTCACTTTGTCCTGGGGTGGATAAGGACTGGGAATGTAAAATTGCACTGTTTAAAGAGAAATGTGTGTGCTGCTCTTGCAGAGGACCTGGGTTCTTTTCCCAAGCACCCACATTTGATCTTGCAAGTATCTGTAACTCCAGTTTTATGGGCTCTGACACTCTCTTCTGGCCTCCTTGGGCACAAGACATGTGTGCAGTGCACATATATACATGCAGACAAATGCTCAAACACATAAAATAAAGATAAGTAAATCACAGACATGCCTGTCAAACATAATCTCACTCAGTAAGATCTCCAGGTACTTTATATGAAGGCTTGAAATCACGGCTTAATCATTTCCCGCAGCAGAAAGAGCCCAGAATGTGACTCATCAGGCGACTGTGGCCTAACACGAATGTCTGCGGTGAGGTGAGCAATTCATCACTGAAGAGGGCGAAGGGTTTTTCCATGAAAACGGTCCAATGGAAGGGAGTTCCATAAAAGAGCATTCCACCCTGTTCTGAATTTAATCAACTCTTTATCTGGTGCTTCTAAGCTGTCTCTAAAACTCACTGCCTGAGAAAGTCAGTGGCATTGTTAGTGAAAGGTCTAGTAGATGCAAGTTCCAATGCATGCACAATTGTGTACACACACACATCACACACACCAGAATCAGATTAATAACACAGAAAATGTAGTTGATTGTGATTTTTATTATAACTTAAATGATAGTAAAAGCCTGCTAGAACTTGAGGCAATATTGTGTACAGAGTAGTAGAATTAGGGGAGATGGGTCTTGCCAGGATCTACAGTCAGTCAGAGATGTTTGGAAGTCATCACTGAAGCCAGGCATATAATTCCAGCACTCAGGAAGCTGAGGCAGGGGTATTGTCATCAGTAGGTAGCTTCAGAGATGCAGTGATCCCGTCTCCAAAACAAAACAAAACTAATTATATGCTTCTTGCTATCTATTTATTGAGGTAGCTGTAGCAAACTCCCTTGCTTCTGATTTCTTGTAACGAATTAGGAATAATAATAATAATGACAACAACAAGGCCTGTCTGGAAAGTCTGGCATGAGGCCTAAGGATACAATGTATGTGAAATGCTTATCACAGCTTTGCATGTGTTGTTGGAATATTTCCTCTTTCAGGCAAATTGAATAAAGCTGCTATGAGGATCCAGATATAAGTTTTCATGTAAAGATATAGGTAATTTATTCTTAAGAATACTGTCTCTACTGTGTTATTGAGATTTCTTTGATAATTATGGCTTTTATGTAAGATCAAATGTTGATGTATCTAGTTGAATTAGCTTGGTAGTAATTTATAGCAAAAAAATTGACAACTAGAATCTGAAAAGGAGTTGAAAAAATGTAAGTGTATTGGCAAACTTCACTGAAGCCAGGCATAGAGGTATATATCTGTAATCCCAGCACTCAGGAAACTGAGGCAGGAGGATTGTAATTAATGTGTATTCAAAACCTTCTCTTTAGGTATGCCAACATTACCTCAAAGATTACAGCCAGAACAAGAACTACAGTTGTGGAATGAGGTAAAAAATTATTCTTGCAAAAATTATTGAAACCTTCACTCTTTAAAATTATTATGGTAAAGTGAAATAGTGTAATTGAACTTTGGTGAAAACTGTGTGCCAATATTGTGACATCATAATAGTTATGAGTCTTTTATTAAAATAAAAGAGCCAGATATGGTGAGAAACACCTATAATTCTAGTACTTAGGAGGCTGAGGCAGGAAGATTTCTGTAAGTATGAGACTAAACTGAAGTAAATAATGAATTTAAGTCAGCCTGATATAGATTCACATATATTTGTATATATTTGTATCACAAGATCCTATCTCAGGAAATACTAAAAGAGAGACAGAAAACTAAAAGGAAATAGCACAGTAAATGGTAAAAATCAGAAGGCAGAATCACACTGTAAAAATAGGGTAATTATAGTAAATATGAATATTCTAAAATATAGCACTTAAAAACATGGATTCTCGGACTGGATTTGTGTTCTAGTTGTTAAAGATCTAGGAATGATTATCTACTAAAAGTCACATCTAAGGGCTGAAGATGCAGCTCGGTGGTTAAATACTTGCCTAGCATATGTGAGGCCCTAGCTCAATCTCCAGCATACCCCTTCCGTCATCCACACACACAAGAGCCACACATAACATGGAGAGGGGCTTAAGCTTGGAGGGATGGAAATGACACAGAAAGTAAACATGAACCAAAAGAAAACTGGGGTAGTAGTCTTAATAGCCAATGAAATAAAATTCAAATAAACAAACTATCAAAACAGGCGGGTAACCATTTATATGCTTATAAAATATGGACAAGAAGGTGTAGCCATCATTAACTCACCAGGAAGTCAGCCCCAAACTCTACCAGTATAACAACTGGTAAAAAAAAAAAAAAAAAGAATCATGGGGAAAAATGAGCATTAAAAAATTAGAATGTGAAGCCAGGCGCAGTGGCACATGCCTTTAGTCCCAGCACTCAGGACACAGAGGCAGACAGATCTCTGTGAGTTCAAGGCCAGCCTGGTCTAAGTGAATACAGGACAGCTAGAGCTATATTACACAGAGAAACCCTGCCTCAAAAACAAACAAACAAACAAAACAACAAAACAAACGAATGGCAACAACAAAAATCAGAATGTGTTAGGTTAGAAAGGAAGGTTCCGTAAATGAGAAGAGATCTAGTAGTTCTTCCAATCATAATGCCATAAACACAATAAGAAAACAACAAATTTATGGCTTAAACATCCCATTTAATTGGGAAGTAAGTAGCATTTCTGTGAAATGACCCAAAACAAAAAGAAAATTATACTTAAAAATTGAACGACAAAAACATTACAAATCAAAATTTGCAGGCTATAGCCAAGACTTCAGAGGACATAGTGCTTCATTATAGAAGTCCAAAAGCATAAACTACGTGCAAGGCTACCCGTGCTCCAGAAGTTGGTCCTACACCCATGTGCATCCCGGCAGCACTGAGTGGACTCAAAGGTTTTTTTTACAAAGAGCACATAAGGTTTGGAGGTAAAAGCCGTGGGGAGTTAGGAGAAGGTAAAGAAGTGCAGAAGCTTTGATCCAAACACATTATATGTTCATTGTGAAATTGTCCGGTTTTTAAATGTCCTGAAGTTAGAACTTGTTTCTTGTGTCATTGGCCAAAGCCTGGGCTCTGTTACACTCAGTGTGTCATAAGTTTCTCTACAAAAGAAAACTGCTCTAAAGTTCACACGTCTACCCTTTATGTAGATAAGGAGCTTCTCTCCTTTTTTCTGTCTTGCTAAGAGTTTTGTCAATATTCGATTAACAAAACCTTCCATTTCAAGCTTAATCAAATACTTTAACCGAGCAGAGCTCGCTTGAGATCGGCAATGACCTTTTTTCTCCTGTTCTCCGTGGTGGTGAAGAATTGCACTAATTAAGTTTCCGGCTGTTGAAATGTTAGCACGGAGACATGAGCCCACAAGCCTTGGGGGTATAGTGCAGATAGATAAGAACCATTAACATTTCTTTTCACTGAAAGAAAGTAACATAGTAATATAGTTTAAAATAGAATTGCCCTTCTGAACTCCTGAGTTAGTTCTACATCTGCAGATTCAACCAACTATAGGTTGAAAATATTTAGGGGTGAAAAACTGTGTGTCTTTCCTAAGTGTATGCAGGCTCTCTTGGTTACTTCCTAAACAGTGGAATATAATGAATACCTACATTGCACTCACACTGCACTAAGTGTTATCAAATAGTTTAGGGATGACTTAAAGAATTCAGGAGTGTGTGGATAAGGAACATGAACACCTATGGATTTTAGTATTCTCAGGGTGGGGCTGAAGCCAATCCCTACAGACACTGAGAGACAATTGTGCATCATCCACAACAACAGTGAAAAGTGATAAATTGTAAATGTACAGTTCATTTATGGAGGAAAAAAATAAATGATAATAAGAGACAGCCGTGAGAGGGACATCGTCAATGAAACAATTGTGTGTGAGGGTATTGTTTTTAGGAACTGTCTTAGTGTGTGTGTGTGTGTGTGTGTGTGTGTGTGTGTGTGTGTGTGTGTGTGTGTGTGTGTGACAGGGATCTGGGGTTCACAAACAAGGCTGGGTTGGCTGATTGGTGATCCCTATGGAACCTCCTGTCTCTGCTTCCCCTATACTGATTTCAAGCATGGTGGCTTTTTATGGGGACGCAGCTCTCGTCCTCATCCTGATATGGCAAGTGCTTTGCCCCCAGGATTCAGAATAATTCATTAGATATGATTTAAAAAACACCACATCTTCCTAAAATTAATCAAAGCAAGGCGCATAAAATCGGTGTGGTCTTATTTAGAATGGTTCCATTTAGTTTTTTTAAAAAAGGAGAACATATAAATTTAACCTAACATTGACATGAGAAACTAAGTGTCTACAAATCCTGAGGACACTTTGAACACTAGGAGCTTAAAGGCAAGGACTATCTGCTCCTGCTTCTGAAGAGCACTATAAAACTATAGTAGTTTATAGTCTGAAAAGTCAGACAATGACACAGGAATAAAGACATGAAGGCATGGAATAAAAACTAGAGTTCAGCTTATAGTTGCCATCTGAGCCTTCAAGTTAGTTTCTTACTGCAAGCCTCTGTGACTCTGCTTACCCTGCAGGTGTTGGTCACCCAGAGTCCCTACCACCACACCACTGCCATGGAGAGCAGTGTGTGTGTGTGTGTGTGTGTGTGTGTGTGTGTGTGTGTGTGTGCAGGATGGGTGATGGTAGGAAATTAACTTGTTCTCTGAACTCCATCATGGCTTACAGCAACCTATTCTACACTGTCTCCCGGATACCCCAAGACAGACAAAACCCCAGCCAGTTGTGGTGATGACCCCTTCATTAGTTCCTTCGGGCCCTGTTTCCCTTCTCCGCTCCTTTGCTGATGTTTCATGGTTCACACCTAGATCAGACACACTTGCATTTTAGCCTCTTCTTTCTTCTCTGTTCGCTTGTTTATGTATTGCAGCACTGGAGATTCAACTCAGAGCATCAGGCATGTTAGGCAAGTGCTCTCCTCCTGAGTTATAGCCCCAAATACTTCCTTTTCTAAAGGTCCGTTTCTGGGAGGTGGAGGGAGCCAGAGCCCCAAGCAGACTGGACACACATATCAACAACACTGCCATCAAAGAAGGCAAAGAACAGGTTGAAACTGACTCATTGTAACCGAAGACATAAAACCCACACTCTATACAAAGATGATATGAGGGGAATTAAAGATCCAAATAGAAAAGATAAATCGTAGAGAAATAGGAGAGATGAAGGTTTGTTGGGGGGGGGGGATCTTCTCACACAGAACTTCGAATGCTCCAGCATCTCCTCTCCCGGGAAAGAGAGTCCAAGGAAGTCTTTCACAGGCAGAAGACTAAACAACTGCATGAGGAGACTGGCTGTGGCTCTGTAGTGGAGAGAATTAAATCGGATCCTGGGGTCTGTCCATTCCTGGGCAGTAGATAGACAATGTATTCATCATACACAGTCTACAAGGCAGCAAGGAGAAGCCACCTATTAGATGCACACTTGGCCCTATGAATGGATCTCTAGGTAGCATGTTAAGTGGAAAATAAACTAAATGTCTTAAGGATATCTAATGCCTGCAGATAAAACAGATTTTACAAGAACATATACAAATGAAAGGTGCACATCAAGCACCTTAGAAGAATTGCCTGGAAGGTGATGGAGTGATGATAATAAATGGGTGTATTACAAAGAAGGCTAATGGTCACGGTGTGTTTCAAGCTGAAAATGCTTTTTGTGTCTAGGCCACCAACCCACAACAGAGTACATGAGGGAAAAAAACAAATAGATGATAAGTACTAGGTACCAAACATTCTTTAACAGCACCGATAATCACCAAGTCTATTAGAAGGGTCTCTGCTTCAGGAGATCATCAAAGAACATGGGGATTAACATAAAGCAAGGCGAATAATTGAATTAACTCATACTAATGGGACATTTATTTTAGCTTGACATGATCTCTTTCGGTGAAGAGCTTTGAAAAATGTTCTAGATCATAATGCTAGGAAGGAGTTAGGCTAGCCGAGTGTGGTTGCATACAGTTGTCATACTAGTATTCAAAAGGCAATTTCAAAGCCAACTTGGGCTATACAGTAAGACCCTGTACCTCTGCCCTACTCCCAAAACCAAACCAACCCCCAACAACAACAGCAAAGAGTGGTGACCTGCTAAGAACACAAAGATGGCTTTTTTCCTCCCTGCTTGGAGGCTTTTACATGACAGAGTGCCCAGCCCCTGGAAGCATGTGATTTCCCAGCCATGTGCAGAGGACTGTTCATTTCAAACAGATTCACCAATGGACCATGCAGAGGTCTCAAAGGCCATTGGTGGCCCTAGAAATCACTGGAGCCATCAGCTGAAGAAAGCTGGCAAACGTCTACAGAGATGGCATGGGAATGAAATGGGGCTGCTGTCCCTTTCCAGCGAATGAGAACTAAGATCAGAAGCCTTACAACGATCTCCTAATTGGGTTCATTAGGGACATTTTTATTTGAAGCAACTTGACCTAAAGGTAGCCGAGAGGCAAGGTTCTCTGTTCTTTAACACACAGGCCACCTCAGATATATGGGCAGCTTGGTTTGTAGGAAGGAGAATTACTATGGAGACACTGTCATTCTTCTACAGGAAAAGAAGTTAACACGATAGCCAAGTGTGGCAGCACACAGTTGTAGTACCAGTACTACCCAGCATTGCTCTTGGGCGTGCAGTGGCTTCAGGTCTCTCTGTACCACAAATAATTCAGTAGATGCCATCCTCCTCCACCCCTCGCCTACCAAAGCAAAAACCGTGTGTTTGGAGACGATGGTGTTATTTACCAGTCAGCGTTCATGGCTTCAGAAGGCATTGTCTTGTCAGCTTACCCTTCAGTTAACTTCTCTTTTTACATTTTTAAAAAAATTTTCCAAAAATTTAATCCAAGAACTTTTATTTAACACTGATTCTGGTCAAGTTAAACATGATATAACTCTTGAGTTTTTTTTTTTATTTTAGCCATTCTGATAGCTGTAAGATAGAATCTCAGAGTCATTTTGATTTGCATTTCCCTGATGACTAAGAATGTTGAGCATTTCTTTAAGTGTTTCTTTGTCATTCGAGAGTCCTCTGTTGAGAATTCTGTGTTTAGCTCTGTATCTCATTTTTAATTGGATTATTTGGTTTGATGGTATTTAATTTCTTAAGTTCTTTATATATTCTGGATATTAGCCCTTTGTCAGACATAGGATTGGTGAAGATCTTTTCCCAATCTGTAGGCTGTCATTTTGTTCTGATGACAATGTCCTTTGCTTTACAGAAGCTTTTCAGCTTCATGAGGTCCCCTGTATTGTTGGTCTTAGAGCCTGTGCTGTTGGTGTTCTGTTCAGGAAGTTGTCTCCTGTGTCAATAAATTCAAGGCTCTTACCCACTTTCTCCTCTAGCAGATTTAGTGTATCTGATTTTATGTTGAGTTCTTTGATCCATTTGGACTTGAGTTTTGTGCAAGGCGATTAATATGGATCTGTTTGCATTTTTCTACATCCAGTTATACCAGCACCATTTGTTGCTGGTGAGAGTGTAAACTTGTACAACCACTTTGGAAAAACTGGGAATAGCCATACCTCAATATCCAGCTATACCACTCCTAGGCATATACCCAAAAGATACTCCACCATACAACAAGGACATTTGCTCAACCATGTTCACAGCAGCTTTATTTGTAATAGCAAGAAACTGGAAACAATTTAGATGTCGCTCAACCAAAGAATGGATATAGAAACTTGGTACATTTACATGGTGGAATACTATTCATCCATTAAATACAAGGAAAGCATGAAATTTGCAGGAAAATGGGTGGAACTAGAAAAGTTCCTCCTGAGTGAGGTAACACAGACCCAGAAAGACACCCATGGTATATACTCACTAATAAGCAGATTTTAGTCACATAGTACAGGATAGACATACTACAGTGCATAGACCCGAAGAAGATAAGTCCGATGGGGAGTGTGGGTTATCTGACACAGACTATGTTGCCTGCTTTTTGATCACTTCCACCTGATGGGACTTCCCCCCCACCCCCCGCAGGCCACAGGGGAGGAAGATGAAATCAGTCCTCATGTGAATGGATGAACTGGGGTATCTGGATAGGGGGCTCCCTTATTCTGAGGAATAGGGGAAAGAGGATGCTGGAGGAAGGGTGGGACTGGAGGAGAAGAGGGAGGGGCCTATGACAGAGATGTAAATCGAATTAATTAATAAAAAGTAACCAACCATTAAAAACCAAAGAAAAAGAAAGAAAAAAGTACAATATAACTCTTGACTAAAAAGTTTCTCCCTTCTCCCTCCCTCTCTCTCTGTGTGGGTGTGTGAGGGTGTGTGTGTGTGTGTGTGTGCCTGTGTGTGTGTGTGTGTGTGTGTGCCTGTGTGTGTGTGTGTAAGTGGGAGCAGGTACATAGCACAAGGGACAAGTGGAATTTCTAAATATTCCCCACATAGTGGTGACATACAGAGATAATGGGTCCCATGAGCTGGAGGCGACAGACATAAGGTCATGCTTTTCTGCACTCGCTCATGCCCTTGCTGTTCTCTATGCTAAAGAATCCTATATTTCAGGACGCTGTCAACTGGGAAGCAACAAGGAGCTTAAGAAGTTACGATTGAGACACACCACTCCCCCTCTCAGCCTGGAGTGAGAATACAGTTTAAATTAAGTAGACCGATAAAGAATCCTGACACTGGAAGGGGCTCTTGTGATGCTATGTCATAAAGAGGATTTAACCGAAACTACTCTGGGCACACAAGCATCTGTGCTCTTATTTTTTTCTGGTCCCGTTTTGGAAAAGCCACCAAAGAAGTGTATGCCATAAACACTGTAGACATCCAGCTTAGGACTTAACCTTTCAGCATAGCTTTTTATGATCACTATAAATCTCTGCTTGTATATTATTGTTTGTTTATGACACTCTTACTAGGTAGACCGGGCTGGTATAAAACTTGTGATCCTCCTGTGTCAGCCTCCCACGTGCTGGGATTATAAGCCTGTGCCACGGCGTCCAGCTAATACAGTTGTGTACTACAGTGTAAGATCTCTAACATTTTCTCTTTAGGATAAAAAGGCTGAGAGTAGCCAGCTGCCAAACCAGAGCTGAGGCTGAGTAAGAGGTCATTAGGAGGTAGAGAGCCATGGCTTATGTTGTTCTAAGACTTTCCCTACATTCTGTGTGTCATTTAGTTATCAGGCTAAGTGAGGTGACATTGGAGTCATGGTTAATAAGGAATTGTATAGCAACTGATGTGATGTTATTTTGAGGCCATTTGTAGGTTTTTGGTTTGTTTTGTTGTTTGTCTTTTTTTTTCTGTCACATTCTGAGACTTCTCAGGTTGAATGATTTCAGACCTCTTCCCTTTACATCAGTATTTGAAGATTCTTCATGCACTCTGATGGTCTTTGTTAGCTATTATTGGGGACATGCATTCCAGTGGCTGGGATGAGTCTTGGACAAACCCCAATTTTAAGACTTCCTTTGTCTTCTTTTGTTCTATCACACTCCTCCCTCCTTTCTCCTTCTCCCTCTTTCTTTCTTTCCTCACTACATGGTTTCACTGTGTATCACAGCCTTGAAGCTACTGTGTAGTCCAACCTGGCATCTAAACTTAGAGCAATCCCCCTGCCTCAGAGATAGGAAAATGGACATATACAACCATGCCCAGCACCCAGGACTTTCTCATAAGGTTTTAGAGTCGCCTCTTTTCTGAACTTAGAGTTCACGGCTGCCATGGCTCTTTGTTTGCTGTCTATATGTAATGATTCCATGTAATCCACTTTCTGTTTACTGTTCTTTTCCATTTCTAGGGTGTAACTGATGTCTTTGTTTTCTACAGATTAATGAAGCTTGCTCATCCTTTCTGTCTATTGATTCCCAGCCTCAGGTAATTTAATCTGGAGGTGTTTCATGATAATGTTGGCATTTCCTGATACTTAAAAAAAAATCTCCATTTCTCCCTTTGAACTTTTTTGAACTAAGACTCATGACATCTTAGATGGTACAGCATTATCTTCAGGTAATGCCAGTGCTGTGGGCTTGTGTTTAAAAAGGCTAGCCTCTCATCATTAAGCAAAATAATTTTATTTTGGAAATTGTGGAGTATTAAAACGCAAATTTTAAAAATCAAACTTTGTTTAAAAGAAAACACTATACCCAATAACTAAAGAGCTAATTTGGATATTGCTTTATATCTAGTGCCATGCATTTTTGCACCAGAATCCAGCTTTTGGATGGGCTCAGGCTGCGGCCCTGGGTCTCTAGCCAGAGCCGAGACAGACAACGCATGAGTGTAGCTGATCGCCATGCTGGCACAGGACAAGAGGCTGCCCTGTGCTGCATGCCCAGTTTCCTGTCTCCAGGATAGCCTGGACACGGTTCACATCTTTTCCCATGGCAGGGGGGAGGTGGGGTGCTAGCCCAGCTAGTGCAAGGATCCAGAGTTCCCCCTACAGACTTTACTTTCTTAGGCATCCCCTCCAGGATCCTGGGCAGAAACTGATGTGCCTCATCCACATCCTCTGGCCAAAACCAAGTGGCTGTTTATATGGCAGTCGTGGCAGGAGCGGAGAAGCAGACTTGTGCAACGTCATTTCCTGGTTGCAGAGGTTTCCCTGCCAGAAGTTAGACAGATTTGCTTGGGTTTAGGGAGGGGGTAGGGAAGCGACATCTTTCAAACATTATTTTAAATTTATACTTTCAACCCCAATTTCTTCTTTAGTTTCGTTCTCACTGCTGTGATTAAAAACAAACAAACAAAACAGCCCAACAAAAGCAATTTAAGTACAGAAAGGTTTCTACTGACTCACAGCTCAGGGAAACACAGTCCATCTTGGCAGGAAAACATGGCGACAGGAGCAGGAGGCTGGCTGGTCACGTCGCCTCAGTTCACAGGAAACAGACAGTGACTGGAAAGTGAGTCCAGGCTAGAAAGCCTCCAGGCCCATCTACCGTGACCACCTCCTCAAAAAAAAAAACAAACTCCACTCCCTTAAAGGCTCCACAAGATTCCCCCAAACGTGCCACAAACTGGGGGCCAAGTGTTCAAGCATATGGGTCTCTAGGAGACATACTCCAACCACAAGACACCCTGTCAGGTGAGTGACGTGGGGGAACATTAGCATGGAAGCCTTTGTGATGAACTTGAAACTCAGGAACAGCTTCAGAATGATTTTTATATCCATAAAGCCCACTAGATATGTTTTTTTTAAACTTATCTAAACTCTATCAACATAAACGAACTTTTAAAAAGTTCTTTTTCTACTTATGGTGTGTGTGTGTGCATGCATGCGTCTGTGGCACACTGTGTGGGGCAGGAAAGGTACACACCGCATGTATGTACTAACGCGTGGGAAGGCTCAAGATTAATGTCGGACATCATCTTCCATCATTCTACCACCATATGTGCTGGAGCTAGTCTCTCCGTTGCACACAGACCTTGCCTATATGGCCAGTCTTGTTAGCCAGCTTGCTCTAGGGATTCCTTGTCTCCACCTCTTGAGGCTGGAATGCGGCTGACACACACACTCAGCCTTTGTGTGGGTTCTGGGGATCCAAACTCACACTGAAGCAACAAGCACTTTAAGCATTGGGCCAGCTCCCTGGCTCCACAAATCAACTCTTTACTAGCCCTCATTTCCATGCACCTGGCAGATGTACTGTTTCTGTCTTTCACATATATAATGTATATTTCAATATATTTTGATACTTTAAATATTATTAATTTTTTACCTTAACTTATTTTATTAATTATGCAATTAACTGAAGAGTGTTTCAAGATACTTTTGCCAAATAAAAAGTAAAAAATCTTTAAAGGCCATAAACACAAGATAAAATATTACCTATCCCATATATGAAAGTCCTTAAAGAACTGTTGAGAACAATGGCTTCTTATTTAAGAGAGAGAGAGAGAGCTAGAGAAAACACACTTCTTTTGAAATGTTTCCAGCCAAAGGTCAGTGTTATTGCCAAGCCTCATCCAGCCTGGACACAGTTTCCTAAGGAGAAACAACCTACATATATAAATATTAGTCCTCTTCAACTGAGATGCACCTTTGACATGGGACACAGCTCAGCATCTTCTTTTTGTTACTTTGGATTTTGCTGCGTTTCTGTAAGGGCTGTTTGGAAAAAGAGAACTTCCGGGATTTTTATTACCAAGTTTTCATAGAGTAACGTGAAGGGAACAAGTAAGGAAGGACTTATCAGACTCCGTACTTCATTCACCTCCTGATAGCTTGGGGACCAGGCCTCAGTGGTTGAGCAGTCCCCTGGAAAGCGCATGTGAGACACCCCAGCACCATAAAACAGCTGGAAAATAGTCGACTCCCAACTACAGGATCAGCAGACATTGCTGAGTCCACCAAGATCTACAGGTAGAAGGCCTGGCTCCCAGCCCACACTCAACCAGTCAACTACAACCTCTTAAGATACTGGAGAAGTGACGGTCTTGTAGGACCTCGTTTCCTCTATACAAAAGAGCAGCACTTCCTGTCCTGTGTGCCTTGCCCCTGTGTTTTAAGGACAGAATGGAACTTGTGTGCAGGAAAGTATTTTGTAACACACTGAAACACCATGTATGCGTGGTCCATCTTGTAGTATTATCTATTCTATCAATTTTCCCGGAAAGCAAACAGCTGGGAGGAAGGGGACAAAAACGGACCCCTGCGGGGAGGAAGGATGTGCGGCCCTGCACAGTGACTCCAGCTGTGTTCCTAATAACAGCCAGCCATGTTAGGTGCGCTGGCTGACAGCGCGGAGCCGCCTTTCACACAGCCTCTAAACTGAGAGTGCCTGCAGAGGGGAAATTATACCAAAGAGCCTTTCCTGCCCTTAATCCTTCCACGAACTTCCTGCGGTGATGTCAGCCCTGATTTCTGGCTAAAGAAATGAAAGCTTAGAGAGATCAAGTAGCCAGCGTGCGAAAACGAGGTGCGCAGCAGAAACGGGATCCACGCTGCTGTCTAGCTCCAGGCCGTTCACCTTCGCGGCCCATACTTTACCCCCTGTTTACACTGCCTTCCGCTGTCGCAGCTTTTCATGACCTCAGAAACGAACGTATTAAGGAATCAATGGTTCACAGGCCAGCTATGCTAGGTCCTGTGCAAAGCAGGGTTTGCCCCTGCTTGTGCATTTGCGCCACTCCTTACCACGCCCAGCTGGCTGCGAACCACAGGATTCCTGCCCTAATTCTGTGCTCTGATGCTTTGACAAACCTGATCCTGGGGTGTGCAGTCAGCACCCTGGGAAGGGTGGTACTTGGACAGGGTGCACCACGCATGGCTTCTTCTCCTTCAGTTGCCATTGTTTGAGAGCAATTGCCGGATTTTCAAATGAGCCGGTAATGAGTAATGTTCAGTGAGGCTCACTGCTTTGGCATGCACATGCCCTTTGCTACAAGCTGGGAAGACTAATCCCTCGCTGGCACTGCCCAGGTTATCTTAGTCATAGAGTTCCATGATGTCTTAGTAAGCGTTGAGAACTATGTAACCGGACCACAATGAAAGCCTCAATTGCTGCAAAGATGCTGCAAGGAAAGAGGGATTTGGTTGTTTGTTTTTTTGTATGTGTGTTCAAATGTGTGTGTGTGTGTGTGTGTGTGTGTGGGATGCATGCCCAGGTACATATCCAAGCAGAGACCAGGCATCTTCCTCCATTGCTCTCCACCTTGTTTTGGGTTTTTTTGAAATGGGAATCTCACAGAGCCTGAAGTTCGCCATTGCGTCTAGACTGACTGCCCAAACAAACTCCCATGCCCAATGATGGGGTTACACACTTGCTCAGCTATGCAAGACCTTTATATAGGTTCTAGGGATTTGAACTCAAGTCCTCTTCCTAGCCCAGCAAACTCTCTAACCTCCCGAGCCATCATCCTGGCCCTAGGATGTTTTAGCACTGTTGTGAGAGAAATCAAGAGATACCTTCAGAGTTTCAGTGGAGCAAGGCAAGACTTCTTTGCAGTGTCAATGGGATATTCTTGTGTTTCCAAGATCTGAAATCTCACCCTCTGTGCAAATATAGTGCAACGTGTCTTCTTGTTTGCCTTAGGCATTTGTTGCACTGAGGGAGCTTTGCCGTGTGGTGCTGGAGATTTCCCAGAAGCCTCAGGTAAGGCTGAAATCCTGTAGGCAACCAAACATACAAACAAATTAGTTGAAGTTCCTCCTCCTAGAGGCAAATATGCCCAGTTTAGGAAGTGTGTCAACAGGACCTAGAAGACACATTGACTTGGGATAAGAAACAAGTACTTCCGTTTCTCTGATACCTAACATGTTAGGATTGTATTGGTAAAGTTCATAATCAATTGGGAAACCACGTCTCCTTCAAGCATAAAATCTGGTCTGATGGGAGAAACTTATGATCATGCCTTCTTTATTTTTCTCACCCGCTTGTACCATTGGAGACAAGAATGAAACTAAGTTGCTAAATTGTTTATGGTCTGTATTTAGGACATTATACTTTGCTACAGTGTAGGACTTTAAGAATGGAAAAACATAGCCAGGGAGAACACTTAGCTGGCATGCCAGCCTTTCACCCCCACCTACCCCCGAGTGGGAAAAACAAAGCCAACTGCATCGTCAATGTCAGCTTGAATGTTGTTTGCCTCGGTGGCCGGGTTTCTGACCTGAATGATTTTTTTCTTCTGGGACAATATGTTTTTTTTTAGGTGAAGGCAGGTAGAAGTGTAAGAAAGTGCATACAATTGAACCTCGGGTTCTGTCTAACCTGTGTCTTGGTTGGACAAATTTTAAAACTCCCTTATTAAAGGTGAAAGCCTTGAGTTCCAAATGATGTGTTTTACTAGCATCTCAAACTTAACCTGTGATTGTTGGCACTGAACTTTCCACACAGAGTAACTCTGGGAAGGAAAGATAGTGTGAAGGCATGGAGGTTTTCTGAAACTTCATATTCAGCAGCAATTATTCTTTCTACCGGTGATGTCCCCTCTCCCCCAAAAATGTAATTTTTCCTAATTAAGATAAAGAAATGACAGTAATATCTATCCATTGCCTTTCTTTGGTGCTAAGAGCAAATGAGAAAAAAAAAGTGATTTGATTCCTAAAAAGCACAGACATTTTAGAGGCAAAAGCATAGAGGGAAACTTATGGCAGAAAAAAGTAATCCACGGGCTTATTTAGTGATGACAATTAAAGATATTTTGATGTAGTCTGTTTGGGAGATTTCTCTGGGTACTCCATCATGTGACTGGGTTTCCATCCCTCTACTATTAAACTTTGAGGATGCTTCCAATTTTTTTCTTATAACTAATTTTGTAGAAAAGGTCACGGTCCACTTTTTATAAATAATGTTTAATCAATTTTTCATTTACTTTTGAGCAAAATGAAATATAACGTGTCATATTTTAATTTTTTAATATATACATAATTTATTGTAAGTTGCAAAGTATGCAGCATAAAGTTTTATAATGTATATTATAATGATTTATATCTCTTCACTAGGTACAAAATGAAAAAGATAATACTAAGAGGGTAAGGTATTTTCTTAAATACATATACGCTAAAAAGAGTAAAGAAAGCCACAGATACTTTATGAATAACTCACTGCCCTTTGTTTTAACAGTTCTTATTTCATTATTCAAAGATACAGAAGTCTGGAAATTCAAATGTTGTGGTAAGTAATCACTATTATATGTTTAAGAGAAAACTTATTATTAAAATAATTGTATAGCATACAATAAGACAAAAACTCAGATTTTTTACTCTGAAAGTTATGTCTGAGTCTGGTGGTGCAGCCCAGTACCACAAGGGGAAAAAAAAACTAAGTTTACATACGAATGAAGAAGTAAAAAACAATATTTATTATATACTTACTTTATATGTCAATAACTGCATGTGCTTTACATTCACTCATTCACAGTTATTTATTACCTAGTATTTGACAACCATAACTCTCAGTGCTGAAGATATGGTGTTAAATAAAAAACATTTAAGAAAGAAATCCCTCCTTCATCAATTTGTATTCAACGACAAAAAAAAAAAGAAGTCTAAGAACAAATAAATAAGTAAAAACAAATTGTTCTCGTCCAAAGACATTTTTAAAAACAACTACTTCCAAAGACAAGTCCCAGCGGCTAACTGGAAATACCATCTTCTGCTCTTGTTCCTCATCGTTAGGTCCATGTTCATTGTGAGAGTTTATACCAGAGTAACTAGAAACGAGTAACTAACTAGGTTTAATTCACATCAAATGCATGTGGTTTCAGTGGTTGTTTTGGTTTGTTAGTTTTTGTTATTTCATTTTCTTTCTTTTCTTTTTTTTTTTTCTTTTTTTGCATGGAATTAAAAAATACAGCCTGGCTATGGCTGTAGCACAGTGGTCGTATCAACAAGGCCCGGGGTTTGCTCTTTCTAAGCTTGGGCTCCACTCCTGTGCACAGTTTGGGGAACGAAAAGGATGGTGTATTTTAAACATGTGTGTGGAAAGCTAAGCGTACACTTAAACTCCACGTTAAGTGCAGACCTCGTGGAATAACCTCGTGGCCAGATGAAAGTTCTAAGTTAGATTAGCTGCATACCGGACCCAGGTTGCACTCACGAGCAGATAGCCATTATCTGGACAATCTGTTCATCCATTTGTTAAATGAACTTAATATTAGTAAGGAGGCTCAGCTCGACCTAGATCTTAAGAAAGTGCAGCATTGTCAGGCGGCTGTGTGTCCCAGGTGTGCTTTCGTCTTCTTCCGAGTGACATCTTTTCAGCACCAACAGCGCGTTGTCATCTTTGTGTCCCCGAATGTCTTGCTCTTGCTCCATTTTACGTATTTAACTTAGGAAGATTTCCGGGTGTGTGTGCTGTAAGCATCCAGATAACAGCAAGTTGCCTTCCTGTGGGGCAAATTATTTTGAGTAAGTGTAGAAGTTGACAGATGGTGTTTCGCCTCCTGGGGTGCACCTGTTGCAGTTGAGACAGACCCGAGACTCTCAGCAAAGTGCTTCTTCACATAATGAAAAACAGCTTCATGTAGGACTAGCAACCTGTCCTACTCTTTTATTTATGGCAGTTCTTTAACGGGCATGGGCTGTCTTAGATAATGTATTTCATTTCCTTTTTTTTTTTTGTCCTTCGATCTGGGGCGAGAATAGTGTGTAAAACCATATAGGCAGGCAGGGAGGCAGGCAGACAGACAGGAAGCCATCTTAACGCCCATTGCCGAGGAGCCCTCTTGCTCATCATGTGTTCATACCCTCTCAGTCGTCTGTCGTGCATCCGTTGCTGCAGCTCGTTCCTCAACTGCATGAGAGAAGAATGAAGAGATTCAAGGTGGACGTATGTAACACAAAGTGCATGCTGGCTTTGGCACTCTGGGGCAGCCCCTTCCACTAACTGCAGCTGTGGTCGTTCGTAAGATACCTTTCTTCAGAGTGAGCCCCTCACATTCATACTCGGTGTTAGCTTTCTGTCAGTCACAACGACAATATGCCAGGGAAAAAAAGACTTTAAAAGAGTCTTTGGGGCTCAACTTATCAATCTTTGGTCAACGTGGTAAACCCTATTACTTTCTATCTGTGGTAAGGTGGAGAATTATAGTGAGGAGTGTTCACTATCTTTAACAATCCTAACGCTTTCAGTGTTGAAAGTCCTGGGGTAACATTTTAAAGTAAGACATTGCATTTTTTTTGGTCTAGCATTACCACCTCTGACTGTATAACGTCTCTCACTCTGGCGACTAGGAGGGTAAGAGATGAGAGAAAGTGAGGTTAGCATCCCCATTTTCTTCCAGCAAATGCATGCAGTGACATAATTTCCTTCTGCTGCCTCTTCAGACAGAGTCCACTACCTCCCAATACCACCACTGGCTGCTGACCAAGCACATAGTCCTTGGGGACATTTCAGATCCCAATCATCACATACTGGGTTAACCCTCGAGAGAGCATCATGCAATCTTTCTCCCTCTCCATGTTCTGGCCCCCTCTAGCTCGAGCTCCAGGCATTGAGGAAAACTGGGGTTAGACACCCTTCCATGACACTCTCACTGAGAAATTGTGTTCATGTTTAAGAAAGGGAATTCCCGGGTGTTTCATCATTAGGTAGGAATTAGAAATCCAAACAAGGACAATTTATTACCCCTGTATCTTGTTGACAAATAACTAGGGCAGTATAATGTTTTTGTCCAAGTATTAAAACATTGATAAGAATAAGGATTGTAAATATACATATCATAAAACAAATGTCAATGTTTCATTTTTCCCATGGATAAGAAAAATAGTATCTGAATCTAGCTCCGGTGTGTAAAGTAAATATAACTAAGCCAACACATTCTGAACGAAAAAGTGTGAAGTTTCAATGTCACATAAGAACAATCTTAATGCTTTTAGTGTTGAAAGTCCTGGGGTTACCTTTTAAAACTAAGACATTGCATGTTCGCTCTAGCATTACCACCTCTGATTTATTGGAAACTCGGCTGGATTTTCATAGCTTCTGCTACCACAAGTTAAGAGAAAGGAAGGTCATGAGAGTTAAAGAAGTTCCCACGAGCTGCCTAGTACGAGAGGTGACAAAGCAGTTCATGGATCCTTAGCCTAAGCCAAACAAACAAAAAAACAACTTTTTCATTGTAACATTCCCTTTATGGTGTAATGATGGTTACTTCATCATTAAATCATTACCAATATGTATATTAGTTTTAAAAGCTGAAATCAAGTCTGGTGTTTTAATAACTTTGATACTGCATTTTTTAAAAACTCTTCTTAAAGCACATTTTAAAAAAGCACACAGTTAGATGAGTGAATGTCCCAGAATTTATTTTTATGATTATTATTTCCCCAAAATAATTCTTCATCTTTTTAGCTTCAATTGAATAGGACTATCTGCTGCTAACTTTAGAGGGAATTTAGGAGGGGATTTAATACCAGCCTAACTTTGTTGAATTTACAAAGCTGGGAATTCAGTTCAGCGGTAGAGCACTGTTCTAAATATGTGAGGCCCTAAGTTCAGTTTCCAACACCATCCACCCCCAAAATGTTAGAATTCCCAGAACGAAGAAGAAAGTCAATTGATATCAAATTTTCTAGAAATAAAGGCATACTTATAAAATTTTACTTTATTTTCTATAATGTCTATAATATCTACTGATAATTATTTCAACTATGTTATTTCAGTCTCACTATTTACACAGAGAAAGAATGGGTAATAGTCATTGTTATGGCCAACTTAGAACATGGTCCCCATTTTCTGTCTTGGGCGAGATTACTGCAGTTGCGGACAGCTGTCTGCAAGAGGCCTGGTGTGTGTGCAGAGGCTGCCAAATGAAGGTAAACCTCGAAGACACTCTCCAAGTCAATGTCCTTAGAGGACCCTGAGCACAGCGAATGTAAGCGATAAATGAAAACAAAACAATTACTAAAGCATGTTGGTTGTGCTGGTCAACAACATCTGATTTTAAAATATAGTTTTATAGTAAAATATCTTAAGTTTTAAAAAATTTGGACTTTTAAGCATTCAAACATTTTGAATTCTGTTTTTTAAGCATTCAAACATTTTGAATTCTGTTTGCTAGATATGAACCTTTTTATCTTTCCTTTCCAAATTCTTTCAGTTATTGACAACTCTGTCTTTTCTGACCCTGAAGTCTTTAGTTTTGTGGTTGAGTGCTTTGAGTAATTAGTATATTTTAATTTTTATTGTGCTCTTTTTTTTTCTCTTGAATATACACAAGAACTGTTTTTAGACAAGCACCTAAACATAGTTTCTATGTATACATTTTAAATACAAATGTTTCAATCTTAAGTAATGTTATAGGTATAGTAAAAATAAGAATTGAGCACAAACATTGAGAAACAGTTATATTTTCTATAAATCTAGGATTTATGAACTTAAATAGGTATCAGAGATATTTTGTAGAATAAAGAGTACGACCATACTTATGGAAAATTTGATAACAGTCTTGACTGATAAATTTAATGATTACCACAAATTATTAATGCAAACAAGCCAATTCTAGGGAAACAATAAAATGCTGAATATTTTTTCCATGAAGCTTATAATGATATACTTAAGTAATACTACGTAATACACTTGTTATAAATACAGTTGTTTCTATATTCTGCACATACTCTAATATCAGAAAAATGTCTTTCAAGGCATCGAGTAAACACACACTTGCCAAAGTTGTTCCTCGGTTTCTGTGAAGAAGTGTTATATCCTTGCTTTAACAGCAACCCCAGCTTATATTTTCTTGTTCCTATGTGACCGCATCCAACATTTATTTTTTTTTAAGGGATTCTTTCATTCTAGCAAAATGTCAAGAAGAGACTTTTAAATAGAGCATGCCTGATATTATCTTTCTGGTATTATCTTTCATCATTTCCTGGTGAATATGCATACATCTGACAACATTCCTGGGGAAAGAATCCATGATAGTGATACAAAAAAAAAAAATACGTTTAAGTACACCGCTCCGGGGACACTGCAGTTGTTGAAATAATGCAGGTGTAAATGCAATGGTTCTCTACTACAGTAATACTCTACTCTTTGGTACCTTTTGTTGAGAAGGAAGAGCTGGAGGTAATCCCGAGCTTCGCTCCACGCTTAGGAAGGATTTGCACTTGTTCGGTGTTGCTTTATTTGTTGTGTCATGCTTATTTCTTCCAGGAAGAATTCCGGAGTCCCTTTGCTGGTCAAAGTAGGGGATACTTTTTATTCAGGGTATGTAGATATAGTATCTTGTGTTCAATAAATATGAAAATTGGCAAAGTATTTCCGGTGCGTGCTCACTGACTTGGCTCACAGTTTAATGGCATTTCAGAGCGTATTTCTAGACTTCTCACAGCAGGTGCCTCAGCCTGATGTCGCTGCTGTCCCTGCAATCCTCCTTCCCCACTTGGGTGTGTCAGGACTCAGTGGAATCAACTACCTCACAGATTCACCTCGTGATACTTTGTGTGTAGGAAACAAGTTTTTAGAGCTTTCGTAGGTCCAAAGAGCCAGTTATTAAGGTTTTGATTCGAGGGGTTTTAAGAGATGTGACTATACTGCCAAACTGTTAAAACGGAAAATTCAATGATAATAAAAGCTTTCTCTACACATAGAGATAGCTTTGTGACTGCGTTTGTCATTTTGCATTTGCGTAAGAAATGTGCTTCTAAAGAACTGTTTTCTGTTATATTTACTTTCTGAGCTCATAGCCAGAAAGTTTCACATTTAGTAAATGTGTAACTATTTTCTGAACTTCTAATAGGTGCTAGGCAAGGAGACGATAGATGGGAGCAAGAGAATAAGAGCACACACCACTCTCACAGAGTCCGGTTCCCAGCGCTCACTTCAGGCAGCTCAATGCCTGTAATTCCAGCCCCAGGGGATCTGGAGCTCTCTTCTGGTCTCTGTGGGCACCTGCATTTATATGCACACACACACAATTTAAAATAAGATAAAATACTTTAAAAGAATAGAGTTCAGCTTCCACACCCTAGGACTTTGCAGCCTGATATATAAAAATAAATAAAAGTTAAGAATAGCCATCCCTTGGTATCCATGGGTATTGTTTAAAATTAAACAAACAAACAAAAAAAAACAATGAGGGTACGTACTCAAGCCCTTCATGTTAAATGATGTAGTATTTGTTTAAATCCATCCACATCCTTTGTAAGTCATATTTAGATGAGATCTGAGGCAAACACTTTAGCTGGAGAATGGAGTCAGAACAGATGACTTTGTATGTGTGAATACTGAAGATTAGACAGGACGTATTTTTTAATTTGAATTAAATTTAATTTTTAAAGATATATTCGCTTTATAGCCCAATCATCGCCTCCTCCTTCATCTCCTCCAGGCCCCGCCCTCTCCCCTCTTCCCCCCCCCTCCCCTAGTTCTCAGAAACGGGGACCCTTCCTCCCCCTGCCAACTGACCCCAGCACATCAAGACTCATCAGGACTGGCTGCATCCTCTTTCTCTGTGGCCTGGCAAGGCCACCCTAACCAAGAGGAAGTGATCATGGAGCAGGCAACAGAGTCCATGCCAGAGATAGCCCCTGCTTCCCTTACTAGGGGACCCACTGGAGACTGAGCTGCCTCTCAGCAACATCTGAGCAGGGGGTCTAGGTACACAGGACAGATTTAATGAAACATTTAGTTGGAATTTTTCAACTTTATGTTGAGGTCCAAGGTGGTGTTCCCATGGTAAGATTTACATCTGCAAAGTGGAGAATGGACCTGACTGGATCGCGGGATGAGATTGACAGCAGGAATATATAAAACGGAACTGCCATGATTCCAGGAAGTTAACGTTGCTTCATATCACTGCGAAACTTGAGAACACTTGTTATCAAATGTTGGTCCCCTATAAACAAAAGCAAGTAGTTTCTAATTCCTCATGGTCCTAGCAGCTTCAGCAGTGCCTCAGAACTCAGTAAAAACACACGTTTTGGGGTTCCACCTTGGGGTCAAACAAGCCCATTACTGTTCTGCCCAAAGCCTGACAGGTGACTTCGATGTGCACGAAGTCTCCTTTATATCAATAGTCTTCTTTCTATGGCATTTACCTTACATCCGTAGTTACAAATTTTTCTTTCTAATTTATTATTTTGCAGCCACGCAATGGGAAGAGGTCAGCAGGCTTCATTTAAAACGGCACATGTTCAAAAAAATAGATCAGTAAGTAAAGATGAAACAGCATGTGTTTCACAGCTTGGGAGTTGGTCACAAACTGAACCATTCTCGCATACGTGCCTAGTGTTCAAGCGCCTGCGTGCACTAACCCTGTATGTAAATCCTGCAGGCGTAGGGGCAGTGCAGGTGTTAGAAAATGGGAAGTACTGGTAGCTTGGGGCTAGATGTGCTTTGAGCCTAGGATTCCTTGTTCTGTGACAAAGTAGTCATCCAAGGTGATTTGGGCAACCATCGATTAGTGAGCCCATCACGACCTGTCAGGGGTTTCATTCCTGCTCTGTTACTCAGCGTCCACTGGTGAGGGCCAGGATTCACGGCCCTGCACTTCCGTATTTCACATAGCTCATACTCTTAACACTCTTTATAAATAGGAGGATGCAGTTCAGACGATGGGGTGGTGGCCTAGCATGCACAAAGCTCCGTAGCCATTCTCAGGCCAGGCAGAGCTCCCCCACAATGAGACCCTCGCGGCAGGTGGGGAAGGGAGGGGGTGCTGGAGAGGTTCATGCAGAGGATGGGAATTTCATTCTGCAACCCATAGCAGCAGTTTTCCATCACCCGTGATTAACTCTGGCTCCTGGGGGCCCACACTCTGTTCTGACCTCCACAGGCCCCCAAAATACCACACACATAAAATTTTACAAAAAATTTGAAAAAGAGTAAAACAAATTTCTGACAGTAAAAAGAAGAAAAATCTGGGTGTTTGAAAAAAATAAGTTACTTCATTCCGTTTATTCTAGAAAAATAACAAAACTATAAATACACAAAGACAGAAATGAGAAGATAGACATCGAAACAACTAGACAAGTAAAAATCACTGAGAACACTTTGCATAATTGATGAAGTGAAATGGAATTTGATCTGTTTTGTATTAAGTTCTCTTTAAAGTTGAGAAAATATAGCTTCATGATCTATTCCCATAGGTTAGAGTCTACTCTGTCTATTTTGGTCAGGATTTTATCTACTTTGCTAATAAAATAGTAATTCAAAAGTCATTTGTCCCTTGGGTTTGTCATCTGGTTACCTAAGGTCTTGCTTTATCCCGATTATATAGTTTTTTTAAAAAGTATAAAATATGGATGGTGTAATGGCAGATATACAAGTAAATAAACAGGAAAAACTTTTTGCTAGCTCTCATTTTATTCAGCTATCAGTCTCATCACACGTAATCCAAGAACATTCAAATAAGAACTTCAAATCAGATGTGAAAGATTTGGCTTCAAACATTATAGCCAATGATGCCACATTTGCTGATTTCAGATAGAAAATCACATCAACACCTCAGCGGCCACCAAGCCATTCAGCATAGCTTCTGGAACTGTGGGCTCTATGAAACTACCAGTTTCAGCACTTGGGATTTTTTTTTTCACATCTGAATAGTTGTAAGGAGCTCAGCAGGGGTTGGGGAAATCAGCTAAACCTTGGTAAGGAGCCAAAATATGGCCAGCTGAGGTTTGGAGTAAGCCACAGCCCCTGTGCTTGAGCGTTCTCCACGAGGTGCAGATGGTCTAAGGCGGAAGTAGGCCCATCTCTAAATACTTATACTTCTTATTGGTACTGATGACCTTTAGAAAACTACTTGTTTGTTTGCTTGTTGTTATTTTTTTCAAGATAGGGTTTTTCTCTGTAGCCTTGGCTGTCCTGGAACTCACTCTGTAGACCAGGCTGGTCTCGAACTCACAGAGATCCACCTGCTTCTGCCTCCTGAGTGCTGGTAGTAAACTATTTTTATATTATTAAATACTATAATCTATTAAGATATTCAGATGTAAAGTAACTGTCCCATCCGAGAGTTATTAAGCGATAAATGGTAAAATAGAGAAAACAGGGGCTGAAGAACAGTTGGGAAATATCTCAACTACCAACGTTATTATACTATAACAAAATATTCATAGAAATATCTATATAAGTATTATATATGCATATTCATATTCTCACATATATGTGAATCTAATTCATTTTTTTTTCTTTTTACAGAATGTCAACTCATCTTTCATTGAAAACACTGCTATGGAAAAAAAACACTGCTTTGGAATATAAAATATATGCACATTTTGTTCTCAAAAATGATCCCTCCTAAATTTATGGTTGCAAACCCCTGTTTGAAACAGTCTCTGTGATAGTTGAGATTATAAATGTTTAATTTGTTTAAAATAAAATGGCATCTTAAAATCTTTTGTGATCGATTGCACAGCAAAGCTGTACCTGAAGATGAGTTGTAGGTGCCCACAGCTCTGGATAGCTTTGGAACACATTCTTTTTGAGAGTTTGCTGACATCACACGTAGAGAGCTGGGCGGACCACCAGCACTTATAAGCACCAGAATGAGACTGTCATGATGGAGTCTAAAATTTCAGTATTGTGGTGCTGAGGCAGGATGAAGGCAAGTTCAAGGCTGGCCTGGGCTATGTAGCAAGAGTCTGCCTAAAGACACAAGTGAAACAACAAAATAGAGTGCTAACTATCTTAGAATACCAACAGAGCCACACGAGTTATGAGTTATCCAGTGGTCCAGTGGCAATCTCTGATTTCCGTCTTACAAAATAGATTTCAGATTGCTACAAGCACATCAGATGATTTTTGCCTGGCAATTAATAGTAGTTAGTCTACCTGGAATTGTTTCACCTTGCAAGTAGTGAAAAGCAGCACTCCTTGTTCATCACCAGGAAGAAAATAACCTTGCCAGGAGATGGTGGTAACCAACCTCTGGTAAGGTTATTTAAGGAGTTTAAATAACATTTCATAAAGAAAGTTCTTGAATTACTTTTACTACCAAGCCCTGGGAAGAACAGAAATCAAGAAGAAGCTGAGAGGGAGAAAAAAAACACCACAATCTTGGTTTAAAAGTGAATTGTCTTGGCAGGATGAGCCTTAGAACATCAAGGGTCCCGCATTCTAAAGCCAGGGGTTAGACAGTATTAGCTCTCTGTACACAGTGGTTCTATTAACTTGAATTTTAAAATTAATTCTTTAGTTAATATACATCAGATCTGTGGTATTCCATACCACAGATTGTCCTTGTTCATATTTAACCTCCACTGCTGCCCGTTTGGCTCCCTTCTCCCAGCCAAATAAACCATCTTCTGGTTTCATGTCATGTATACGTTATGCATATCAATACAAATTCTGCATGTGAGAAAAAACATGCAATATTTTGCTCCTCCCATTATCTTCTTTTGTCAAAATAGAAAACGTTGAATATTAGGCAGCGGGGTCTCTCTAAAATCCAGAAAGATAAGAATTGCTTGTGTATTTTAAGAATCTTCACATGAAAGTGAGGCAGGGTGAAAAGGAGAAATACCCAGATATGGTTATAAAGACTGATGTTCTCACCTAACAGTGTGTCATACACAACAGTGTAGGATGCTTGGAGAATGTCATCTGTATCACTAACTGATCACTGCTGGTGATTTATTTTTTAAATTTTTTATTAATTTCTTTATTAATTACACTTTATTCACTTTATATACCCCTGTAGTTCCCTCCCTCCTCCCGTCCCAATCCCTCTCTTCCTCCCCCTTCTGCACCGGTGTCCCTCCCCAAGTCCACTGATAGGGGAGGTCTTCTTTTCCTTCCTTCTGATCCTAGTCTATCAGCTCTCATCAGGAGTGGTTACATTGTCTTCCTCTGTGACCTGGTAAGGCTGCTCCCCCATCAGGGTGAGATGATCAAAGAGCAGACCAATCAGTTCATGTCAGAGACAGTCCCTGTTCCCATTACTAGGGAACCCACTTGGACACTGAACTGCCATGGGCTACATCTGTGCAGGGGTCCAGGGTTTTCTCCATGCATGGTACTTGGTTGGAGTATCAGTCTCAGGAAAGACCCCTGTGCTCAGATTTTTTGATTCTGTTGCTCTCCTTGTGGAGCTCCTGTCCTCTCCAGATCTTACTATTTCCACATCTTTCATAAGATTCC
>CM053743.1:32042512-32054068 GCA_028658305.1 Pachyuromys duprasi
TTCCCACCAGCAGTGGAGGAGGGTACCCTTTTTTCCACAACCTCTCCAGCATGTGTTGTCACTTGAGTTTTTGATCTTGGCCATTCTGATGGGTGTAAGGTGAAATCTCAGGGTAGTTTTGATTTGCATTTCCCTGATGACTAATGACATTGAGCATTTCTTTAAGTTTTTGTCTGCCATTCAATGTTCCTCTATTGAGAATTCTCTGTTTAGCTCTGTTCCCCATTTTTTAATTGGATTACTTGATTTGTTGCTGTTTAACTTTTTGAGTTCTTTATATATACTGGATATTAGTCCTCTGTCAGATATAGGGTTGGTGAAGATCCTTTCCCAGTCTGTAGGTTGTCGATTTGTTCTGACAACAGTGTCTTTTGCTTTACAGAAGCTTTTCAGTATCATGAGGTCCCATTTATTGATTGTTGCCCTTAGAACCTGTGCTGTTGGTGTTCTGTTCAGGAAGTTGTCTCCTGTGCCAGTGAGTTCAAGGCTCTTCCCCACTTTTTCTTCTAAGCAGTTTAGTGTGTCTGGTTTTATATTGTCTATTCCATTGCTGAACCTAAATTGAAAATTGTGTCAGTAAATCCATTTTTTTCTTTTAACTCCTTTTTAGTATATCTATCTCTGGGGTCGTGTGCACAACCACTTACAAGGTGGTTCCCACCTGCTCCTAGTAAATAAGTCCTAATAAACTTTCCTTAACTAAATCAGAGAAACGCAACTGTCAAGGCCTCCTAGATAAACCAGGGCTTCTAAGTGAAGAGAGGCCCTTTCTTCTGGAGATTTTTATTTTGTTTTTATTTGTCTCTTTGAGATAGGCTCTCAATAGATAGCCCAGGCTGACCTCTCCTCGCTCCTTCCTCAGCCACCAGAGGGTTAGGACCACAGGTGGCAGGTCTGAAGCTTACAGTCTCCTGGAGAATCCTTCGGAAATTTTTGCTCTAAGCTCCGGGAGGGTGGGGGTGGTGTGGGGATTACACACACACACAAATACACAATTGAGGGTAATGCTTAGATGCCCCTTAAAATTCTATCTCTAGCCTGGTAGTGGTGGCACATGCCCTTAATCCCATGCCGGGAGGCAGAACCTAATGGATCCCTGTGAGTTCAAGGTCAGCTTGGTCTATAGAGTTCCAGGACATCCAGAACTACACAGGAAAAAACAAAACACAAAACAAAACAAAACCCTGCCTCAACTAACTAACTAAATAAATGAACAAACAAACAAATAAATAAATCTCCAAACAGGCTATGGGTCCAGGTTTAAAATGCCTCTGAATTGTTCGCCTCCCAAGGAATTTATTTTTCTTTTTCTCCACTAATACTGGATTCAATCCTGGCAAGTAGGTTTGGACACGGGGGTGGTAGAGAGAGGTGAAATGGACAGCAACACGAGCACCAAGTGACCAGCAGAAGAGACACTGCTCCAGACAGATGCTCCGTGACCTGATCCACTAGGGCCCACAGGTCCAGGAACTAGGCTTCTGTGTTGCCTGGCAACTGAGCTACCGTTGCACATGCGCAGGAGGTCCTGGTCTTCCTTGACCCATTCCTGGGGCGTTAGAAACCTCTATTCAGGGCTGGCTAGCTCCCTCTGCCAACCTGGAGGAAGTTTGGGGCCTTGGCTCCTACTGAGGGGCAGAAGAGAACACCATGCAGGTGAGGATCAGGCCGGTGGGTGACTGTGGAGCCATGAGCGGGATAAGCCAGCTGGCTCCAAGCCGAGGGGTGTAAATAGAGTGGCATGGGTTGTCCACACGGGTAGTTACTAACATTTGCTCTTGGTAAGTGCTATTTTGCGCATCTCTGTCTAGTTCTGAGAGAATGCCATTTTTTGATATTCAGGAGTCTCGCGTGAGGCTGGAGGAGACACTCTTCAGTATTGCCTTTTACCTCTGAGTTCTGGAAATTCAAGTGCTGTTCTATTTTTGAATTTAAGAAAGGAGTAACAAGTGGCCCAAGTGGATTCAATGTAACTGTCGTCTTTCATTTATGCTCTTTCAAAAGGAGGTGTCCATTGGCCTGTGAGATGGCCAGTGGGTCAAGGTGCTTGCTTGCCAAACCTGTTAACCTGAGTTTGATCCGTGGGATCTATATGGTGGAAAGTGAGAACACATACGCACCACACTCACACACATAATTAATTTTTAATAAAAATAAAGTTAGATTACAGCTATGCGTTTCAAGACTTTAGCCTGGGTAATTTCTCAGGGTGATGCTTTTTATTTACAAGTTCTTTATTTTTTTAAATTACTTTATTTTTTTATTTGTATGGGCGTTTTGTTTGCATTTATGTCTGTACATAGAGTTCTGAAGAGGGCGTTGGATCCCTGGAACTGGAGTTACAGATGGTTGTGAATCAGCATGTAGGTGGGAATTAAAACACAGGCTCTTAAGAGCAGCCAGTGCTCTTAACTGCTAAGCCATCTCTCCAGCCCCATAAGTTCTTTATAATAAAGTTTTAATTTCTCCTAGCTTGGTCCTCCATTCCATCTTCCTTCCTTTTCCTCCTTTTCTCAGAGTAAAATCCTCACTTTCTAACATAATAGCTTTCTCTCACTTGCTCCCTAGTGAAGTGTTTTAGGTTTTTCTTGGTTTACATACTAACTTTGGGTGGCTGTGTAGACCATACAATTTATTAAGCTACTTGAAGCTCAATTCACGTGTAATCGAATTCTTTCACGTTAGATGGCTGTTAGCACGTGTATTTGTACAGTTAGCCTGGCATTGCATTCTGTCCTGCTTGGCACCTACTTCTCAGGCATTCCACTGAAGTGAAGCCACCAAGAAGCAACATGGAGCTGACAAATTTGCATGTTGGTCTTGGGTACAATTAGTAGAGTGAGTAAGGACTGAAGACTGTGGTGTGCCCAAAGATGGGAGGCAGCCAGGAGGATATAGTAGGATAGCACAGGGAAATGTAAGGAAGGTTCTCCTGATGCTTAGTGGTTAGGAATCAAACCCACTCCTCAGGTAGCCTTGGCCCATGGCAGCTTTCCCACGGATTTACAGCAACATTTTATGTTCAGCCTTAACGAATTCCCACCAATAAAATTTCAAAGACAGCGAGCGGAACCCAGCCAAAGGTATAGAGCACACAGAGAAGAAGGGCGGCACAATCATGAGCCAGGGAAACAATGACTTGCAGAGATTTCCAGTGCTGGAATGGACAGAAGCCAGTTATGAAACAATTGTGCTTATTGTGTTCCAAAAAAATGTCTGCAGGAAGTACTTGAAGAAAGACCATAAACTTTTCATAAAGATAGCTTCACATACTAACAATAAAAAACCTTTAACTTATCATAACACCAGAAAGAATAGAATACAAAGGTATAAACTAATGAGGCTGAAGACTTATATGAATAAAACTATAAAACAATGCTGGAAACAAGATATACCCCATGTTTGTGGATGGGTACACTGACTGTTATCTGGCTCTAAGGCTCGGATTTGGAAACAAATATTTGCCTTCATTAAGAGGAAACAGTATAAAATCAGTTTAGTGGCAATAATGAGTTTGTTAATAACTTGAAGTAAAACCAAAATGATGTATATCCGTAATCTACCTTTGCCCATCCCACAGCAATGCGACAGGATGATTGTAAAAGCTGAGAAGTACATATCCACATGTAGATCCAGCGGTGTGGCTGTGCCGCCACAGTTGCTCTCCTAGATGTCTTTCCCCTGGCCCTGGCCCGAGCCTCAGATGCCCGCTTTTCATTCCTAACAAGTCACCTTCTTCAGGAATCCAACTACAAGGCTCCTTGTTATATCACTAATGCCAAAAAAAATCAATGCTATTTACAGCAATCTGTATACTTAGTGGGTTTTGTTTTTTGTTTTTTGTTTTGGTTTGGGGGGTTTTTTGGTCAAATTCTAGTATTATTTTTTCAGGAATAGAAGTTTACCTTAAAATGAATGAGGAATCTCAAAGGACCCCCAGGTAGTCTCAAGAAGAACAGGAAAGTTGGAAATCTCTGAAAGGATGGTGGAGTGGTTACATCAATGTGTTTGTACCTCATTATGCTGTATCGTTTGTGATAAATGCCTAAAATGGTCATTTCCATACTATATATATATATTTCCAAGTATAAAACACTTGATTTTGGGGCATGCTGGCTTGTAAGCCAGCCTAAATGACAGAGTGGGACTTCATATATTAAAAAAAATTGCCAAAAGCCTGAGACTAGATAGGTTAGGGGCTTACAGGAGAAACAAACACTACCGTTGTGCTAAAAGAATCATGACTCTAACAACATTATGCTACACTCACAGATCAGTACCTCCCCTTCCTGCATCCGATGGAAACAAATACAGAGACCCACAACTATACAATGTGCAGGGAGTGAGAGACCTTGGCACACCAGTCATAAGTGGAATGTCTTCATCAAATCCCTCCCTTCAGAGCTCTGGGAAGAGGAGACAGAAAGAAGACAAGAGCCAGAGGGGATGGAAGACAGGAAGCAAACCGACAGACACAGCAGGGCTCAGTGCACAGAGGACCTCGCAGGGAGGAAGGCATCGTGCATAGAGCCTGCACAGGTCCAAGCCAGAAAGGGTCCTAGTGCTGGACAGGGCTTCCCACCCCTAACCAAGAAGCTATTTCTAATTGACAGCTATTTTGCAAAGGAAATTTGAGTTTTCTCCTTTGGGTTTTCAGTGAGTATGTAAGGCACACTGAAGGGCAGGTCCCATGCCCGGGAGCAGAAGGCAAACACAACACGAACTCAATGGAAGTTTTTGAGATGATGTTGTTTCTCATTGCTTTGTTTGGGCTCTTTTTTTGTTTTGTTTTGTTTTTAATGCTATGGCTCTTTTGCTTTTATATTATGGTTCCCGATCTTGTGTATGTGTCTCTGTGTTTGTGTTTACCCTGCTTTTTTTTTATGGTTCTGGTTTTGTTTTTGTCTGTTTTCTAAAGAGATGAAGTTGGGCTCTGGGAGGATTTGAGGGAGAGGAAAAAGTAGTAAGAATATATTGTATGAAAAAGGAACTATTTTCAATTAAAAAATAAAAAGCAAGGGGCTGGAGAAACGGCCCAGTGGTTAAGGACACTTACAGCAATTCCCCAGAACCCAGTTTGACTCCCAGCACCCATATCAGGGTGCTCACAACCACATGTGAGTCCAGGGTCAAGGAATCTAATGCCTTCTGCCTCTGTGGACACTGTGTGCATTCACACATGCACACACACACGCAATACACATATACAAATAATAAGTCTTGATGCCAAAAAATAAAATCAGGTTTGCACACTCTGCTCAGGCCCGCAAGCTCTAAGCCAGGCTGTTTTCCCGAGTGGAGACCAAAATGCTGACCTGCCACTCCTCCGCCATCAACCTCAAAATCAGACTCTGAAACCATGACGCTGTTGCCCATCAGACGTCAGTTCAAAGTACCTGCCCTGAGAGAGGCTTATTGTAGGGAAAGCCGTTGTTCAAGGCCAATATTTTTTTTTTCAAAAACTGTGAAATTGAGAAAAGCTGATAGGACCTCGATGTATTTCATTCTCTATATTTTTCTAGTATCTGAAAAAAACACTTTAAATGTATAAAGATAAAGAAATGTACACACTGAGGAATCACTGATTTCCCAGTTCATATAGGACTATAAACGATAAACTGAAATAAACCTTTTCCTTCCCAAGTTGCTTGTGATCGTCATGTTTATTGCTGCCACAGAAACCTAACTAGGACAGCAGATGTGTGGGTGCCAGTGCCCTGGGAGGCCAGGAGAGGACGTTGGATCCCTCACAGTTGGATTTGAGCTGCTCGTGAGCCACCGTGTGGGTGCTGGGAACCTCCCCTGGGTCCTCTGCAACAGCAGCAAGTTCCCTTAAATACTGAGCTGCGCCTCTCGCCCATTTTCTGAAATTTTAAGCTGCTACTTAATTAAATAATAATTTCTAACATCAGACAAACATGTCGCTTTTGACGTTATAAGAGAACATTTTTTTTGCAATAAAAGAACAAAACCCATTTCAAACAAACAAGTAGAACTTGTGACATTTTAAAATATCCATGGATAAGGTTTTTCTTTTATGTCAGAAAATTAGGAATAAGAGAATATTAGAGAGAGGTTGAGGAATATTTGGAGAGAAAATTTCTAAAATTGTTGAAAGATACTGTTCCACACAGCTTCAAAACTCCCAGTGAGCACACGCAAGACAAGTGAGATGCGTACCTCAGTGCATCGTGAGGAAACCATAGACAAAAACCATGGACAGTCTCTTAGCACATCAGTTGACCGAGTGATAAACAGAGAAGAGCCCACCCGCTCGGTTGTTGGTGGAACTTAGTTATATCTGGATTATCTTGCTCTTTAAACTTCATTTCTAGCTTACTCTTAGCCAGGCCTTCTTTCTTTAGTTTGTTTTTTGTTTGTTTGTTTGTTTTCCTTTCTTATTTTCACTTTTTGTTGTTGTTCAGTTCTGTTTGGGGTTTCGAGACTGGGTCTTGTTGTGTATGCTGCATGGAAATTGCCCTGTAGCCCAGGCTGAACTTAAACTCCTAGTCCTGAGTGCTGCAATCCAACCTCTCATCACTGCCCCAACCATGTCCTTTTTTTTCCCCCCTTCCTTAAAACTGGGCCTGGATGGTCTAGAACTCCCAGGGTAAACCAGGCTGGCTGGAATTTATAAAGATCTACCTGCTTCAGACTCCTAAGTGCTGGGATTTTCCTCAACATAAGATCCTTTCTGTCAGACATTTCACAATATGGTAGCTTGCTATAAAGGTTCTTGAATCTATTGCACCTCAAAACAAGCTCACCTGATAGTCTGGAGCATAGAGAAGAATGAGCACACATTTGGGCATCATGTAAATTGGTTTGTTCACTGTAGTTAGTCGTCAGTACACCTTCTGTGACATCTAAGTTTACTCTCTTAATACTTTTTAAAATGTGATCAAAATTGATTTTGAAACGTATTATTATTGTATGTGTGTACATGACATGGGTGTGACACGTGTGTGACAGCGTGAGTGTGGAGGTCACAGGACCACCCTGTATCGTCAGTCCTCTCTCTCTGTCTTTATGTGGGACCCGGATCCTGACTCAGGTCACCAGGTTTGTGTGGCTACTGCCTTTAACTGATAAGCAATCAGGCCAGCCCCTACGTTGATCTCTTTATAAGCTTCTCTGTAATGCTGAGCGTGGATGTGTCCTTCTAATCAAAGCAGGCAATCTCGTTCTTAGCGGGACAAGTAGGTCTCTTCCTCAGGCCTCAGCTTTGTGTGTGCGCCATCAGTCAATTTTATCAGCACACTTTACAGTGCCCAAATACATTAATAGCCTCTTTCTTTTTGTGTAGGATCCAAATGAAGATACAGAATGGAATGAAATTTTAAGAGATTTCGGCATTCTTCCTCCAAAAGAAGAACCAAAAGATGAAATTGAAGAGATGGTGCTCCGCTTACAGAAGGAAGCATTGGGTACAGTGTGCATTTGGTGGGCTGCATGAAGGGAATAATACAATGAAGGGCATAAAATAGATTTCATAAACACAGGAGAAGAAATTAGATATTACTTACTATAAATGCTGACCATCTACTTGAAATTAGGAGACTGCCATCTAAATTGGTTGATTTGTATGTTGAAAGGCACATGTCAGTTAATAGAAGTTCAATAGCTCTCTACTCTGAGATTGCCTTCCCTTTTGTTTATTCTATATATCTTTTTGGGGGGTAGGGGTTGGTTTTTTTCAAGACAAGGGCTGGTTTTTCTTTGTGTAGCATTGGCTATCCTGGACTCGCTCTGTAGACTAGGCTGGCCTTTAACTCATAGACATCCACCTGCTGCTGCTTCCCAAATACTGGGATTAAAGGCATGTAGAACTACTACCTGGCCTCTATAGTATCTTAAATATTAATATGTCCAGGTACTTGGAGGAAACCTAGATTTATGGGATCTAATGGATTTTCCTAGCTACTCTCTAAAGTGTCCTGTCAGTTCTGTGAACTTTGAGGGGATCAAAAACACTAATATTGCAGTTTATGTAATATGTAACCGTGTTTTGGCTGGTTGCCGCCAGTTTGTTAAAGATACTGTTGATCTCTTTTACCTAAGCTGTTAGAGTTGTAGGTTTTGTTTTTTGTTTGTTTGGTTGGTTGTTTTTCTGGATGTTGATAGTAAAGTACAAATAATGTTTGGACAATCTGATTACCTAAAATTTATGTTTCAGTTAAACCATATGAGAAGATGACTCTTGCACAGTTGAAGGAAGCTGAAGATGAATTTGATGAAGAAGATATAAAAGCTATTGAGATATATAGGTACAGTATTGCGTTACTGTGGGATTTTCCCTGAGAAATTGGCTGATAGTCTTATAAAAACTATCTGATGCCATAGCTTGCTTTTCTCTTACTGCTTTCAAGATTCTGTCTGTCTTGACTGTCAAACTGTCTTGACAGTTTGGCTCTGCTGTGTCACCACATGGACATCTTTGGAGTTATCCTACTTGAAGTGTATCTAATAATGTTGGATTTTAAACTTGTGTCTTTATTCACATTTAGGAAACAGTCAGCCAATAGCTGTGGAAACACTTTGATTCTTTCTCTCTGTCTGCTGCTTCTGGAACTCCCACAATAGCATGTTGATTTGCTGGGCAGTGGCCCAAAGGCCCTGTGGGCTGTATTCACTCTTCTTCTGTTTCTTCTTCTTTTTCTTCTTTTTTTTCTTCTTCTTTTTCTTCTTCTTCTTCTTCTTCTTCTTCTTCTTCTTCTTCTTCTTCGTTGTTGTTACTTGTGTGTTTTTTAAATCTGTTCTTCTGGGTTAGTAATAGCAATAGTCTTACCTTTTGAGTTTCTGATTCTTTCATTTGGTTGCTTGAATTTATGAAACCCTCCAGCATGTTTTTCATTTTAGTAAATTTTCTTGAATTCCCCTGGAGGGTTGTTACCTGCAATGCTTGTAATATGAAATGTGTAGCATTTTTTTTTTCTCATGGGCTCAGATATTTCAACAGTTGGTCTCGATTTGGTGATGCTGTTTTGGGAGGTAGGGTAGCTGTGGTGGGGAGCTACACCACTGGGCACGGGCTTGGAGAGTCCATAGCCTTGGCCTGCTTCCAGTCTGCTCTCTCTGTGTTTGTGCTTGCCGTCTCTCAGCTCCCTGCTCTGGCTGTGCTATGCCTTCACGCTGCCATACCCCCTCACCACGATGAACTCTCAACCCTCTTGAACCATAGGCCCAAATAAACTCTTCCAGTTGCCTTGGGCATGGTAGCTACCATACCAAATAGATGAATTTTGAAAATTATCATAAGAGAAAGAAAAAAGTGAGAAAAAAGCTCTGTAAATAGAAAATTATTAGCTACCAGATCTTGAAATAAACAAATCGGAGGTAACCATAAATGGATACAGGACCTATTTGTGGCTAGTAAAAAGTTAATTGGGACTGGAGAGGTGGCTCAGCTCAGTGGTTTAGAACACTGGCTGATCTTCTGGAAGACCTGGTTTCTCAGCGTGCACATGGAGGCTCACAGCCATCTTCAGTTTCAGGAGAGCTGACCCTTCTGTCTTTCATGGGCAGTAGGCACCCAAGTGGTACACAGGTATACACATAGACAGAACACCCATACACATAAATAAAAGTAAATTTCAAAAATGCTTTCAGTTGTATTGTGGTGATGATTCCTTAACTTTTTTGGTTTGGTTTCTTAAGACAGGGTTTCTCTGTGTAGACCCTGGCTGTCCTGGAACTCACTCTGTAGACCAGGCTGACCTTGAACTTTGTGATCCACCTGCTTCTGCCTCCTAAGAGATTAAAAGCATGCTGGGCAGTTCCTAAACTTTTTGTTCATCTCCTACATGTTTTTCGAGAAGCTTTTTCCCAGGCAGTGACTGTGGCCTGGGCTCTTTTCTCTAGGGCGGGCCACCTTAGGATTCTGGACTCAGTGAGTCAGGGATCTGTGTGGAAAGCTTCACAGGACACCTTAGGACTTAGTACCAGAAAGGGACACAACATTTTTCATTGCTCTCCCATTGGTTACAGTCTAGTCTCACAAACCACAAAAGAGACATCTGTAATGGTCCTTAGGTTCTAACAAAGCCACAGGATAAGATAAAGAAGTGACAGATATCTTATTCAAGAAATTAAAGACCAAAAAAAAAAAAAAAGCCAATGGTGGTGGAACAGGCCTCTCATCCCAGCACTCGGGAGGCAGAGGCAGGCAGATCTCTGTGAGTTGGAGGCCAACCTGGTAGATAGTGTGAGTTCTAGGATTTTGCTATACATAGAGAAACAATGTCTCGAAAAACCAAAAAAGAAGAAGAAAGAAAGAAAAGACAAGACAAAAATGCCACTGGGTAGGCAAGCAGTTATGAAATAACAAGTAAATTAAACCCAGAAAGAAGCTCCTGTAGCCAAAAGGAGGAAGGAATGTCTAAATGTGGCAGTGAGCATCTCTGCAGGATATTTTTTGGCAAATACACTAAACTGTCTTCTGGGACACATCGTCCCTCTTTCTCTTGATGCGTGTTACACTCTTGTTGCGTTACAGTAGTTCAGGAGCTAGAAGAGTTCACTGCCGCAAGCACAACAGATGTTTCAGGCTCTGCTAACACATTCACAGGATGTCTGAGTTCAGCGCTAAATTCAATGGAGAAAGCAGTGGGAAAAATAAAGGGAAGAAAAGTGGAAAGCATCCATTTACGTGGTCTGAGCCTAGAATTGTGTCATCATTCTGGAGCCATTGCTTCAGCAGCGGTTTTATCCCCTCAGACTGTTGCTAGGGAGCCTGGCTCCTGGTGCCAGCAGTAGTTACTATGCCTGAGTCTCAGAGTAATGTGATACTTGGGCCAACAACTGGAATCTAGATCCCCCAGTTTCTGGATTGCGGCAAAGAAAGCCTTGGCAGACCAGTTTTGCAGAGTTGTTCTGGGAGACATTCCTGGTTGCCCAGCCTAGAGTCTATTCCTTCCGCCTTTTCAGCAAGTTTGCAAAGGCCTAATTTCCCAGATTGAGTTCCTTTCTGCTTAAAATAGCTAGAGGGCTTTCTGCGTCTGTTCGTGAATCACAATTGATTTGATTGTTAAGTGAAAAATGCAGGCCACTGAACAGTGTCTTTCTGATGGCAGAACCTACCGCCCATGCGTTAACCTTTCCAGTGAAATAGCAGGGAGAATGAGAGGGAGGGAGAAGTTGACAGTTGTACTAATAAGAAGGTGCCTAGTAGTGGACGTGGTTCTGCATTATTCTCTTTGGGTTTCATTGTGAGTTTTCAAAGTGAGTTTTCATCTGGTGTGCTTCTAACCTGCAAAATGAGGCCAGTGTGTTGTGTGTTCTGAAGCACATGCGAAAGTTTTTGTTTGCTTTAATACAAGTGTATCAAGAGGTGATTACCACTGAACAGTTACATTCTCAAGAGGAGGCATACACCGTGGCACATGGGGCCACAAAGGGGTAGCGGGTCAGAATCAAAAGCACAAGGGGAAAAAAAAATCCCCCACAGCCTTTGTAGTGGTTTCTGTGGGAAAGGACATTTGAGGCAGGGGTAAGCAGGCTTGTGATTGGCTGCCTGAATCATTTAGGTGGGCTCTGGGTGAGGTCGTGAGTCATCTG
>CM053743.1:32054168-32096986 GCA_028658305.1 Pachyuromys duprasi
GGGGGGAGGGAGAGAGAGAAAGACTGGAGAGAGAATACAGAGCAACTGAGGGTGTGCTTTCAGGGGTGGCTGGTTTGCGTTTGAAGAATGTGTTGTCTGGCAAGTGTTTGTTCTTTCTCAGAACCAGCTAGTTCTGAAATGAGTATTCCCTAAAGGATTAGCAAAGTTCTAGATGCCAGAACATCAAGAATGCAGAAAGTGAGGGCTAGTAAAATGGCTCAGTGAGTAGAGGTACTTGCTGCCAAGCCCCATAACCTGAGTTTGTTCCCTGGAACTTACCTGCTGGAAGGAAAGGACTCTTGCAAGATGATTATCTGGTCTCCACACATGTGCAATGGCATGCACAAGTATGCACATATATATGTTCGTGCATGCATGCACACACACAGGCACACACATACATATATACATATAATAAACTATAATATTTTTTAAAAAGAATGCAGAAAATAAGAAGATGGAGTTATATAGAGAGAAACAGGAGGAAGCATCTACAGCTGCTCTTTGCCACTTTGTGGGTTCTTCTTCTACCCACCCTTTATCCCACCCACCCCCATTTCACCCTCTAGCACTAGACAGAAGAGAAAGAGTGACGGGGTGGGACGGAGACATCCTTGAATCTAATTTTTTCCCCAGCTTCTGTAGTTTCTAGCCTACCCCCTTCAAACACTTCTCCCAACCATTCCTTCCTCAGTTCCCTAGAAGTCTGCTTAAACATTTAGTCCCCTCTCCCAGTTTTCCCTAGCAGCTCCAAACTATGACAACTGTTCTAGCTCCCTGTTCAGCATGGCTTCTCCGGGTTCAACTATCTCCTAACAATATCTTCTTCCCCAACTGCATTCTCTTCTCCCTCTATTCATCTCTCTCAGCTGGTGCCGGCAGTTTTATATCCACTCCTGTTCCCAGAAGTCCAAGGAACAACCAACATTGAAGGTCATAGGATCAAGTAGTTCTAAAGGCTAAGAATTGTTGAAGGGCCAGTTAACAAGCCACTGGGGATCCTTTAAAGGGCCAGGCACACCAGATGAATCATACTACACTTACCCTAGCAAACTGAAGTACAGGAACTTACGGGTGTGCTGTAAACTACTTGAGGTTACTTAATAAACCCAAGCGTAGCTTAATCATCATCGTATGCAAATCGGAGAGTTACTAACAAAGGCTTAATGTTCTATATGGATGAGTAAGAAATAAATCAAAGTCTACCGCATGCCACACACCTTGCTGAGAAACTAACATACTACATTTCTTATTGCTCTGACAATATACCTAAGGAAAGAGAGGGTCATTTTGGCTCCTTGATTGAGGGCTCCATCCATCATGGTGTGGATGTCATGGCAGCAGGAACTTGAAGAAGCAGAGATGGACTCTGAAGCTCAGTTTAATTCCTTCTCTCTCATCAGCCCAGAACCCTCTACATGGGCAAAATTGATCCTCCCTCCTTGATCAAGCCTTTCTGGAATGCCACCTCCTCCCTGCACATGTAGGGGCGCCTCCAGGGTGGTTCCTATGACAGCCAGGTTGGTAGTGAAGATGACCTGTTGCGCCACGGAATCCCCAGCAATCCCTCGTGATCAGGTGTTAGTGGTTTCTGTCATGCAGAGATAGGGAAAATGGAAATTAGAGAAGTTAAATAGGTCACCCAAGTTCATGCTACTTGTAAGCGCTGGAACTAAACCCCGCTTTGCCTGATGGTAGAGTTCAGATTCTTTGTCACTTTCCTCTGCTGCCTCTGCCTGTAATTCACTTATCTTAGTAACAAACAATTCCGGATGTTCACAAAGGCTGTGGGCTGCATAACTTGCCCTGAAATAGGCATATAACTGGGGAGAATGAGAATACTGACTTCATCAAGTTTTTGCAAGGACTAAATTAGTTAGTGTACTTAAAGTAGTGCCTGGCAACACAGCAGACACTCAGCAATATTACTATTGCTCAAGGTATTCACTGACGAAGCTTCTTATTGCTGTTGTTTTGGGGACACAAGAATTTGCAGGGGAGTAGAGAGATGGCTCAGAGGTTGAAAACATTGGCTATTCTTCCAGAGGACTCAAGTTCAGTTCCTAGCACACACATGATGGTTTACAGCCATCTGTAGTTCCGGTTCTTGGGGATCTGACACCTACTTCTGGCTTTGGCATGCATGAATGTGGTACACAGACATGCATGCAAGCTAAATACTCATAAATAATACATAAATAATTGTGTTTAAAAAAATTTTAAAAATGTGTTGGCCCAATACCTAAAAAAACCTGATGTTGTGACAAAACTTTTCCTGGAGTAATGGACCACATACCTCTATTCACCTCAGATACAGAAGCCACAAGAGAATAAAGTTTGGATACCAAAGTCCAATTCAGTGAACCGATGACTTTCGTAAGGGTTACTATAGGAATATTAGGGTTGCTTACAGGAATATGGGTGAGGAGCATAAATGACCCAGAAAGACAGCTGAATCACCAAGGCCCACCCCAGCTCACACAGCTGGGAACCTGGAGCCCACTGTACAGCCTGCAGGCAGCTCAACAGGTTGGAGAGCATCCTCTAGATGTTGATCAGTCAATACAGACTTCATCCAGATAGCTGAACTGGTTTTTGCTTCTTCCAGGCAGCTGCTCTGTTCTGAGAGTCTTCCTTGCAGCTTTTATTGCTTATTCCAGCAGGGAGGGGCCCAGTGAATTTGGTCAATTTCAGGGACTTCCTATAGCTATTTTTGAGGGTTTTTTTTTTCCCTTCCTGCTTAAGTTTCACTGCAGTGTGGAAGTTTCAATCTTAGAGAAAACTGTTACATATCACCTAGTCTTCAGTAAAAATAATTTCAAAGTCAATAGTGAAGTTCTTACAGTTGCTATACATAGAGTCATACCAATTCTCACACAAAAAGAGAGATGGCTTTCTAAGCTCCTTAGAGGTTATTCATTTATACAGAGTGTTGTTATGTGTGGCCATCACATTTGTTACTCTAAATTATTACTGGATATTGATTGACCTATAAGAACATACACTTGGGGCTGGAGAGATGGTCCAGCTGTCAAGAGTGCTTACTGATCCTGCAGAGGGTTTGGGTTTGGTCCCGAGGAACCCCAATCAAATGGCTTGTAACTGCCTATACCTCCAATACCAAGGAACCAGAGGCCTTTTGGCCTCCTCAGGCATTTGCGAACACCTGGAACACATAAACTCACAGACAGGCAGACAGACATACAGACAGACACACACACACACAGAGGAAGATAAAGAGAATAAATACACAAAAATAAAAGACTATAATACTTACATAATATTTTTGTTTTAATTAGAGAAAAGCGGTTACAGGAATGGAAAGCACTTAAGAAGAAACAAAAATTTGGGGAATTGAGAGAAATTGCTGGAAATCAGTATGTGAATGAAGTCACAAATGCAGAAAAAGACTTGTGGGTTATAATTCATCTATACAGATCAAGGTAATTACCACAATATTTCAGAATGTTGGTGTTGTGTTTCTTTGAAAACACTCCTAGCTTTAGGGTCTATGACGCCCACGATGAAGAATATTTAAGATAAAGAAACACATATTGCACATGAATGCATTATAGAAATTTTATCTTTAGGGATTAAGTTAAGCATGCTAAAATATTTTCATTTCTAATCTGAAGGATGTCACATTTGTAAGACATTATCAGTGGTAATGAAAACCTGTATCTGTCCCTCTCCTTCTCTGCTAAACTGACCTCAAACTCAGCCAAGGATGGGTGTGAAGTCCTGATTTTCCTTCAACCTCCTACGAACCATCATATGTGTTTTATGATGTGCTGTGGATCAAACCCAGGACTTCATGCATGTTGGGCAAGTACCCCACCAGCTGAGCTCCATTCCTTGATCTGTAGGCGTGTGAATCTTGCAACTGTGAACTCTCTAAATCTTGTAAATTTCTAAGGTTTCCTGACTCCTTCAGTTTTCTTGGCTTCCAGTGTCTTCTGGTCTCATGTCTTTGGGTCCCCTCCCCTCTAAGGGGAAATATTTCAATCCTGAGAAAGTAACTTCACAGCAAATTCTCATTCTTAGTGTTAGTATCTGAAAAGAAATGAAAATGTTTCTTAGGTTGGGAAAGAAGACAGGCTTGAATGAGGCCTTATAAATGGACTGCACAGTGTTAACAAGAGTGCAAGCCGTGCCACAGTGCTTCCAGGCTTGGGAGTGTCACACAGTGTGATACTGTGTCAGGCAGGTTACCATGAAGAAGAGGAGAGCAGCAAGGAAATCATGAAGACCCTTCTGAAATTACACTGAGGAGTTCAGATTTTATGCCAAGCCAGGGAGGAGGAAACACTGAAGGATTTTAAGTTTGGGCAAAGTGTACTATCTTAGGGTTATATGAGAGTGTTATGCTGTATTTCCTTTGAAGTAGGGCCAACTGTGGATATGGGTAACAAATTTGCGAACAGATTTAAGGTAACAATGTAGTTCAGCTGAGGAACTAGTAAAGCAGTGGGCAAGGAAGGAAGAGAGCAATGAAACAAGAGATGGGGTTGATGTGACTTGATTACTGTGTAGACACTGTAGAGAGATTTTTGGTCTGAGCCAATGTAAGAAATAATGAAAAAAAGGTTAAGTTGTTGGGTTTTTTTCCCCAGTTTGGGTGTGGAGATGGGTTAAGAAGGAAAATGAAATCTATTAGATGCGTTAAGAAACATTTACAGCCAGACACGGTGGTGCACACCTTTAACCCCAGCACTCAGGAGGCAGAGGAAGGCAGAATTCTATGACTTTGAGGCCAGCCTGGTCTACAGAGTAAATTATAGAACAGCACAGCCAGGAAACCCTCTTTTAAGAAAACAATACAACAAAAACAAAGAACTCCCTCCCCCCAAAAAAACATTTACATTTATCAGGGAGACAGAAGAGGGAACTCAGAGAGGTTAAAAGGAAATTAATAGAATGTAGTAACACAGAAACCAAAGGAGGAGAGCATCCCAGTAACAGAGGCAGTGGAAACACAGATGCTGGCTTTGTTGGTGTTTGAGGAACCCCTCCCCTGTCCCTTTTCATCTTAGTTGTGACTACAAGGAAAGAGAGCAGTTATTAGAAAGAGATGTGAAGTTATAAGGGGTTTTCTTTAAAAACAAACCTAAGATTCATGATCTTTAGCATGTTTACATAAAGTGGGAAAAGTCTTTGGAGAAGGGAAAGTGAAAACACAGGAGAGGAAAGCAGACTAAAACCAAGGAACGTGGAAGAAAGTAGAGGTGTGGGTGGGTGGGGGGTGGGGGCTAGCCCTAAGCTCACCTGCTAAAGCTCAGAGTGACAAGGTAGCTGGATGGAATAGGTTGAAGGATGGATAGGGTAAGAGTTCTGTGAGGGATGAGGTAGGAAGAACTGCACGTTTGGGATCCTGCTTGCAATCAGTTTTAAACCTTAGAAGAGAAGTAATTCTGGACACTGGGATCCAGGATGTGGAATACTGTGGGTGAAATTTGTTAGGGTCAAGAAGGTCAAAAAAGTCTGAGATGAGGAACTCTGGAGATGAGCACCGGTGAAATGAAACTGACCACAGCTGGATCCCTTTATTTCAGCCCAGGACTGCCGCAGATTCCCTAGGTAGCTCCTGTTTTTCAATGGTGTCCTATGGTTTTCAATCCAGGAACCGGCTTAAAGTGTTAAGTGGAATGCAGTTTTCCCACATTAGCTAGCAGATTCTGATAGTACTGGCATCATTCCCAGGCAGCATTTCCAATAAAAACCAGAGGGTGCTAACACAGTCCATCTTTAGGATTAAAGGTTGCAGTGTAAGATATGGATATGCTTTTCTATAAAAAGTAAAGAGCGCTTGTTGCAATACAGAGGTTTCACTTCTTTTACTAGACTGAGAGGAGTGATATTTGTTTGAAGCATTGTGTGTACATTCTCTTTTTTAGCATCCCCATGTGCTTGTTGGTTAACCAGCATCTTAGCATCCTAGCAAGAAAGTTTCCAGAAACCAAATTCGTTAAAGCCATCGTGAACAGCTGCATTCAACACTACCATGACAACTGTTTGCCAACAATTTTTGTTTATAGAAATGGTCAAATAGAAGGCAAATTCATTGGAATTATAGAATGTGGAGGGATTAATCTCAAGCTGGAAGGTAATGATGTTATTTTTAAAATTTTTACAAAACAAACAAGTGGAAACTTCTTTAGATGAACAAGTATGAAAGTTTATTTCTTTGAAACAAAGTTTCCCACTTGCTTTTCTTCTCTTTTTAAGAATTTAGAAATTATTCTAGTGTGTGTGAGTGTTTGCCTACTTGTGTGTTTGTGTCCCTGTGTCAATGTGCATGCTTAGTGCCATGGAAGCCAGAAACAGGTGTCACATTCCCTGGAACTCGAGTTCCAGGGACTCATGACCCTATCATGTGGGTGCTGGGATCTGTCTCTCCAGCCCCCAGTCCCATCCCTTTTTAAATGCCTCCAGATCAGCTTTCCTGTTGTCATGCTTATAACAGTGTCCGTCTAAAGGAACTTTAAAATTAAATCAACTAGTTTAGAATCTAGTCTACCTCTGCAACTCTGTTTCTCAGTTCTGTGTGATGTCTGCTTTAGCCATCCTGAGCTTAGTCACTACAGACCCCAGACAGACCTCTGTGCTCACACTTTTACCTAAATTCCCCACCAATTCCTGGTCCAAACCCTTTTCCTAAGGTTTGCCTCGTTTCTATTCATCTAGCACATATTCCTGGGCTAATTACAACTCATTCCCTTCTCTGCGGACTTTCTGTCCTGTGTATTCTCTGTGCTGCCTAATCACATGTCACCCTGGTTTTGTTGATTGGTAATTCCTCCATGAGTCTCCATCTCTGGAACAGGTGAGGAAAAACCAGTCTTCTGTTTTCCTTTCTATAGCAAACAGCACAGGACTTTATATTTTTCACCTTTTTTAATAAATTTTTTCACCCCTAAAGTCATCCCTTTGACTTTTTCATGCCTGTTTCATACTGTTTTAACCTATTTTATGAAGTTGAACATGTTTGTCATCACCATGTTAGATTTTATCACTCAGTGACCCTGACATTCACATTGTTATGTTGCGGTAATTTTCATCTACCTCCACAACTCTTCATCACTTTGTATAATGAAAGTCTGGATCCATTCAACAGTAACCTTTCATTTTACTCTCTCTCCCTTCCCTGGAAGCCGCCAGTCTACTTTCTGTCTTTATGAAGTTGAAGATTTTAGACACTTCATATAAGTAGGATAATGCTGAGTTTTATTCTCCTTCTTGCCTATCACTCAACATAATGTCGTCAAGGCACATCCTTTAGAAAGTGTTAGCATGTCCTTCTTTTAGGTCTGAACAGTGTCCCAGTATCAACAGAGGCCACATTGCAGGTATACAGCCTTCATTGGTGGATACTTATATTAGTCTTACCTTTTGATTGTTATGAATAATACTATTGAAACATGGATTACAGATCACCTGTTCAATAATTTGGGAAATAATACCCAGAATTATATTGCTAGGCCATATGGTTATTCTATATGTTTTGAGAGACTGAGTCATTTTCTTATACTTTAGCCATAATGTCAATGTGAATACACATATATGTATTTTAACACACACTCACACATTCATATACACACATAGAAATGTTAGGAATGATTGTATTAGTAGATGGCAGTATATCATCTGGAAACTTATTTTTTTAAGCTCAACAATAATTTTTCAAACTTCTTCCCTTTGTATCTTATTTAATAACTTTAAATCTCAGCTTTTTCTCATTAAATACACCTTAATTTATGTGTTCATCATCCTCTTTTTAAGAGAATGTGAGCTGATTTCTAATGACAATTCTTCTGCAACCATCCTGGTGCCCATCTGTGATAATACTCTTTGGGTTAGGAAGCTGTCTGTGAAGGTGTCAGTCGTCGGCTTGATAAAGGGTAGAATCCACAGAGAGGTGGACTTTGGGCAGATCTCTGAGGGGATTGCTGTCTTATGTTAATTGAGGCGGAAGAGCCATCTCCTGTGGGTAGTACCATTCCTGAGGCAGAGAATGCTGGAGTAAGTAAGAGTGGAGAAAGCCCGCTACGAAAGTAGACGTGCGATCACTGCACACGTAACGGACTGTATCGGAACTGCGAGCTAAGTCTACCCTTTCTCCCTTAAGTTTCTCTTGTCAGGGTATGTTACCACAGCAACAGGAACGGAAACGAAGGCTAACCAATGATAGCGTTGATTTCTCCCCTTATCAGCCCTGCATGAGAGTTCTCGGTTACCCACATGTCTATCAGCTCTCAGAGCTGTTTGGCAGGTGCAGTTTTGTCAAGCTAATGGATATACAATGCTGTCTTTTGGGTTTTGGCAATATTGGTGATTGAACCCAGAGCTCTGTGCATACTAGACAAGTCTCCACCTCTGAGTTATAATGTCATTGCTACAAAACTCTTGTCACTATTTACATTTGGAATACTGGTGGGGTTAAGCATTCTTTAGTAGATGTTGGCCGTTGGCCTCTTGTATTTGCTCTGTCCATTTTCAGCTCTTTCACTGAGTTAGGGAAGCATGTGAGGTTCTGTCCACCGTTTCTATGGCATCGTTCACAGGTTCTCAGTAGCTTACTAATTAAGTTCCCCTCCCACCCCGGGTTTATGTATTTTTCTGGGATGTATGTGATTGAGCCCAAGCTCTCTACCACCGAGTTACACTTCTAGTAATTCTACTTTAAGTTTGTTTTAGAAATTGCCACAGTTTTCCCTAGTGGACATACCACATTATACCCGACGATCAGCATGCAAGGCTCTTAAGTTCTCTTTGATCTTATCAGCACTGGCTAGTTGGGTTTTGTTTGTTTGTTTAATAGCTAGCCTGGTGCATGGAATGGGCTGTTTTCTGTTTCTGCTGTAATGCTTCAATTTATTTCTGAGATCTTTACTATGGTCTTCTAGGGGTTTTATTGTTGTTGTTGTTTATCCTCATATGACTAGAACACTGTAGTTAGTTTAGCTTTATAGTGATATAACTATCTCTAATAAATCAGAATTTCATATAATTTATAATTAAGTTCTGTTAAAAAGATAATGTATTTATTAGAATATTTATAGTTTAGCTGTTAAAGTGACACCCTAATGTGCTGAAAGGATAGCTCAGTGGTTAACAGCACTGGCTGCTCTTCCCGGGTTCAATTCCCAAGACCCACATGGGAGCTCACAACTGTCTGTAGCTCCAGCTCCAGGGTTTCCGATACCTTTACAGACACACATGCAGAAAAACACTAATGCACATAAAATAAAAACAAACCTTTTTGAAACTGACATCCTTGTTCCTATTTTGATATTTTGTTTAAAATATATTTCACGATTTTCTTCACAAACATTCTGATTACATAGAATTTAGTTAATAATTAAAACATAGTGATAGATTTGTAGAAATAGGACATTTAGTGATATCAACTTGATTTTTTGTTATTGATAGATCTATTTTGATAATTTATATTTTTCTCAAAAAAATCTTCCATTAACAGTCTTTATAATTTCTCAGGTGTGTTGGTTTATGTCTCTTCCTAATAGGACTATGGCTTTTTAAATATTGAGTTTTAATTTTTATGAATTAGTCAGTTATTCTCATCTGTACCAGATCTTGGGTTTGTGAGGGTTTTTACTTTGTAGAGAGGACCTAGACCCCCTGCTCAGATGTAGCCCACAGACAGCTCAGTCTGTATGTGGCCCCCCTAGTAAGGGGAACAGTCTCAGACATGAACTTGGTTGCCTGCTCTTCATTTCCCCCTGACAGGACGAACTTGCCAACCCACAAAAGAAGAGGATCCAGGCAGCCCTGATGGGACCCGATAGGCTAGGATCAGACAGTAGGGGACAGTTAAGGGAAGAAAAGGGAGAGAGGATGGGACCAGGAGGAGATGAGGGAGGGGGCTACAACTGGAATACATGTTGAGTAAATTGTAAATAATAATAATAATAATAATAATGAAAAAAGAATTACCCAGTGTAATTCTGATAGTATAATACTTTGTCATTCAGTTTAAATACATCTTCAATTCCACATTATTATTTCTTTTTTACATTTTATCTAGTGTATGTGTGTGTCTATTGGCATGACATAGTGTGCATGAAGCCAGAGGATAACTTTTAGAAATCAGTTCTCTCCCTACACATGTGGGTCTTAGGGATCAATCTCAGGTTGTCTGTCAGACTTGCTGGCAAGCACCTTTATCCAGTGAGCCCTCAAGCCAGACTCAATTTCATGCTAATTTTTTATCAGAGTCGGCTCCTGTTTCATGTAGATGAGAAATTCATAATCATTTTTCCAAGATTTATTATCCAGTTTAATGATGAGATTTTTATCTATTGTAGAACTTGAATGGAAACTATCGGAAGTTGGCGCAATACAGAGTGACTTGGAAGAAAACCCCAAAAAAGGCATTGCAGATATGATGGTGTCTTCAATTAGAAACATTTCTATTTATGACAGTGATAGCTCCAACAGTGATAATGATGAAAAGTAGAACTAGTTAATAAATAGCTTTAAAGCATATGCATTGAATGCTTTATTTCCCAATGACATTATAAGATACAATGTGTAGACTTTATTTTAATTTTTATGTAAAAATTATAGCCTATATGTCAATCAAAACAATTTCTGATATTTAAGAATATTGTCTATTGCAAATATGGACTTTTTACTCCTTAATATTTTTCTGTAACTTTTTTTTCTGACTCCTGTTGGACAAAACCAACAAATACTTGAAGTCCTCTGTATAGCCTAATTACTTCCCAAAAACCCATGAAAGGAAATAAATATGACTTCTTAAAATAAAGTTAATATATTTTGTATGTATGTACCCATATATATATATATAGGTGTGCACGCCTGCGAATGTGCATGTGAAGGTCAGAGGTCGATTTGGGGTGTCTTCCTTAACTGCCCTCCATCTTAATTTCTGAGATAGGAGCCCTCACAGCAAAGCTGGACAGGCTGAGCAAGGAGCCCTTTCCCCGTCCTCATCCTCCAGTCCCTGCATGCAGGCACACAGTGCCACAACTGGCTTTGGCATGGGTGCTGAGGGTCTGGACTGCAGTACTCAAATGCCTGCAGTTTCTCAGGGCAGAGTCTGTTTTCTAGGAAAATCTTATCAAACAAATAGCAACCTAGTTATAGCCATTCGGTTCCTGAACTCTTTAATGGATAGACTATTTCTTGTTCAGGACACAAACAACTGTGGGATGAAAGGAAGAGCCATATTATCGTAAAGTCACATGCAGCTCCTGTGCTATCTAAAGCACGTAAGCATGGGAATTCATTTTCCCTCCGAGCGAAGAAATCAAGTGTAAAACATCTCCGTGAGGTAGTCTTTTCCTTTCATTTTAAATTTTATTTACCTGATGTGGATGGGTGTTTTGCCTGCATGTTATTCGGCACATTACCTGTGCCTGGTGCTCTGGGAGCCCAGAAGAATATATCAGACTCCCTGGAACTGGACCTGTAGACAGTTGTGAGCTGCCATGACTCTGTGGAAAATGAAACCCAAGTCCTCTGGAAGAGCAGCCGGTGATCTTAAGCACTGAGCCATTCCTCCAGCGCATCCCTCTCCACCTGTTTTCCTGTCTCTCCTCCCTTTCTTTCTTTAAAGTAGCTGTCATTTTCTTTTTAAAGTTAAAATTAACAGGATAGCTAAAATAAAAGGTAGACTTTTCCTTCTTTACTGATTCACCAGAAGACAGTAGTTTATCCACAAAGACTATAAAAACTGTACAGTCACCACAAGAACAGGATGGTTGATTCTAGCCTAACTCTTCCCAAGATGTACACACATTCTCCCAGCAAAGGCTCATGCCGATGATCCCAGGCCTCTACTAGCTCATAAATACATTTGTCATTTCAGCAGGATATAGATATTTGTCACTCTGTGAGAAAATTGATAATGTTTTTCACTATATTGAACATAGGGTAGGAACTTGACAGATTTTAATTGCCAATACTTACTAATTGTGTGTAGTGCTCGTTTTTTAAACTACTTTATTTGGGGTATTGAGGCCTCAACCTTTCTTCCAACCTCCCAACTCTGTGTAGGAGAAAGTTGGTGGCGAAAGAGGTAAAAGATTTTACTTTACTTCTTTACTCCTCCCAGCTGTTTAGGGTCAAGGGTTTCTTGTAGGGCTCTATACCAATCTCCATCAACAGCAAATACAGACAGCAGTTTCCTCTGCGCCTCTGCACCCTGACTATCCGTCTGTCTGATCCAAACTGCCATGCCATCTCTGATCTCTCCAAACTGCTACATGCCAGATGCCAACACTGCATACCACACCTTCTCGGCTCATATTATATTCTCAGAGTCCTAGACCACACCCCTCTCCACACAAGACAATTAACAGGTGTGGACAAACTATAACCCAACTAAAATCCCACACTTGGGATTAAAACAAAAACATATTTACATAACATAACTGAGTTTACAAAAACCCAAAACTTCCATTACAATTGTGTCTTATAAGGTGGACACTTTCTATTTCATTCTAGAATTTTTAACTATCCTAAACAATTGTGTGCTGTTGAAAGCTTTCTCTACTCATAGTGTCTGATTTAAGTTTGCTCCTAGTGTTATGGGCATTTCCAGAAAGTTCGTTAGAAGTGTGTGATCTCTGGTCCTAAACAAACTCACTGGGTTGAATCTTCTCTCTAATGAGATTGCCTGGGTGACTGGCATGTGCATTAAAATTCCAGGGGCACTATGCAGCAACTCCCTTAAAGCATGAGTATGTTAACCTCTCCCCACACTGCATTAATAAATCTACCCAGGTTCAAACTCCAGTTTCAGTTCCAAGTCAGAACTGAATTCAAAGAACTCTGAAGATGGAAGATACTGCTTTATGACAGGGTCTAGCTATGTAGCCAAGGTTGGCCTCAAATGGGGTTGTGTTTTAGACTGTTCTCTTCCCTTCCTGGCTCTATCTCCATGGCAGTGGGAACTTGGAGAAAAGGAATATACTTAGATTGCCTAAAATCCATGCTGCATCCAAGTATTTGTTTTTTAATGAGGCATGCGGAGTTCTGCTGGAAACTGGGTCAACCTCCCATGGCACAGTCCCTTGCTCAAATGGATATAGATAAGGCTTAGCCCTGTCTCTGCTGACCTCTTGGGCCCCCAACTCCCAAGGAAGAATACCTAGTCTTCTTGCTGTTAGAATTTCCTCTCTGTGTCAAATGGTTCAAGCCCGGACAGCACTTTCAGTCAGTCAAATCGTGAGAAATATCACACCCTCCACCAGGTCAAATGGTGGGAAAGTGCACTTTAATTTAGTTCCATCCATCTTTGGCCAGCAGTTTCTCTTCAAGTCTCTTTCCTCCTTTCTGTAAGTACTGTGTGATACTGATAAATCTGCCTATGGGTGAGATTACAGTCCCTAAAGTTTAGAGATGCTTTCAGTTTCTCTAGTCATCTAACATGGAATGAAATGGGATGAAGGAGGAGGAAAGAAAAAGATGGCACTGAAAGGGTTCGGAGATAGAACACTAGTTTGAGGCCAGCCTGGGCTGCATATTAAGACTTGTCTTAAAAAGAGTAAGTAGCTGGAGATGTAGTTCAGGGGTAGAGTGCTTTGATCCTTAGTGCATGTATACACACACATACTCACACATACACATGCAGATGTGGAGGAAGAGGAGGAGCAGGTTTCTGGTATCAAATATTGGTAGTTATTTATGAGATACTTGGTGCTCTTTGTTCCCTACTTTGGACTTCACTCAGCAGCATATACTAGTGGTAACTTCCTCTGTCACAGCGTTACACATATTATACAGGTGATAGCTTTCTCAATCAGTGTTACACATTCTTCCATACAGCAATATCTACTCCAGGGTAACATACTCCTACACAGGGGGTAGATTTATCTGTTCAGTGACACGTCTTACATAAGTGGTAACTTTATTATAGTCACATGTTCTTATCCAGATAGGGTTTCTTAACCTGTAATAGTGGTCTGCATTCTCGTCAGTTCTCAAATACTATTAGGACAATGGTCCTAGTACATGGCCTTTCCCCAATGAATTCCAGTTTATCCCTCCTTTATACTTTTATATACATTTCTAAAACTTCTTGACAAACTGCCAATTGTAGTTTGGGGATAAGAAATTTTTTCTAACATGTTTTACCTCTAATCTCATTCACTCAATCACTTATTCACCTTAGGTACTGAAATAAATGCTGTAAATAAATACAACAACAGGCCCTTTCCTGTATCACCTGGTAGCAGGGGAGATGGTTAAAGTAAGACACTGAACACTGAACAAATACATATACAATCACAAAGCATTATGGGAGAAAGAGTAAATACAGAAACTGTGGGTACTGTGTAGGTAGAGCAGGCATACTTAAATAATGTACCAAGAATTTTTGACACTTGAACATTGAGGAGGCAGGCTTAAGAATAGGTACAGCAGCAGCCAGGCAAGGTCACACAGCAGTGCCTCTGTCAAAGGCTGAAGTGGGAGGTGATTAACAAAGAATTTAAAGATGTTTCTGGCATGCCATAGGAGCCAATGGTAAGCAATGAGCTTGAAGGGTAGGCATGGGGCAGATCAAGTAGGGTATTATGACCACAAGTAAGCATTCGAAAGAACTGCAAATAAGGGTTTTAGAATGAACACAATATGATTTCTCTCTCTCTTCCCCTCTCCCTCTCATACACACATTTTTTTTTAAGACAGGGTCCTGCTGGGTAGCCTAAGCTGACCTTGAACTCATCATCCTTCTGTCTTGGCCTCCCCAGTGCTAGCGTTACAAGCGTGTATCACTGTCAACCACTCGTAGGTTCAAAATATTCCTGTTTTATAGGGCATATTTGAGACAGCCAAGAAGACATCAAGTTAGTACTTGGACATATGTGTATGAAAACTGAAGGAGAGACGAATGCTGCGGTTAAAGGGCTTGAGTCAATGTAACCATTCCTAGGGCTCCAGTGAGAGGTTGTAAACAGAGACAACCATCATTCTCACCAACCAAAGCCACAATTCTCCAAAATACTCTCTTTATTTTTGAATCTTATAGGTAATACTCTTGGTGTTCCTCAGCTTTAGGGAAATTAGCAACATTTTAAGTCAATACTTTTGACTATGAATCCATACTACATTCATTACTGAAATTCCTCCTATTTTAAAAGGACTAGAAAGAATCTGAGTAACGGAGCCATGAAAATTTAAAAAAAAAACGTAACAGTACTATTTTGCATGCCTGACACTTCCAACTCACCTAAAATATAAAACTAGTAATGCTAATGGCAGATGTGAATATTATGAAAGAGCAGACATTACTTTATGACTAGTGGGGCACACGGAACTAAAAAGACACGGGTGGAAACTCAAATTTTTAAAAGTGGCCAACCAATATATCTAAGAGTGCAATAGTGGCCCACAATCTGGCCCAAATGCAAAAGCTCTGTAGTTCTTACGTGGATTTAAGGCCCACTGAGCAATTAGGAAATTGTTGCAAGTACTGGAAACCTAGCCAATTACCTGGTGCTGGTGATGTCATGGATCTTGAATGAGAACCTCCATCTGCCACATTATTGACCCAGCAAATCCTAACTACATTCCAATATTAATCCTTATACCCTCAGATAAAGATAGATCTTATCCTTCACCAAAGACACTTTTTCGCAACAAATGGAAACCATTCCAGAAAACCACATCAAAATGCAGAGACCAAGTGACTGTGTGGTGTGTCCAGCCCCATATTATACATCTATAATACAACTCCTGTATCTAAGCCTCTTAGATCAAGAGGGAGGAAGATTATAAGACACAGAGGGACAGGAAGTTTGCTTTGAGATCGTTTCCCAGAAATGTCAGAGAAGCTACACCCATGAAGTCTCAGCAGTATGGCTGCCTAAACAAGACCCAAACAAGATACTAATAGACACACACACATGGGAAGGAGTAAATCTCATGGGGTCTCAACTCCTGGCAAAGAACTGAAGGCAACTAAGGAATGCTAAAATAGGGAAAATAGCCTTCCCCAGAGAAGAGCCCCTAAATTGGTTATCCAATATCAAGTGGTCAGCCCTGAAATTAGATCCATACAGGTGACATTATACAAACTAAAGGGCTATATTTATATATTTATGAACACACACATTAGAGAAACACAGGTCATGCGTTTGAAAGAGAGCAAGGTGGGATGCACCGGAAGGACTGGAGGAAGAAAGGGAATGGGGAGAATGAATTGTATTTTAATAACAAAATTTAAAGTGGCTTTACATGGCAGGTAGCGTTAATACACAGTTGCCTCTCAATTGTCTTATGAACTGACACTATTATCCTCATTTTACTGATGAATAACTTGATGGTGAAATCAGTTGAAAAGTTTAAATGACAGTAAGGCACACGGGAGTGTCACAACACATAACTAATGCATGTGGTGTTTAAGGCAGCGGTTTGGAACAGGGAACCTAGATTTAGGATTTATGAAACTATGAGGCAAAATTTGTATTTGATGGGAACACAGAATGTTAAAGTTGGGGAGAAAAGGCTTTGTTCCCTCTTTCCCTTGGAGATAACGTGGGAAATATTCAAACAGTGACAGAGGACTGAGCAGAAAATCAAGGGATTATCAACAGGTCTTGGTAAATAATTAAGCATAGAATGTGAGAGAGGGAGGAGTAAGAGGTAACTAAGAGGACAATGAAACCATTAAGAGGGGCAAAGGTCATTTCTGAAGATTATATATGTATTAAAATATAAAAACGGACTATTTGTAGAATAAAACCTAAACTAGGAAATAAAACCCAGGAAAAGCACACAAACTCTCTTGTCTGGCTGCAACTTTCTTCAGCACTCAACCTTACTTCCTTTTTTAAACTCCCTACCAGTGACTAAGACACTAACTTGTAGGTAGCAGAAGAGCTGTCATTGGTTTAAGCAATAAAACAAACACATTCAGGAATTTATTGATTAATTTAACTGAAATTTCCAGAGGAATCTAGCCCACATCGATTTCAGGGCTCAAATATCTAGGCTACATCTCCATCTTTGAATCTGTTTTTTTTTTTTCTTTTCTTTTCTCTTCTTGGTGCCTTCTTTTTTACTAGTCACACAGGAAAAGGCTTTATTTTTCCAGATTCAAATCCATTAAACAGTTTTCTTGGCAGTAACTGCCAGCCTGAGCGAGAACTCAAACAAGGTTTCCTCTTTCCTAGTGTCTTGCCTGGACCACAGGGACTGAGTGGAGAATGGGTAAGTTCTTCAAAGGAAATGAATCAGAGCAGCAGATTAATTTGAACAGCAGAAATGTACATTAAGAGCCTTTCGATGGCTAAACGAACAAAGAATGCTCCAAGGAAAAGTTTCCAGGACAGGCTCTGGCTATGTAGCTCCAATTAGTAGAGAATCTGGATTCTCCTTCCTCAGCGTTCACATTGCTGGAGAACGCAGTTAAATTCCCTAGTTTTAAAGTTCTTTTAAACATACACCAATAATTCAATTTTGTGAAGGATTACTTTGGAGAGAGGATTTTGGAGCTAGAGAGTACAGGTTTGCTTATTTCTGTTTCTTTCTTTGCCAGTAATTAGGGTGCAGTGGCCAAGATGACAGGGTCAACTAGGGTCCTGGTTCATCCCTAACGCCACGCTCATCTCTTAAGGCAGAGGAGCAAACCCATCCCGACCTTTTGCCTTCCCGGCTGCAGCCGAGGTCACTTGGGTCGTCCGAGCCCACCTCCGGGGAGCGGCCGGCCTAGGACGTCCCTAGGAGCCGGGAAACCGAGTGCCCGACAATCCACGCACCTCCGGGAGAGGAAGCCCAGCACGGGGCTGGAGAAGTCTAACTTGGCCTAGGCCGAGCTCTCTCTGCTCTTCCAGGGACAGAGGCGCCTCTGCGGCCGCCGGCTCCCACCGACGGGGAGCGCCGCGTCCCGGGGACCCGCAGCCGGCGGCCGCACCCTCCGCTAGGCCCCGCCTCCCGGGCCGCGCCGCGAAGGGGGCCCCGGGGCATCCCGGCTTCCCTGTGGCAGCCGCAGAGCGAGCTCGCGGCGGCCTGCGGGAGCGGGGTTTCCTCGGCCGCCGGGGATCCCCAGGCGCGGCGCGGCGCGGCTCGGGGCTGCCTAACGGGGGGGAAAAGTCGCATGCGCGCCGGGGCGCGCCGGGGCAAGGCGGCCGCGAGGGGAGGGGCGAGTGCAGAGCCCGGCCGGCCGCGGAGCCCCGCGCCCACGACGCATGCGCCGGGAGGGAGCGCAATCACGGACTCGGCCGGCGGCTACCGGCCGGAGAGAGGAAACCCCGGCCGGCGAGAGCGCGAAGGAAACCTGGCCGCCGCCGCCGCCGCGCGCGCTCCCGGTGAGTGCGCCCCACCGGGTGGGCCGCGGCCCGGAGCGCGGCGGGCGGCTGCCCTCGGCGGCGCATGCGTGCTCCCGGGGCCGGTGGAGGAGGGGAGGGAGCCGGGAGGGGGAGGAGCGCGGCGGTAGCGGTGAATTTTGAGGGGTGGGTTGGGGGCGCGCACTCGCCGCCCCAGGCGCTGCGGGCTCCGGGAGCCGCGGCGTTCCCCGGTCACCGCGGCCTGGCGGTCGCGAGGCAGGGCGGCCAGCGTCCCGGGTGAGGGGGAGGGAGGAAGCCGGAGCCCCGAGCGGCCGCGCGGTAAGAACGCGGGCGAGCGCGGGTGCCGGAGCCCGAGGGCGGCGTGTCGGGCCGGGGCCGGGAGCGGGGGGGGGGGTGGTCGGCGGCCGCGCCGGGGGGCGGGAGCTGCGGCCCGGGGCCGGGCGACGCGGAGAGCGCGGGGCCGGCGGGAGTCGCGCTCGGCCGGGCCTGCGCGAGCTGTCCCCCAGGGCCGCCGGGGTTACCTGCGGGGCAGGGGGGCGCGGCGGGTCCGGAGACCCGGGGGGCGCCGGGGGCGGCTGCGCGCCCGAGGCCGGGCGCGGGTGCAGGCCGAGTCGGCCGCCGGGAGCGCCCGCGCCCGGGACCCGCTAGGCCTTGTGACCCACTTTATTCCTGTCACCGCTCGGGCACGTTTGGAGCGGCGCCCAATGGGGCGCTGGGGCGGCCAGCTCCTCCGCGGAGCCCCCGCCCTCGCGGCGGCCGGCGCGCGCCGGGTTCCGCGGTCCGAGCGGCCGCCGCCGCCGCCCAGGGCTGGTTCCGTTAGTGGTCGTGGTTCCGGGGCTCGGTCCGCGGGGTTGCGCTGGGCCCCGGGCGTCCTGCGGAGCTGACCGCCCTGGACGCGGTCCTGCCTCCACCGGGATCGGTCGTAGCGCCGAGAAGTTTATATTCCTGTGGGTGTCTTCTGCCGCCGTGGAGGTCCGAGGCAGTCAGCAGAATCCCGAGGCATGGACAGCCTTGGCCTCTGGCCTGGCAGATGACAGATGAAGTTGGGGTGTTTTGATGTTCGAATGCTGTACCCACACACAACTTGGAAGGCTCTCCAGACGCTTTAAAGACAGCAGCGGCAGCAAACCTCGGTGTTTTCTTTTGCAGTGAAAGAAAAGCACAAGAAGAAACTTTTACAGGCGTTGTTGATTTAACAAGGGCACCGATCCCCGAAATCACAGGAAAGGTAATTTCACTCGATTGCTTTGTCGTTGTAGTTTTAATAGCCATTAGAGAAGAAAGATTGCAGACCATTTCTTTCCATACCGGATTGAAAAGAAACTGATAGGTTATAACTTAATTCGTGGCTGGCTCTGAATCATATCCCACGGAACACTTCAGATGTGGTTTATTTTAAAATTTTAGGGGAAAGGAACATGTGCCAAGTAGTTTACTGACTGGAGTGCCATTGGCTAGCTTGCAGGACTAGCCATGGTCGTCTTATGAAAACAGCGAAACAAAAGTTTGTCGAGAAGTGGAAAAAAAAAAAGCAAGAAGTAGAACTGAATTGTGTGCTGTTTTGTGTGTTAGGGGAGAGTGTAGTAACTGTAAGGTTGGTATTGCCCTTCTGTTTAGGGAAGACCTAGAGTAATACTAGAAAACGAGTAATTATGGGAAAGGGAGAAATGATCCGAAGAGGAAAGCATGGAAAATGAAATGTTTTGTCTGTTGTGTGAAGGTGTAATTTTTAAAAATGTTTTATGGATTTATGAACTGACCAGAAATTGCTTAAAATGATTTATGTGCTATTAGTTTCCTATTTTGTAGGGAATTTTGAACATTTTTGGTATTTCTCTTAATGTATGAAAGAATAAGCTGGAGAAAAATTTAGGATGAATTTGATGGCGGTTCACACTTGATGACGCTGAGGTCACGGGTGAATTGAAAACTGTAAAGATTTTGACTTGCTAACCCTAGTCACAGCTCGGTTTAACATCACAGTTGGGGTGTGCTGCTCTGAGAGTACAGGGTCTCCGCTTTACTCTTTCTAGAAACTACAGTTTATGTATTTTCTCCTCAAAGTCTGAACACTGTTTACAAAGATAGATTGTTTAGTGTGCATTTCTGGTGGGAAGCTATTGTTTCCTTTAAGGAAGTCATGTGTGAACCCCAGTGAGATATAAATGTGTCTATGTGAGTGTGTGTATCTGTGTGTGTGGTTCTTTCTCATGGAAAATGAAATGCAGAATTAGATGTTAGAAACTAAACGTTTTTATGATAACAGGTTGTGCAAACATCTATTAATGCTTCTTCTAGTTCTGCCAGCAGCCTAACCTTTGCAGCAAGGCTAAGGTTGAAAGGGTGTTGTGAGAGTGTATGTAATTTTAGGGAGGGAATACTCATACACTCCCTCTAGTGACAGTAATATTTTATTGGAACTAGTTGTGTAGGCATTTTAATTAATATTGCTTGTATTTTTTATTTTGTTAGCCAGGATATTTGTCTTGGTTTTGATTGATGCAGGTTTATGACAGCCACTCTAGTGAAAAACAGCGTTTATTTTTCACTTGAATTTCATGTATCGTAGAGCTTTCCAATCTTTTTAACAGATAAATCACTTGTATCAGTGGAAGCTGTCTTCTGTCTTTGTTGTTGTTGAGATAGAATCTCATGCTGTTATCTAACCCCGGCTGTCCTGGAACTTACTATGTAGTCTGGACTGGCCTATAACTCCTGATAATTCTCGTGCCTCAGCTTTCTGGGTAGTAGGTATGTGCCACCAGTGAATATATGTTTTTACTTGTACCTTATGTCTCTTCAGACATTAAGTAATAACAATTGGATGTGTATCTTTTTCTGTGAATATGTCAGTATGTAAATTTTTAGCCTTCATTGAATTATTGATCTTTTTGTGGTATTTTTTTTTGTGGGGGGCTCTTAGCATGTAGTCGAGACTGGTGTTGAACTAGAGAACCTCCTACCTTACTCAGTCTTTTGAGTGTTTGGTTATGCTTGGCCAATTGTTGAGTTCTTGAATCATTACTCTGCCATTTTGCCTCCACTGTACCACCATACCCATCAAATTCTCTGCTTTTTGAAAGAGTTTATATTTAATCTGATATTTAATTTTTAAGTTTTAAATAGTAGAAAATAGAAATAGAAGTAGATTCTTCTTATGTTGTCGGTGGCATTGGATTGTTTTGAGACAGAGTCTTGCGGTGTAGTCCATGCTTTCGTGTACTCTCAGTGCTTCTGCTCCAGCTTCTCCAGTCCTGGAAAACAGGGGCACGCCACACCTGGGAATACAGGGGCATGCCACACCTAGCTTTAAAGGTTTTGCATTTAGAAAATGAGAAGCACAAATTAAGTCCTACTTGCAGGTTAAGCGATTTGCCTGGCTTAAGAGTTGCTCATTACTTTAATGTAAAGTAGTTAACTTTCCTTTCAACCCTCAATTATAAATGTAGCATATTTTGGTATAGAAATTTGGGAAAAGCAGAGACAACAAAAAAGCACAGAATTTAAAATCCTACTGAAAATCCTGTCACCCAGAGCAGCCATTGTTAGACTTCTGGGGTCCCCAGTCCTCCATTATGCATAAGCATTGTGTGGGCATGCGCACCCACGACTGACCCATAGCTTCCACCTCAGGGCAAGCGCTTCTCTTTAACAACGACTCTTCAGCGTGTTTTCGTGTCAGGATTTTTCTGCATTGTTACTGTTTTAGTATGTTTATTCTTATCCATGTTTTTGATATAATTTACTTAACTACGTTTGCTGTTGAACACATAAGTTTTTAATTTTTAAGAATAGGGGTAATTATTACTTGATAATTTTGATAGTCTTCTTAAGAATTAGGATGCAAGTAAAATGATACTAATTTGTGTTGATAACCAAATTAAACAGGTTTTATACTTTTTTGTTGGAAAGTATGACAGTACATAATCAATAATAACAATCAATAGTGAAGTAAATTCAAGATTTTTGTAGTGTATTTTTTTTAATTCGTGTTTTGCTTTGAAATATATTTCACATTACATTTTGTGAGCATAAATCAGGGGATTTGCTTTTCTTTTTGGTGCTGAGGATGAACTCTACAGTTTTCACATGCTGGGTGAGTGTTCCGCCACCGAGATGGGGCTGCTTTGCTGGCCTGCCGTTCATTGCTCTGCTTCTGTTTTCTTGTTTTTTTAATCTGTTAGTTATTGCCCATGTGGCATATGATTCTGCCATGCTTTAAAAATAAATTGTTTCCTTGAAGTCACTGAATATAGGTTGTAATATTACTTGTATCCTTTTAGTATCTGTAGAAAATACAGTGAGTCTAATATCCATGTAACTTCTAGGCTAGTGGTTCTCAACCTTCCTGATGCTGCGACCCTTTCATATAGTTCCTCATGTTGTAGTGACCCCAACTATAAAATTATTTTTACTGCTATTTCATTACTGTAATTTTGCTACTGTTAGGAATCATAATGTAAATACCTTTGCTTTTCAGTGGCCTTAGATGACCCTCGCAAAAGTGTCATTTGGGTCAAGATGCCAGGTTGAGAACTACTGCTCTATAGGTTTACTGTCTACATCATTCCTGATCTAGTGATTTGAGTATTCTTTCTTCTTTAACAGCCTAGCTAGATAGTTATTGATTTACTGGGATTATCATAGCCAACCTGTATTTAGTTAAGCTAGATTTCCTCTACCTGTTTTTAAAGACCTGTTTCTTTTTTGTTGATTATTATTTACTTTAGGTATAAATATATATTCCCTAATCTTTCAAGCTGGAAGTGAAATCATTTTGTTTTTCACTGTAAGCACATTAGAAATTCTGACTGCTTAAAATGTTTACTTCTAGATTTTTCTATTTTGGGGGCTGGGATTCTGTTTTTCAGGTTAGCCTCTAATCCCTAGCTGAGAGGATCAGGTTTTTTTTTTTCTTTCTTTCTTTCTTTTCTTTTATTTTTTTTTTCACTCTTATGAGTATCTGTGACAATAGGCAAACACAGTTGTGTCTGGCTTCTGGTATCTGTTTGATCTGGGATTATTGAGAAGTTTGTTAGTTATAAATATTTGAGGATTTTCCAGAGATCGTTCTGCTAATTTAATTCCAGTGTGATGAAATTGTTTTCATTTCACTGAACTTTATTTTATAGCTCCAAATACGATCTTGGCAAATGTCATATATATATTTGAAAAGAATGTTGTTAGGTACAGTGTTCTGTTAAATACCAGTTATGTCAAGTTGGTCTGTTGTTTTATTTATGGCTTATTATTTTTGAGTGAATGCCAGCCCTGGTATTTTCTGCCAGACAGTATGTTAGCTTTTTCATTGCTATGACAAAATATCTCAATGAAACAACTTAAGGGAGGACTTACTTGGCTTACAACTACGAAGTTGCAGGAGCCTTAGTCAGTGGTTGGCTGGCCCCATTGTTCAGGTTCTGGTGAGACAGAACTTGATGGGAGAGGGCATGAGGAATAGGCACAGCAAAGACAGAGAGGTTTGAACAGATTGTGGCACTCTCCAGTGACCTCTGGAAGCTTTCTTACTTCCAGTAATGCCATCAAAATAGGAATCTGTCAGTGGATTAATCCACTGAAAAGGTCAGAGCTCTGCTGTCCTGTTCACCTCTCTGGTTGGATCCACTAGCTTATTTAGGGACCATGCCTTCAACACTACGGCTTTTTGGTAGGCACATGTATCTGGACTGTAACATATTGTTCACCTTTTACATAGGTGGAATTTGAGCAAAGCTTAAACTAAGGGGAGGTGAAGAGACAGGATATTGCTGGGTTCCTGTTGGAGTCATGATATTTCAGCCTTAACCTCCTGAGAACATGGTTCGCAGGTACACACCAAATCTTGGCCCCTGTGGACTTTTAAAATCAGTGAGTATCCTGGAGGAGATAGAAGCTAAGAACTTGGAATTCCTGTAGGCTGACAGTTTTGTTACCTTAGCCCTGTGTGAACACCCAGAGTGCTCTCTTGGCTTCTCTGTTCTTCATCAATAATGCTCTGTACAGATCAAGTTGAAGCTTAGCCTCTGGTCTGAGTCCAGATTGGAAAATGCCCTAGTTAAGGATAGTTCTGAGAGCATGAACACCTTTAAAAGACCCCAGCCTGCGCCTGGAGTCTTGTCCTCATGCTCTCTTGCAAATAAGGTTTTTATTATTCCATTGCCTTCTCTAGTTCTCAGAAAGAAGTGGTCTACTGCCATCTCTTTCGTGCTTAGACAGGAACAGCTTCCTCTTCAAGAAATGCCTAGAGTTCTTGATTTGGGGAGATACTTTTATGCTACTTTGTGTTTCCGTATTAATGTTAGATTTTAGTTTTAATTCTTTTTAAAAATTATTGTCTTTAGAAGTATATATGTCATAAAATTTGCTGAATTAAGTATACAGGTTGAGTTTTAATAAATGTGTACAAATAAATGTAGCTATGCCCAATACCAAGAAACAAATTCTTTTCACCCTCGGAAGGTTTTTGTTGTCTGGCAGTCTCTGGTTTATCTTCTGTTTGCGTGTTTGCCTTTTCTGTGGTGCTGGAGTGGGGCCGTGCAGTCTGTCTTCCAGGCCTCCCATTCACAGCTCCCTCAGGTCACTAGTTCACCTCTCTTCATGGAGGATGTGGTTCTGTTGTGTGGGGTGTGCATGTGATGTGCTTATCCAGTTATGAGCTGCTAGCTATTGGGCTGCTTCTGGTATGGGACTATTATAAGAATATATATATATATTATATATATATATATATATATAATATTTTATTAGAAGGGTTTATTTTGTCAGCTATTAGTAGTGGAATTATAGAAATTATCTCCCAACCTGTTATTTGCTTGCCTTTTTATGTTGGCATTTTTGAAGAGAATTTTAGCTATGATATTAGATTTATTAATTTGTTTTTCTTTCCGTTATTGTTGTAGGTTTTTGTTTGTTTGTTTGTTTGTTTTGAGACAGGGCCTGACTATGTAACCCTGACTGGCCTAGAACCTGCTGAGTGGACCAGGCTGTCCTCAAACTCACTGAAATCTGCTTCTTTATCTCATGTTTGTCACAGAAGTTTTAAGGGTTTTGTTTTTATATTTAAGTTTGATGCAAGTTGATTTTTATATAAAGTATGAGGAAAAGATTGTTATTAAAAATTTATCACATAGCTACTCAGTTGTTACCATGATTGTGCTTCCTAATTTTGAAGTTTAAATTTATAGTTAATAAATAGTATTTTTCCAAAAATAATTAAGTGTTAATACTCAAAAGACAAGCAAAAGTTTTTAGAAATCTTAGTGGAGGATTTTCTTGGTCTTCTATCAGATGATATAATATCAGATGAACAAAAAGCAAAGCTGTATATAGTAGCTAAATATGCAAGTTATGATCATAATTGGGTGGTTAGTCTCTGTGTAGCCTTGGCTGTCCTGTACTTGCTTTGTAGACCAGACTGGCCTAGAACTCAGAGAGATCTGCCTGCCTCTGCCTCCTGAGTGCTGGGATTACAGGTGTGTGCTACTGCACCTGGCTAGGGTAGGTAGTCTTAACTCCGCTTTGAAAAGAAAGATTATTGTACTTACTTTCGGAACATTTGTGGGAAAATATTAAACAATTGACTATGGTACTAGATTATAAAACTCCATTGTATTCCACAAGTAGTAATAATATGCACCTGTCCATGCTAATGCAGTAGCTGTTAGTCATGTGTGTAAATTTAAAGTAAAATTTAGCACTGAATTTTTTCTCTCATTAGCCACATTCAAATATTCACTGAGATTGATTAAATAGAGAAGAAAGTGAATTGAAGGCCAAGTCAATCGAGTCTTTTTTTGTTGCATAGAATCAATAAACATTTTAATAAGTTGATTTTAAAACTGATATACAAACTTGAAAGTTGTACATATTAATGGGTACATAGTAATGTTCACTACATGTATATATTGCATAGTATTTAAATCAAATTATATATTCGTGTCTTCAGACTTTATTGTTTTGTTTTTTTTTAATGATGGAAACTTTATCAGTCTTTTTTGTGGCTTTTGGAATTAGTAGTGCATAATTGCTATCTGTAGTGATGAACACTGTTGAGTAGTACCCCAGAGCTTCCTCCTGTCTGAACTGTAAATTGGTACCCTGTAAATCAGCCTTTCTCCATTCACTGTCTCCTTAGCTGACCCAGCCTCTGGGAACCACTCTTACAGTCTGAACTAGGAGATCAGTCTTTTCGATTCCATGTGTGTGAAATCATGTAGTACTTACTTGTCTTTCTGTGCCTTGCTAAATCTATTACCATGTGTATTATAACAGATAAAAGGGTTTCTTTTTTTGTTATGGCTGAGAAGTAGTCTATCATATATGCATACCTCTTCCTTTAAAAATATGTTGGTGGATGTAATTATTTCCATTTTATTGGTTAATATGGAGTATATATGTGTATATATATAATGTTCAAGAGAACCCCATGTTTTTATACTCACTATATAGGTTTCTCTTGAACATATTGTCTTCAATTCCTTTTATTTACAGTTGTGGAATTAGTGGATTGTTGTTAATGTGTTTGAGGAATGTCCTACTGTTTTCAATAATGGGTATACTAATTTACATTCCTACCAACAGTATATGAGAGTTCCCTTTTCTGTCAGCACTTGTTATCTTCTTTTTGATATTAATAATTCTTAATATAATGAGATATTTCATTGTGGTTGTGATTTTCATTCCCTAATAAGTAGTGGTACATTATTTCCTGAACCAGTTGGTCATTTGTGTTGTTTTGCTACTTTTTTCTTCTATCTCTTCCTCTCCTCCTGATCCCTTGTGAGAGTGTGTGTGTGTGACTGCAGATTGAACCTAGGGCCTCATATGTAAGAGGTGAGTGACTGAGCCATACCCTTTTGCCCTCTTATATCTAATTTTGAGAAATGTCTGTTTGCTCTGTTGCTTCTCTATGTGTTGAGGGTGCACATGTTCATGGTGCTCACACTTGCTGAAACCAAAGGTTGACACTGAGTTTCTTCCTCAGTTACTTGCTACCTTGTTTCTTTGTTTTATTGAAATTTTCTTTGTATACTATCTTTGGACAGTATTCCCCCAGTTCCTTTCAGATCCTTCCCAGTTCTTCTCACCCAACTTCATGTTCTTCTTTCAAAACAAAAATTACAGCAACCCCAGGAAATCGACAGGCAAAAGACCAGTAAGACAAAAAATGGTAAAACAAAGCAAAAATGAAACAAAAGGTCCACAAAATACAATTGAGTTCCTTTTGTGTTGGCCATCTACTCCTAGTGGGGCTTGTTTTGAAGTATGGTTGATATACCCAGCAAGACTTCATTGGAGAAAACTGATGTTCCATTTCCCAGTGGATATATCAATTGCAGATAGCTTCTTGGTTTGGGGTAGGACCCTGTTACCACATTGCCCTTTCAGTGCTGGGACCCCATCTGGTTTACACCTGTTGTAGGTCTTGTGTATGCTGCTACAGTCTCGGTAAGTTCATGTATGCATCATTCCTACTACATCTGGAACACACTATTTCCTTGAAGTCATCCAACATCTCTGGCCCTGGAAGTATTTCTGCCTTCTCTCACCATAGATCTTGAGCATTGAGAGGGGAGGGGTTTGATGAATTCATCCCATTTAGGATGGGGTACTCCAAAGTCTCTCACTTTCTGCTCATCATTCAACATGGGTTTCTGTGTTAATTTCCAGCTATAGCAAGAAGCTTCTCTGATGTAAGTTGTTGCTACCCTGTTTTTTTGAGGTGCCTAGAACTCACTGATTTGGCTTGTCTATCTGCCCAGCAAATAACAGGGATCCTCCTGTTTCTGCTTCCCCAGCTCTAGAATTAGAAGTATGTGTCACTGTGCCTGGCTATTTATGTGGTTTCTAGAGATTTAACTCAGATCTTTATGCCCTCGTAGGAAACACTTATGCAGTCTTTTCAGCTGGGTTTTTGTTAATTTTTGAGTCAAGTCTTACTGTGTTCCCCAAGCTGATCTGGAATTCCTGAGCTCAGGTTTGCTTTGATCTCCTATTAGAATTTGGGGCTGTACTGCCTTGGAAAGTAAAGTTAGTCATTGTACAGACTTAAAGATCTTTGTGATTATTCTTTAAATCAAGGACAGAATGCTTACTGAAGGTATAGAAATTAGTACCTGTTTAACTAAACTTAAAACATTATAAACTCATTTTTTTCAGTAAATACTTAATGCTTTGTTGTTTGCTTGTGTCTCTAAGGATTAGTACACGGTCTAAAAGTCTAATAGTCACTGTTTGACATTTAGCCAAAGTTATGGCTATGATTACCAGCATTGAAACAGTCACTTTAATGTTATGGTTTAATACCTGATGAGTCCAGTGAAGCATAATTGGAATAGCACCACACCTGATACAAGGGCTTACCTCATTCTCTTACCCTCCTTCTATTTGTGTATTAAAGGAGGTCATTGGTTTGTCTTTAGGTCCTCTCTGGTTTAACCTTTTGTTAAAGGCCTTGAGATTCTTTTCTCAAGATGTTACTAGAGTGCTTTTCTTTAGTTACAAGTATAAGTTGAAGTATTGTGCTAGTCATGAGGGGCTTGGTTTTATTTACGATAGACTTAGACTCAGTTCCTAAAATATACCTGGCCAAAGGATATAGTCTGTAATTATTTTTGTATATAAGTAATTACATATTATTCTTTAATATTAATAAATTTATTGGCCTTTTTATGTGTTTGTCTGATCTTGATAGGGTAATTCTGATTTTCTAGAATGAATTTTAAGTGTTCTCTTCAGGGCTTTGAAGATTGGCAGAGGACTGGTAGATAATTCTTAGAAGTGAAGTGAAGTGGCATTGGGCCTTCCTTGTTGTAATTGACTCTTACTTCCTAACTTCATAATTTTGAATCATGTCTGTATCTGTTTACTTCCGACTAGGAAAGCAGAGACTTCCTCGCATACACTGTCGTCCTCTGCTCTTACTGTCACCATCTGCCGTGTAACAACCCACTTGACTCTTTGCACATTGCCTGTGCAGTAATAACGGAACACTTCGGCTAGTCTTGAACTAGTCTTGAACTGCTGATACTCTTTTTCAAAATTGAATTTAGCTATCCTATACTTTTCCATTTAAGGTTTGGAATCATCCTGTGTCTGTCTAAAAAAAAAAATCTTCCTAATTGGCATTTTAATAGGATTGTATTAAATTCACATATGATGCAGATTTTTAAAATTATATATATATGTATATATATATTATTGTAAAAACTTAAAATATGGGGCTGGAAAGGTGAGTCAGTGGTTACTAGCACTTGCTTATCTTTCAGAGGTTGCAGGCTGGGTTCCTAGCACCCACATGGTGGATTTGTCACTTCAGTTCCAGGGGATATGGAACCTTCTTCTGGCCTCCACACTGGGCACTGCACTCATGTGATACACATACATACATGCAGGCAAAACATACATTTAGAAAATAACAAACTTTTAATATAGAAGTCTTGTTCATATTTTGCTAATTATAACTATTTGGTGTTTTTAAGAGATTGTAAGTGATGTATTTTTTACTTGCTTTCTATGTAGCCTTTAAAAATTACTGTTTGTGTGTGTATATAGTCATTAAAATAGTACTTGGAAGACAACACATAGGGCTGCTGTGAAGATTGAACTAATATGTAAAGCACTTAAAACAGTGATTTGAACATGGTAAAGTTTTTGTTAATTATGAATTAGTAGTTGAAAATGTCCTTCCCCTCCTTCATTTTCTGCCTGGTGAGCCCCTGATGGTAAGTTGACCACTTCACCCATTTGTAGCATGGCTAATCATCCAGGGTAGTCCTCTAGTCAGCCGATGCAGACTCTTCCTGAGATTCCTCTCAGAGCCTCTGTCTCAGTGCACAGCTAGTATACTGGAGTCGAGAGTTGAGGGCGGAAGTCTTTGACTTTTAAGCCCTGTGTAACTAAAGGCAATTTGCTTCACAATCTGTTGTTTTTCTCCTTTACTTCACTTCTCACTTTCTTTTCTTGCCTATCTCACCCCCTACATGCATACACACAGGCACCCACACACATGTTTGGGTTCACATACACCGCGCACATATACATACACTCTCTGAAAATTACCCTGAGCTTCTTTAATTTTATACAGATATACAGATGCCATGTTCTCTCTGATAACTGACTTTTGAATGTGCTTGCTCCTCTCTGGACAAAACCATATTTTCTTTCTGGAACTCATTTCCTTTCTTAGGTTTTAGATCATATCCATGTGTGCATTAAATGCCCATTTTTAGAATACTTTGTAGTGCTTCCTTTGTACTGCTGTCTTAGTTTCTCTAAACTGTGCTGGTCCTTCAAGCCTTTTAATCCATTTGAAGTTACTCTACACAGAAATGTAGATATTGATGAGATCTGTGCAGTGTTCATTGCCACATTTCCAATTTCTAGCAGATAGAACACCCCTACAAATGTGTTTTAAAACAGTAATAATGGATTCAGTGTTCTGCTTGGGATTTGGTAAGCAACTACTCTTGTTCATGTAGTTATCTTTCATTTTCTGGTAAGCCCCAGAGGCTGACTTTGTCAGATTGTAAGATACATACATGCCTTTGGGAAACTCCACAGCCCTTGTAGATCAATTTGAACTTGATGAAGTTCACTCGATGCCTTCAGACTTCTTTTTGAGCTCAGAGGCTTACCCTTTTCTTTTTGATTTCTTAATTGTAATATGGTGGCATTTCAGTGTCCTAGTAAACATTGACCAAGGAAATATAAATTCATTTGAGGCATGGTCTGCTACTTTTCTTTGTAGCTTTTATTTAAAAATCTTTATAATTTTCCTATTTATAAAGAGTATATATTACGACAGTTTTTAAAGAAGGAAAGTTTTATTTGGCTTAGAGTTTTCAGAGGTTTTAGTTCATGATGAGCTTGCTCTGTTGTCACAGGTCTATGGGGGCGGGCAGAGCACCATGGCTGCAGGAGTGTGGAGAAGGTGCTTACTTCATAACAGATGTGAGAATTCTGGGGAGAAGAGCTATGTGTCAAAGGCATACCCCCAGTGACCTGTTTGTTCTAAGTAGGTCCTGTCTACTTAGGATTTTCTTTTTGTTTTATCAATTTCTGAAAATTTCCCAATTTTCTCTCAAAAATAAGAGAATTCCATTTCCATTTCCTGTGACAAAGGGGGTTTATTTGCAAATGACTGTATTATAGTAGAATAACAATTATTTGTCAGGCTTTAGACTTAGAGATTAAAACAATTACCACGTTTTAATATTTTACATATAAATGGCTGTATTATTTGCATACTTCCTGTTTTTCCATTGTAAGATAAGGACCAGTTATGTGCAGCAACTTCATTCAATTCACATCAGAGGTCTGCACATTGCCAAGTTCAGCATGCTAGCTGCCCATTTCTCTGTGACTCAGAAACTAAGATAATGTTTGCTTAAAACAAAAGCAAAACAACAGAAAAACCCTGTAAAAAATACTATGATACATAAAAAGGATGAAATTCAGATTCAGTGTTGATTTTACTAATATGTAGCCACTTTTGTTTTGTGTGGACTCTGTGTGCCTGCTTTCAAGCTATAGTGATAGTACAGTTGGTAGCAGCAGAGACTTTAGGACCCTTCTGGATAGTCTCTTACAGAATTAAGTTCAGACCTCTGTTGTTTTCTCTGGAACACTTGTTAGCAACTGTGGGCATGCTCATCACTGTAAATCCAGTTCCTTTTTGAAAAATAGAAAAAACTAGTTTTGTATGTGACGGCAGGCATTTGGGGATTGGCTACATTAGTCATTGTACATGTTTTGTTCACCACTGATTGGTTTCCCGCTACTAGCAATAACTTGGCACGATTGGATAAAGTGTTGATAGAATGAAAGAAAAGGCTGGTTGGAGTCTCATGTCCATTGGATAAGCTCAGTCACAGTAATGCCAGCCTCTTCAAGGGTTTGCTTTGGGGATTTGGGGTGTTTCAGTTAACTGGAGTACCATTTTGATGAAAATAAATTTTCTTTAAATCTCATCTTTATAGAGTACTGTCAATTCACTGACTAGATTTGTTGGTATAATTAAATATATAATATCATTTTCTGAAAGCTCCAAAAGGCAAGGTGAACTGCTATTCTGAGAATTAATTAGCCTCTAAGAAACGTAGAAGCTATTTCATTGTAACACACAAAGTTTTCTTGATAGGAAAACTTCTGAACTTTGCCTAACTCTCCACCAAACCTTATTTTATAATGGAACTTGTCTACACAGCTTCTTTAACAGTTCAGCTTATAAAATTTTATTTTACAGAATTTAAAGATAGTATATAGGATTTTTAGTGAAGGAAAATTGTGATAGATTCTGAAAATATTGATAAGTAAAAGTAAAAAAATAAAACCAACATTTATTTATCTTCTGTATAGATTATATTCCATGATTAAAAGGGATATAATCATCAGTTGAGAGGGAAATTTTATTTTGGGGGGAATTGCAGCTATTAAGAAATACTAGAAAATGATGGGCCTAGTGAATTTAATGATCAGTGACTCTGAAGGTACTACGTAAAAATTAGTTGTGAAATGTGTAAAGTACAGTGGCAAAAACAAAATACATAACCTTTTTGTCAAGAACTCTGGTTAGTCAGCAAAAACCCAGCATGAGATGTAAATCACAGGCATCAGGCAGGGGTGGAAGTCAAAGATGAACAGCCCCTTCAGCGGTGGATGGAGGGAAACACTACAGACTAGGAGGACAGATAGCACGGACTTGGGAAAGGGGGCTTTCCTCCTTTTCTTTCCTTGCCCACCCTCAGACACTTAAGAGTTACAGTTTCATTGCCATGGTGCCATAAATGTTCAAAATGCTGAAGAAAAAGTGTCTTTGGCTTAAAGAAGTGGAAAAGCTTTCTGGATTTGGAAATCGTAAGAGAAGGCAGCTGTTGGTGTGTCTAAACCCACAAGGGTCCAACCACATTCAAGCTACTTGAGTTCAGAACAGATCACAAAAAGCAAAGCCGAGAGAAGTGACCTACAAAATGAACCATGCTTGAGTTTTGCATGAAGATGCAGGCACTTTGAAAAATGGAGTTTGCATGGGGACCACCACCCACAGAAGGCTACTTAGAACCTGTGGTCCAGAGTTAAAGTCATATTCCCCAGGGGCCTTGAAGTTGTCCTGTGGCAATGTTTGGAGTGTCTAGAGTACAGTATAAATTGTCTTGACATACAAAGCAAAAGGAAATTGTGCCTGTCTCAAGGAAACCATGAGAAGAGATAGAAAATAGAATTATAAGAAAGACCTTAAACAAGACTTGAGTTTTATGAGTAGAAAATAGGGTTTAAGGGTTTGCATCTAATATTTCAAAATCTCATGAAAATTAGAATGTGAATCAAATAGAATTTCAGAATTGACAAATCTAATATGTGAAATATAAATTTACTGTGTGGATTCAGCACAATGATGACAGGAAGGAGTAAGAGAACTTGTAGATAAATCGGAGGACATCTCCAGGCTGTCTCTTCTGCATCTGCTTTATAACTTAGGTTTGAGATCTGAAGTTCATCACAGCTTTGTACTGGTGGAATAGTGCACTGTCTGCATAGCTGCATAGTCCTCACATAATTGCTTCTTAGCAGCTGCAAAGCTCTGTGTGTGCAGTTTGAGCCTCTTCTGCCTTGTCACACTACAGATTCAGAGGTAGACTTGCCATTGTCTTATACTTTGTCACTTCAGACTAAAGACAATCACTCTACTGATTGAACTAATATCATCTGAGGGACTAAATCTACCCTTGTATGTATATATAGCACACACACATACACACACACCCTTATACTTGTCTGTGTCTCTCATAAACAAGGTCCATGCGTTGTGTTTTGGTAGTACTGCTACAAAACAGATTTCCTAATAGACCCACTGAAGATTTCTGGCACTAATGAAAGGCTATACTTTTAAATTGATATAATTTTTTCTCTCATCTTTGAAGACTCATCAAAGAGATCCACATATATTTGCCTTTTTAAATTTATAGACTCTTTTACAAAATCTCTGGTTTAGTAGTTATGTTTGGCTATCTGTTTCATACTTTGAAATCCCATTACATCATTTTTAATGTGCATTTAGAAGTCACATTTTAAATATGGTATAGCAACAAAGTAGCTTTATAGAAGAGAAAATAGGCTCTCATATTTATTTGGGCACTAAACAAACAGTTTAGATAATATTTGTAGAAATGTATTAATTGAATTGTTGAAATGGTCTTATGTTTTGATAGGAGAACTTGCTACCTTTGTTTTGTTTAATGTTTCAGAAATTACTCGTTCTTTGACATTTGATTAAGTTAGAGTTGTAGTGTCATTCAATCACTACAAGGCTTGATTCATAAACCTGTCTTGGAGTGTGGTTTTAAAGAGTATTGTTTGAGTTTCTTTTTTTTTTTTTTTAAAGATTTATTTATTTATTATGTATACAGTGTATATACCTGCATACCAGAAGAGGTCATCAGATACCATTATAGATGGTTATGAACCACCACATGGTTGCTAGGAATTGAACTCAGGACCTTTGGAAGAGCAGCCAGTGCTTTTAACCTCTGAGCCATCTCTCCAGCCCCTTGTTTGAGTTTCATATCATACCAGTTAAACATTAGTACCACTTTTGATTAATGTTTGTATAAATAAACAAGGTTTGTGGTACCAAATTTAACAAACTGAAATCAAAAGTGGTCATGAATCAGTGAGCTATTAGAAAAAATTCAGTTGTAATCTATAAATTATTACAGAAAGTTTATAGTTTTAGTCTTTAACTTAAATTTTTGAGTTGCCCGTTGATAATTAGTTGCCTTAGTGAATTCAAGTTAAAAGAATTTTCCCCCTTTGGGCATGGTGGACCACGTCTTTAATCCCGGTACACTGGGAGGCAGAGGCAGGGCGATCTCTGTGAGTTCAAGGCCAGCCTGGTCTACAGAGTGAGGCCAGGACAGCCAAGGCTACACAGAGAAACTGTCTCAAAAAACAAAACAAAACAAAACAAAATCCACCTGTTAAATGAATTTTCCCCCATTAAATAATGTGAATAGTACATAGGAAAGTAATTTTGCTTCTGTTTTGTTTCTAGAATAAATATTTATTTTATATTTCTTCTTATATGTAGGTAGAGGCTGTAGTATTAGATACCTAATTCGTAACAGGATAAAAAAAAACACTTCAGTTTTCTAATTATAAGAAGAATGCATGTTTATGGAGGAAATTTTGGAATGTACTGAAGAGAATGTGAAAACCATATTCATAAAATTCTCAGAAGCGATCAATGCTGTGACTTTGCTTTTATGTTTTGATGGCACTATAAAAACAATTGACATGTAAATTTTTTCTAGCTTGGGGTTGCTTCTCTGATAGCTTATTTCCTAAAATGAAATTACTGGGTCAAAAGATCTTATATTTTCAAACTATTTATGTGTCTCAAGTCATATATACACCCTTTTTAAAATTCAGAGTCTTATATAGCCCAAGCTAGCCTTGAACTTACCATGTAGTTGAGGGCTTTTAAATTTATAATCCTCTGGCCTTCACTTTCTGAGTGCTAGGATTACAAACATGTAGTATCATGCCTAGATTATTTGGTGTCATTAAACTAGGGCTTTGTGCTTGATAGCCAAGCACTCTACCAACTGAACCAGTTTTCCTTTAAGAAGAGCAAATTCCTAGCTGGAGTTCTGTCTCAGTTACTGGAGTGCTTAGTGAGAAAGCACATCCGCCGGAGCTTCGGACAGCTGGCCACACTGCACGCACAGTCAGGAAGCAGAGGGCAAGGGAAGCACTTTTGCTCAGCTACCTTTTTTCTGTGCATGCAGTTCCAGACCCCAGTCTGCTCACTTCAGCATGGGTCTTGGCACCTCAGGGATATCCAGGATTACCTCCTAAATGAGGCTACGTCCTGCGAAGTTGATAGGGTTATTATCAACCCATATTGAACTTTCCATTGTTTTTCTTACTTTTTTCCTGTGGATTTTTGTTAAGGTCATGCTGGCTTTGTAATAGACTCACTTTGTAATATTCACTTAAGTTCTTTGGAAGAGTTTGAGGAGAAAAGATATTAACTCTTCAGGGTTTGATAGTATCAATGAAACCAGTTTGGTTCTTTGTTTTTCTTTGTGAGTAGGTTTTGATTATTGGGTCAGTATATTTATTCCAATTCTCTTCATGTTTAAGTCTTGACAGGTTGTGTATTTGTAGGAGTTTATTTGTTTGTCTCATTTGTTGTTATAATGTCTTACAGTTCTGTTTCTGTGATTTAGTTAAATTTTCTACTTCTCATTTGATTTATCTGTATCTACATAATAGACTTGAAAGCGTATCAGCTTAAATGATTTTTTTTTTATTAAAGACTTAGCTTTTTTGATTTAGGGGGGTGTCTTATTCTGATCGATCTTTAATCCTTCCTTGTGCAGACTATGGACTTGACTGTTTTTCTTTCTGGTTCTTCGAGGTTTCTTAATTTTCCTTTTACAGAACTGGATGTTGGTCCCAAGGCTGTGGGTACATCAAGGCGAGTGCTTATGACACAGTTGTGCTCTAGGTGTGGGAGTTCTTACCATGGGTACTTAAATGCTGCTCTAAGATGGTCGAACCCATGCATTGTGATGTGTTTTTTGTTTGTTGCCGAATAGTAGATAATTGCCCTCTTGATCTGGTCTTTAGCCCTCTGGTTTTGTAATAGTGTGCTGTTAAATTTGCATGCTTGTAAATTTCTGTTTTTATTCTATTGGGGTTAGAAAGCATACTTCAGACTTAAATTTGTTAAAACTTGTTTTATGATCTAACATATGACCTGTTCTACAGATTTTCTCAGTGTGTTTGAGAAGAGTGTACATTCTGTTGCATGAAATATTCTTTATGTATGTTTGGTCTATAATGTAAGTCTGCTTTCATTTTTAGTAGAATGATCTGTCCATTGTTTTATTTCCATTTACTCTGCTTCTTAGATTTGCATGCTTTGTTGATGGGACTATACATTTGAAGTTGCTGCACTTTTGAGTGCTATAACCTGTGTGTGTGTGTCCTTATCTCGTGACAGTTTTTTACATAAACTCTGTTTGGTGTAATGTAAGTATGGTCACATATGTACTGTTTTTGTTGGCTACCTGACCTATCTGGAAGGTCTCTGTCCATCTTTTTACTCTAGCATATGTACCTTTAAACCTACAGTGAGTCTCCCGCTGCGGTGTGGTTGGGTCTCACTGCACTTGAGACATGGTCCTCTGTGTCCGTGTGAGTTCTTGCTCCCCAGCTCTCGCCCTCCTCTTTCCTCACTGCGTTCCTCGGTATTTGTTATTTTCCTTTCATATTATTTTGCTTTCACTGTTTCCACTTTTTCTGTGTATTTATAGAAATATGTGTTACTGCCATGGGTATTAGAAAATGCAAGTCTCTGTAAATTGAAAACTTGAATTGCATGCAGAAATCCGAGTCATGTATTCTTTCTCCCTTGCATTTGTTTATATTGTATATTCATTAGGATATTTGTGTAGTTTTTAAAAGCATGTGTGGTTCAATTTCTGCAGAGAATTAAAAGTGATTTATCTTGTTTATATTTTTTGTGTTCTTTTTTCATTTTATTAAAAATAGATTTTTTCATACAATATATCCTGATTCTGATTTCCTGTCCCTTAGCTCCTCCAAGATGTCCCCACCTTCCTTCTTATCAGAATCTACACCCTTTTTGCAGTCATCTAAAGAATAATGAAATAAAATAAAACAAATAAACAGAATAAGACAAAACAAACAAATATTAGCCAAAGTAAAAGCTCAAGATACATGTGACACACGTGATGATGCAGAGACACACAAATGAATCCCCTAAAAACACCAAACAATGAAGCCATAATATATCTTCAGAAGACCTGTAAGGTTTTTTGTTTTGTTTGTTTGAAAGCCTTTTCAAACCTTATGAGACAGAACCTTCAAAAATGTCATTGAGTTCACTGTATGTTGCCTGTCTTGTGTAGGCATGAGACTTACCCTTAGAGAGTGGTGTATATCTCTAGACTCCATAGGAAAGAACTGGTTTTCATTTGTGAGTGTTATCAACTGGACATAGCTTCTGGGTTAAGGATTGGTGGGGCTGTGTTCACTTTTCCTCTCATCTGGGACCCCATCTGGTACAGACTTGTGCAGGCCAGGTGCGTGCTGCCACAGTCTCTATGAGGTCATGTGACCATCAGGCCTACTTACTGTGTTTAGAAGGCTTTGTTTCCTTAGTGTTCTTTAGCCCCTCTGGTTCTTACATTCTTTGTGCCTCATCTTCTCTGGGTTTCCTGAATCCTGAGGGGAGGGATTTGATGGAGACATTCCATTTAAGACTGAGTGTTCCAGGGTCTTTATTTCTTTACATTATCCACCTGTGGGTCTCTGTATTTGTTCTCATCTACTGCAGAAGGAAGCTTCCCTGATGATGGCTGAGCAAAAACTGATCAATGAGAATAGCAGAGTGTTTCTAGCAGTCATTTTATAGCTATATTCCTTTAGCAGAACAGTAGTGTTTGGTTTTCTCCTAGGTGCCTGGCCTTGTTTGTAGTTTTAAAACTCTTTTTATGGAACAGTTTATAGAATTTAAATTTTATTGTATATTTTTTAAAATAAAATTCTAAATTTTACTATGTTTAAGAAGTAGTTAAAATGGTTTTTTGTGATAATTGTATATAAATTGGATAAATTTAGCATTTCTGTTTTGTTTAAACAGAATTCTGATGGTCAGTTCTACAGAGGAAGGCCCGTGGGTTGTGGAGATTCCGTTCTACAGATCTAAAAAGTGAAAAAGGTAAAGACATCCTATAATACTCCATTGAATTGATTTTTTTTCCCAGAAAAAAGTATGTACAAGAACTTATAAATTACTTGCTGTACTTACTTAAGGAAAGGATTATTTAAAAATGTTTTTTACGGTAAGTCCAACTCGGAACATTTGCCAATTAGTAGGTTACTGTTTATGTATTACTGTAATGATTACATGATGATCCCTGTCTCAGGAAGATTGCATTTTCAAAGAAGACAAGTAGTAAACCATCATTAGGACTGCCAAGAGAATTAGAAATGGATACTAGAGATCGGTGATGGCTGTGTTGAAAATGTCATGTTAGTTGTGAGTGAAGTGGCAGGTGCTAAGCCATGTGTAGCTCTTAAAGATTAAAGAAGCTGCATTGTCAGTGGGAACAGAAATGACTGGGATGCTTGAAGACCAGAATATAAATGTGGCTGGCGTGTGTCGTTGGTAGTGCACAACGTACATGATGATCAGCTTTCACAAGAAGGTAGAGTAAAACACACGCAAGAAGGAAGTCAGGTCCTCTGATAAACTGAAGTATATTTTGGACCTTGAAAACCTGTAGAATACGGTGGCTGGAGAGATGGCTTACTGGGCAGAGTGCTTGCTATGCAGACATGAGACCTAGTCTGAGTTCAGATCTCTAGCTCCCACATTTGAAAATAAAAATAAAAAAAGAGCTGTTGTGGCATTGTGTAACTGTAATCCCAGCACTAAGGGGTAAAGATAGGTGGGTCCCCACAACTCCCTATCCAGATTAGCAAAATTGGTGTGCTTCAGGTTCAGTCAGATTCTCTGTTTCAAAAAGTTAGCTAGAGAACAATAGAAGAAGGCACACGTTGTCAGACTCTGGTTTACATACATGCGTGCACCTGCACGTACATGTGCATATACATAACATACATTACACGCACCTATACACCTATACAAACTGTAGATATGTCAGAAAGATATGTGGTATCAGATGAGGTGGCACTGCCTTTTTGGGAGGCAGACATAGAAAATCCAAATTTGAGGCCACTCTGGGCCATGTAATAACCTGTCACAAAAAAAAAAAGAAAAAAGAAAAAAAAAAGGCAGTCTGTATTTAAGGTTCTAAAGTTGGAAATCAGGACCAATACAATAGGTTTAGGAGTTGTTGGCATAAGGAAGTGCTTAAAAGTTTGTGTTCAGTTACACTAGGATGTGTATTCAGCCCTAGTACAGATTAGTATTTATAGGAGAAGCAGTGGTCACTAGAGTGAACAAAAAAGCTGGGAAATGTTCTGTCATAGAAGTCAAGAGAAGAGATCATGAAATCAGTACAGAAGTGATCATCTACGTCACATCCACCAAGGGATCATGTAGAGAATCAGAGAACCAGCCTTTGCATATAGCAATGCAGTATTTGTGACTACAGTGAGCAGTCTCAGTGGAGGTTTGAGTGCAACCTTAAGAGTGGTGAAAGAATGAGGACATCTAGACTGGGATGGCCAACACTAGCTTAATTTCGTGTCTGGAAATCTCCCTGCAGCTAATGTATTAGCTCCCTTGCCACTGGTGTAGTCCCTGATATAAGCTATAAAGACAGACTTCTTGGTTTCAGTAACCATGGTTATTTGCTTTTGGGTTTCTGGACTCGTGGGAGGTTGAACATTAGCAGGAACATGAAGCAGAGGAAGGAGCAGGATACAGGAAGAGGCAGGACAAGATACAGCCTAGGATCTGGCCACCATTGACCTACTTCTGTCACTAGGCCTCACCTCCTAACTTTTAACACCTCCCTATAATAACTTCAGATATGGGTCTGTCAAAGGACTGATCTGTTTATTAAGCCAGGGCCCTTAGTATACATGTGACCCTGACACTACCCTGTAGGTACTCCCAGAGGCTACGCCATTAATCTCTTAGATCAGATCCTCTTAGCCTGTCACAGGGTCGCCTAAGACCATTCTCCATGTCAGGTATTTATAGTATGATTCATAACAGAAGTAAAATTACAGTTAGGATATAACAAAATAATTTTGTGTATGGGGTGATCACATGTGAGGAACTGTATTAAAGGGTTGTAGCATTAGGAGGGTTGAAAGCCACTGTCTTAGATGTTTCTTAATCTAGTAATATGGACCAAGATTAACCAGTCACAGCTAAATAAAGAAAAGTAAGTTTTGCAAATAATGCAAGTTCATAAGGACATCAAGAATGGGAAAAATTAATAGCAACAAAATTTTGCACCTTGAAAAGCAAAAGAAAGTGTAGTACATTTCTTAAGCCAGCAGTGGAAGGTCTGAGAAACTTCTGTCACCAGAGAGCCTCCGAAATTGCCATGAATTTGAGAGCACTTTTATATTTCTGTAAATTAACTAAAACAGAGTAATTTGTTGCAGATATACTTAAATTTCTTTTTTTTTTCCGCTCTGAAACTGTAGTGGCAATTTTGGAATTTTTATTTCTTTAGAAAACACAGACATATTATAAGAATATATTTCCATTTTAATCCCAGGTGTGGTAATATAGAGCTGTTTCGGACTGTCTGTAGCAGCTGACTATAATTTGCCTAGTGCTCTAGCTGTAGATAATTTCTGCGATTGTATGATGTTTGGAATTCTGGGAACTTTTCAGAGGGCCTATAAATACTAGAGTCCCAAGAAGAGGGGTAGGTGACTGTTGGTTGTTTAGGGAGATTGGTTGCAGGATTATCCTAATTTCCTTGTTTCTCTCCTCTCTAGTGTTAGTGGGTGAAATGGGGTAGGGGCAGGCAGAGGTCGGGGGGGAGTCTGAGCTGAATGGAAGAGTTGAAAAATAAAAGCAATGTGTTAAAAATTAGAAAAAATGATTAAACTGTCTAGTATTCTCCATATTCAGATAGTATAATTTTCAGAAAAGTCAAGGAAACAAAGGAAAACAGTAAATAGGAATGATTTAAGAAACTTTGCTTGAATGAGAGGGTATAAGTTATAGCTTACAGAATGACTGATACAGCTTGAAAATTAGGATACAAACAGAGAGGTTACTTACAGGGTGAAAGAAGTCAGTCACAGTAAAAGGTGTAATAATAAGTGGTATTGAAATTTTGGTAATTTCTCTTTTGGTAACAAAAATTAAGTAAACAATGATGAAGTCATGATGTGTTGGTCAGCTTTCAGTCACCCTGACAAATTACCGGAGATAAGCAACTTTTTAAAAGGAGGAAAGGTTTATTTTGGCTTGTAGTTTCAGAGGTTTCCATCTCCAGTTACTTGGTGTCATTGCTGTGGTAAGCCTGAACATTTTGGCAGAAAAGCTACTCACTTGTGGTAGCCAGGAAACAGAAAGAGAGGAAGGATACTACGGTATTGATCACTTGACCTCTCTAACATTTCACCTCCTAGTATTTCTGCAACTTAGAATTATGATATTGGGGCTGAAGAAATGGCTCCGCCATTAAAGGCTAGGCTTACGACCAAAAATATAAGAATTATGATATTGGAAAGTTGGGAGGGGGTGTATTTTTTTTGTTGATTTTTTGTTTTTCTTTTTATAATTTTTTTTTAATTTATTTATTTTTATCTCAATCACAGGTTAGGTACTTTCAATCCCAGGCGTAGCCCCCTCCCCCATTCCCTCCTACCCTCCCACTCCCTCCCTCATCTCCTTCTTCCTCGCCCCCTCCAAGTCCACCTACAGGGGAGGACCCCCTTCCCTTCCATCCAACCCCAGCCTATCCTGTCTCCTCAGGGCTGGCTGTAAAGTCCTCCCCTGGGATCTAGCCAGTCTGTCACTCCCCGGCTTGTATGGGGGAGGGTCAAAGAGTCAGCCATCAAGAT
>CM053743.1:32097486-32118688 GCA_028658305.1 Pachyuromys duprasi
ACAGGGAAATTTCTCCAGGTAATAACTGGGTGTCCCTAGGGTTTTCCCACTTGATTTTCTCACCATAGGAGTTCCGCTCACCTGGCACTCACAATGCTGGCGTTTTAGGTCCCAGAGTTCAGTCTCCTGGTCGCTGCGTTGTTTCTGCTCTCCTACTCCTCAGACACAGTGTTCTCTCGTGGCAGCCATCTTGGATCTCTCCTCATGATCTTCATCTGTCCTCAGAACCAGGCCAGGCTGGGAGGCTGATCTGCCTGCGATTGTGCTGATGACTGGAGTGACCTTGCTCCTATCGGTGTATGTTTATAATGTAAGAAAGAAAAAGAAAAAACAAATCCCCAGGGTTGGAAAAGATTGCTCAGCAGTTTTCTTAGTTGGTATCTATTGCTGTGATTTAAAACCTTACAAAAGCAACTTGGAGAGGAAAGAATTTATTTCAGCATAGAGCTCTTAAGTCACACTCATCACTGAGGGAAATCAAAGCAGGAACTTGACAGCAACTGAAGCAGAGACCATAGAGGAATGCTGCTTACTGGTTTGCTCCCCATGGCTTGTTCATTGTCCTTTATTATATATGCCAGGACCACACGGCTCGGCCATCCACATCAATAACTAGATAAGAAAATATACCTAAGTGCTTACATACAGGCCACTCTAATAGGGGCATTGTCTCAGTTTTCTTCTTAGATAACTGTAGCTCCTGTGTAACTGACCAAAAAACAAAAACCACCCCAGGAAAGCAAGTCACATCATTGGCTGCTCTTCCAGAGAATCGAGATTCAATTGCCAGCATGGATTGATGGTGTACAGTCACCTGGAACTGCAGTCCCAAGGGATTTTATGCTGTCTTCGGCCTCTGAGGGCATTTCACTCAGGTGGTACACAGGCAGAAGACCCATACATGTAAAAATTAATGCATTAAAGTTTTGAAAGCCCCCTTGCTCCCTAAAAACAATTAAATTCTCTTAGTAGAAGTAAGTAAAAGATGCTTAAAACTGTAGACACACTTTTGCGATCCAAAAAGACTAATATAAATGCATTGAGAAAATCCTAGTATGTTATGACTATTTAGGCACTGTCTCCAAAAATGAAAGAATCAAAACTAACAAAAGATGCCCACGGTAGCAGAGTTTATTACTGAAAGAGAGTGAGCAATGGGGTCAGAGCACAGGGGTTCTGATTTTATAGCAAGTTTCCTAAAGCCATTGACTATAAACGTCATACATGCACTTACCTGTGAAAAACTAAATTGTAGAATAAAAGAACAGCAATAAGGACATTGTAGTTTTCCTGGGGAAAGGAAAAAAATACTGCAGTAGCTAAGAAGGTTGGTGGGCAAGAGAAGTGGAATTTTATTTTACTGGTCTTTTTAAGCTAAGTAGTACTAATTGATGAACTATGCTAATGTATTGATCAGTGGCAGCAGCTGGAAAAGAAAGCCTGCAGTGGGTGACAGTAGATACACCCACGGTGTATGCAGTAATAGCAGTAGTATAATGCTATTAATAACACACTGCACAGTTTATTTAAAAAAGGAATCATTCTTATGTAGGGAATTCTGTGCCAAAGATGGATGCCAGACACTGAGATGTCTCTAATTCTGTACAGTGCATATGCTGTAGTTGATAGAATTCTTTGATTTAATGCTGTCTGCCCATTCCGTGAGAAGCTTGCATTTAAAGTATTGTTTCCACACCAGTACTTGTGTTTCAGCACCATCATTACGACATGGTAATGTGATACACACTCACCTGCTAAATCTGTGACTTAGAGTTCCAGGGCTTATGTAAAGGAACATTTAATTCCTAGCTTTAACTTGATCCTTTTGCATTTTGGTGAACTGGTGGGCTATGCATTTAAGTAATTGCAGCGGATCCCCTTAAACTCACCCTGCCTATCATTTCGTTCTATTAATGTCAATACTTTATTCCATATGAGTACTTGGAATTTCTCCTGAGTAGGGACATGATATAACTTCTAAAATGGCACTCTCCTGATGAGCAAGTGTGTCATGGCTTGTCATTTTGAATTGGCAGCTGAGTTACTGGGTGTTTTGTGTGTTTCTTTATTACCATATTGTTTTGTTATTTTGACGCTCTTAAGAAGAGTTTTGCTCTGGAGGTCTTTAGTCTTCCTCATTTCACTTCCTTTAATCTATCAATTGGCTGGAAAAGTAGAATAAAGATCTTGAGCTACCCTCTGAGCAAGTAGAGTCATAACTTGCATGTATGCCTGTGAGTGAAGTCATAAGCTGATCAGCCTTTTTTTTGTTTTTGTTTTTTGAAAATTGTTGACAATAGTAGAGAAAAGCTTAATAGTGAGTCGGGAAGTCTTCTAAGCCATTTTTTTCACAGACACACTTGATTGCTTCCTGTCTAGGTGATACCACTGAACAATACAGCCTTCACTGTGCACTTTATCATAACTGATTAGATAGCCGTCTCCTTGCTCATAGCAGATTTTCTTTTTTAAAGTTAATTTATTTTACATCCTCATCACACTGTCCCTTCCCCTTCTCCCAGTCCCTCCCTCTCATCGCCCGCTCCTGTCCTCAATTTCTCCTCAGAAAAGAGGAAGCCCCCATGGATATCAACCCACCTTGGCATATCAAGTTGCAGTAGGACTAGGCTAATCTTCTCCTGTTGTGGCTAGGCAAGGCAGCCCAGTTAGGGGAAAGGGATCCCAAGACAAATAACAGAATCTGGTACAGTTCCTGCTCCTGCTGTTAGGAGTCCCACCTGAAGACCGAGCTGCAGAGCTGCACCGCCCTTAATATGTAAATAGGGCCTAGGTCTGTCGCAGGCATGCTCTCTGGCGGGTAAGACTCTGTTAATATGTAAATAGGGCCTAGGTCTGTCCCAGGCATGCTCTCTGGTGGGTAAGACTCTGTGAGCCCCGGTGCTCCTAGGTTAGTTGTTTCTGTATGTTTTCTTGTGGTGCCCTTGACCTCTCCGGCTCCTTCAATCCTTCCTCCCCCTCTTCCATAAAATTTCCCCAAGCTGCCTAATGTTTGACTATGGGTCTCTGCCTCTGTTTCTGTCAGTTACTGGGTAAAGCCTCTCAGAAGACAGTTATGCTAGGTACCTGTTTAAAAGTATAGCAGACTATTATTAACAGTGTCAGGGGTAGGCTTCCTCTCATGGCATGCATCTCAAGCTGGGCCTGTCATTGGTTGGCCATTCCCTCAGTTTCTGCTCCGTCTTTACCCCTGTACATCTTGTTAGTAGGATAAATTGTGAGTCTAAGGTTTTATGACTGGGTTGGTGTCCCAGTTTCTTCCTTGGAAGTCTTTCCTAGTTACTGGAGATGGCCGTTTCAAATTTTATATCTTCCATTGCTAGGAGCCTTAGCCAGGGTCACCCACATAGATTCCTGAGAGTTTCAATTGTCCTAGGATTTTAACTTGTCCCAGAATACCCCCCAACACCTATTCCAGTTCTCTCTCCCCATACTGTCCATTCTCACTCCTGCTCCCATCTCTTCCCTCTACCCCACCCAGTTTCCTTCTTCCATCCCCCCAATGTATATTCTGTTTCCCCTTCTCAGTGAGATTGAAGCATCCTTGGGCCTCCTTATTACTTAGCTTCTTTGAGTCTGTGGATTGTGGCATGGTTATCCTGTATTTTATGAGTACTATCTACTTATAAATGAGTACATACCATGTTTATCTTTCTGGAACTGGGTTACCTCTGTCAGGATGATCTTTTCTAGTTCCCACCATTTACCTGCAAATTTCATGGTGTTACTGTTTTTAATAGCTGGGTAATATTCTGTTGTGTAAATGTAGCCTGTTTTCTTTGTCCATTCTTCAGTCGAGGGACATCTAGTTTTTTTTCTAGTTTCTGGCTATTATGAATAAAGCTGCTATGAACATAGTTCAACAAGTGTCCTTGTGGTATGGTAGAGCCTCTTTTGGGTGTATGCCCAGGAGTGGGATAGCTGGGTCTTGAGATGGAGCAGTTCCCCGTTTTCTGAGAAAGTGCCAAATTGATTTCCAAAGTGTTTTTGCAAGTGTGCACTCCCAATAGCAGCAGAGGAGTGCTCCCCTAGTTCCACATCCTCTCCAGCATGTGCTGTCCGTTAAGTTTTTGATCTTTGGCATTCTGATGAGTGTTGAGATGGAATCTCATAGTCATTTTGATTTGCATTTCTCTGATGACTCAGGAGGTTGAGCATTTCTTTAATGTCCAAACATTTAATGGTGTAATGGTGTTTCTTGGCCATTAGAGAGACTTCTGTTGAAAATTCTCTGTTTAGATCTGTACCCCATATTTTCCATTAATTTATTTATTTAATCACTTTACAGCCTGATTGAAGCTCCCTCCCTCCTTGCCTCCCAATCCTACCCTCACACCTCCCTTTTTCCCCTCCACTTCCCTGTGCGCCCCTCCCCCCCCATACTTCAGGTCACAGCAGGACTAAGTGCATCCTTTTTCACTGAGGCCAGACAAGGCAGACAAGGCAGCTACAAAGGCAGGCAACAGAGTCAGGGACAGCCCTTACCCCACCCACATGATGACCAAGCTGCACACCTGCTACATATGTGTAGGGGCCCAGGTTCCAGCCCATGCATGCTTTTTTGTTGCTGGTTCAGTCTCTGTGAACCCCCATGGGTCCTGGTTAGTTTACTCTGTGGTCTTCTTGTGGTGTCCTTGACCCCTCTGGCTCCCTTGTTGTATGTAACAATTAATATTTACTCTTGATATATCATCTGGTAAAGTTGCTGTTGTCCTAAACAGCTATATAACCAAATCACCACACAGAGACTGGGATTTTAGTTCACCTAGAACACAATGCTGGGCAATAGTTACACCCTCCTAAACCTCCAAGCCCTCACAGTTTCCTAACATTTAGATTTCCCACATTGTACTTTTAGTGATATATTAGGTCCATCTCTCCTCATTGTTCCAAGATCTCTCTCCTTCAGCCTGCCTTCAAACTCTCCTTGCCCTTTCTCCTCCCACTCATTTCCTGCCCTCGGCCCCTCCCACTGCTTAACATTGTGTCTAGTTGTGTTTTATTTTGGCCCATTTACATAGAGTTGAGAGAAGATGCTTAGAATAAGTATCATAATACAATCAATATCTGGATTGAAACCAGAGAGTGGGGGGTAGATATCAGCATTTGAATGAACAAGGGTAAGGTTCATTTCAAAAGACCATTATACCAACACTCCCTCAATCCTTTCTTCTGCAAGACTCCCCCCACCCCACCCCCCATTGTTCTGCTGTGGCTCTTCAAGTTTCCAGCAGTTGCAGGGTGAAGCCTCCTATAAGACAGTTTATGCTAGCCTACTGTCTGCAGTCATAGTAGAGTATCAGTAGTGTCAGGGGTTGGCGCTCTTCCATCGGATAGGTCTCAGTTGGGTCAGCCGTCTGTTGGTCATTCCCTTAATCTCTGCTCCATCTTTATCCTTATGCTTTCTGTAGGCAAGACAAATTTTGGGTCTAAGGTTTTATGGGTGGGTTGGAGTCCCAATCCCTCCACTGGAAGTTCCACCTGGCTACAGGAGGTGGCTTTCATATTCCCTGCTTCTAGGAGTCTCATCTAGGGCCACCCTGGTAGACTCCTGGGAGCCTCTCCCATTCCAGAGATGGCCTCCCCCATTTCCATTTTCTCTCCTAGTCCGTTCCCATATCTGATCCTCACCTCTGTTCCCCTCTCCACCCCCTTTTCTATCCAGTTTCCTCCCTCCATCTAGTTCAGATGTCTACTCTATTTCCCTTTCAGTACCCCATTTTTAAATTGGGTTTGTTGATGTCTAGTTTCTTGAGTTAATTATATATTTTGGATATCAGCCCTTTGTCGGATGTATGGTTGTTGAAGAGCTTTTCCCAGTCAGTAGAGCTGCCATTTTGTCCTTTTGGAGATGTCTTTCACCTTACAGAAGCTTTTCAGTTTCATGAAGTCTCATTTATGAATTGTTGATCTTAGCGCCTGAGCTGTTGGTATTCTGTTCAGGAAGTTGTCTCCTGTGCCAGCACATTCAAGGTTCTTCCGCCACTTTCTCTTCTTTCAGATTTAGTATATCTGTTTTTATGTTGTGGCATTTGATCCACTTGGGCTTGAGTTTCTTACAGGGTGATAGATCGGGATATTTGGATTCTTCTACATGCAGACATCCCGTTAGACCAGCACCATTTGTTGAAGATGCTTTCTTGTTTCCATTGTATACTTTGGATTCTTTGTCAAAAATCAATTGTCCATGGTATGTGGGCCTACTTCTGGGTCTTCAATTTTATTCCATTGATTAATCTGTCTTTTTATGCCAATTCCATGAGGTTTTTATTACAATTGCTCTGTAGTACAGCTTGACATCAGGGAGGTGATACCTCCAAAAGTTCTCTTATTATGTAGTATTGTTTTAACTATCCTGGATTTTTTTTGTTCTTTTATATGAAGCTGAGTATTGTTCTTTCAAGGTGTGTAAAGAAGTGTGTTGGAATTTTGATGGGAATTGCATTGAATCTGTAGATGGCTTTTAGTAGGATGGCCATTTTTATTATGTTAACTCTACCAATCCATGAGCATGGGAAGATCTTCCATCTTCTGGTATCTTCTATTATTTGTGGCTATTGTAAAGGGAGTTGTTTCCCTAATTTCTTTCTCTGCCTGTTTACCATTTATATGTAGGAGGGCTATGGATTTTTTTTGAGTTAATTTTCTATCCAGCTTCTTTGCTGAAGGTGTTCTTTTATCAGCTGTAGGAGGCCCCCAGTATAATTTTTAAGATCACTGATATATACTATCATATCATCTGTAAATAATATTTTGACTTTTTCCTTTCCAATTTGTATCCCTTTGATTTTAGCTCTAGCTAAAACTTCAAGTATTATATTGAATAAACACAGAGTAGGCAGCTGTATCTCCTGTCCGTGATGTTAGTGGAATTGCTTCAAGTTTCTCTTTTAATTTAACGTTGGCTATTGGCTTGCTGTACATTGCCTTTACTGTATTTAGGTATGTGCCTTATATTCCTGATCCTAATACGTTTATCGTAAAGGGGTGTTGGATTTTGTCAAGGGCTTTTTCAGCATCTACTGAGATGATCATGTGGTTTTATTCTCTCACTTTGTTTATATGGTAGATTACGTTGATGGATTTTTATATGTTGAACTATCTCTGCATCCCTGGGATGAGGCCTACTTGATCATAATGGATGATGTTTTTGATGTGTTCTTGGATTTGGTTTGTGAGTATTTTATTGAATATTTTTGAATAAATCTTCATAAGGAAGATTGGTCTGAAATTCTCTATCTTTGTTGAGTTTTTGTGTGTTTTAGGTATCAGAGTGACTGGCCACTTTTGGCAGTGTTCCTCCTGTCTCTATTTTATAGAATAATTTGAGGAGTATTGGTATTAGCTCTTCTTTGAAAGGCTGGTAGAATTCTGCTAGTATCATCTCACCCTGAGGTTTTTTCTGTTGGAAGATTTTTAGTGACTGTTTTTATTTTCTTAAGGGGACTGTTTAAATTGGTTCTTTGATCTTGATTTAACTTTAGTAAGTGTTATTTATCAACAAAATAAGATTTTTGCCTATAGGTCTGAGCTTCTCATTCCATATAGATAGGACTGCCATGCTGTTTAGCAGAAAATAGAGTGTTAGCAAGTATTTATTAGATGGTATTCTTGTGGTCAGTTTGTAATTATGTAGTCAAAGTATATGCTGAATATTAAATGACAGTTTATCCCTTTATAGAAATACATGAATTTGAATTTTTCTATATTACTGTTAGGAGAAAAATGACTAAAATATTCCCCATCCAAAGATATTTGTTTGAAAATAATGTACCAGCTTCATTTGAAGTCTGCTGAGCAACCTATAGTATTCTCAAAACTTTGTAAAAGTGTTTTAGAAAACTAGTAACCATTTCTTTTTTTCTTTCTCTCAAGGAGAAGTACAAATGTCTACCACAAGAAGAAAACATAATGTGTTATGTTGTTTACCGTAAGCTGTAGTAAAATGAGCTCAATTGTTGACAGGTATGTTTTAAAAATTTACTATTAGAATAATGGTTAATATAATTTCAAGTGGGTATTGACCTGTCTTTAGGTAGATTTTCAGTAGTTATGAAAATTTGGAAATAAGGTATTTAAATTAAATAAATTCTTATTTAGCCTGATAACATACCGCTGAGGGTAACTGCCCGTAAAATTCATGTGAAGCTGGGCATGGTCGTGCACACCTTTAATTCTAGCGCTCAGGGAGGCAGAGGCAGGCGGATCACTGTGAGTTCCAAGCCAGCCTGGTCTACAGAGTGAGTCGGGAACGACCAAGGCCACACAGAAAAACTGTGTCTCAAAAAACCAAAAAATTAAAATAAATAAAATTCGGGTATGAAAAACTTAAAATATAATTAAGTTTAATTGAACCTTATTAAAAAAATAAGCTAATGGTTCCTGAGCCTGTATTTATTAGATCACCTAAGAAGCAGGGGAATCTGAACAGCTTCTCCTGTTGCTTTACTGATGGTGGTGCTTATTGTGTTCTTCTTACTCAGTTTTTTCACTTTGTTTTCTCTTGTAGAGATGACAGTAGTATTTTTGATGGATTGGTGGAAGAAGATGACAAGGACAAAGCAAAAAGGTAATTGCTATGAAATAGAAAACAGTAAAATTGGGGCTGGAGAGATGGCTCAGTAGTTAAGAACATGTGTTGTTCATGCAGAGTACATGAGTTCAATGCCCAGCACCCACATCAAGCAGCTTAAAACTTCTTGTAACTGCAGCTCCAGGGGATGTCCCTAGCCTCAGGCACATATACACATATACAGATATACACACAAACAAACAAACAAACAAACAAACAAACAAACTAGCCTCAGGCACATATACACATATACAGATATACACACAAATAAACAAACAAACAAACAAACAAGCAAGCAAGCAAGCAAATAGTATTAATAAGAAAATAGTTAATACATATAGTAAATACCTACATGTATTAGATACCGTAACAGATTAGAAAAGCTTAGATGGTCAGTATGCAGGTTTCAAATGAAAAGTAAGCGTAAATAAATTATATTGTGTCCAAATTGAGCACTGTATGAAACTATTTATGTAATTAAAGCATTGTTTAAAAACTACGCATTTAATTTCTTTTTCATAGAGTGTCTAGAAACAAGTCAGAAAAAAAGCGCAGAGATCAGTTCAATGTTCTCATTAAGGAGCTGGGCTCTATGCTCCCTGGTAACGCGAGGAAGATGGACAAGTCCACTGTTCTACAGAAGAGCATTGACTTTTTACGCAAACATAAAGGTAAAGTACTGACTTCTAAAACAGGCCTCCCTTAAAACATAATGAGTTGTATGCTGTTTAAGAAAAATACAAAAGGATTCCTAGTGTGTACGTTCTTTCATTCAACAAACATTTAGTGGATTCTGTATTCTAGGTCCTAGTAAAGTTAGAACAACTTTCTTGGCTCTCAGCGTAAGCCAGGGGAGACAGATTTGGAAACATAATTAAAATACAAATAAGTAGTGATTGTAAACTTTTATGTTTGCAAGAACATTTTTAACTGATCTTTTATCTTTTAAAGGTGTACAAATAGGTTATTTTTCTTTAACTGAGTCTTCCTTTTACTTAAACTTAAGTAAGTGATACAATGTTTTACACAAAGGAAATACCAGGAAGATGTGAATGTAACTGAGCATGTTTGTGTTAAAGGCTATAGGTATGTTTGCAAATCGGGCATGTAGGGTTCTAGGCTACTTTAAAAGGTCATTTCAGTGTATGTCTAGGAAATAAACACTACACCTAAAAATATTTGTTAATAGAAAAAAATTATCTTGGCTAAATCAGTCATGAAAAGAAACTTTTAAAGATTTGGTATTTAAGTAGGCTAGATACTAAACTCTTAAGAAGTAGAGAAGGATGTATGCTTTTCAGATGAAGTAATATGTAGTTCTTAGGAAGACAGACGGTAATTGTTGCCTCTGTTTCCAAGTTTTCCTTACCACCCCTTCAATTCACTGCTAGACTGGTTTGTGTGCCATTAATTTCATTACTGACATTACCCACTCATCTCCAGTACATCAGGAACCTTTTCTTCTTCTTTGCTCTGTAGACTTAGAACTGGTGGTCTTGATCTGCCTGCTACTGACTTTCTTCTCCCATGGCTTCCATATTCTGCCACCTCCCCTTCCTGTCTGTCACTCTCTCCTCTTCCCATCTCTGCTCTGAAAATGGGATGTTTCTGAAGGTTTACCCTTGTGTTCTTGCTTTCTCAACCCTCTCCTGTGGATAACTCTTTTTATAATTGCAGCGGCTGTGCATCTGTATAAGCTACTAATGAATCTTTGTTTTCAGATGCAAAATTTTCATCCTTGTATTTCTAGTTAACTTGTAGATACCACTTTCCATATCTCCAAACTCAGTTCCTCTAAAATGGTATTCATTTTGTCAAGCCAGTTCCTCCTAAATTGGCTTTTTCCATTTTTGTACCATTTGATTAGATTCCCAGGCCTCAAACATGAAAATACTTTTGGAATGTTTTCATTTATGTTAGCATCATATCATACATCCCATGTTCTCTTCTACGGATTCTTTTGTAGATGTGTCAGTCACTTACATTGAGCCTCTCTGTAAGTAGTGTCCTCACTGTATTGAGCTCCTTTTATTTACATGGCACGCTCAGTGAAATCAGTTCTTTAAACATTGTAGGAGCTCAGTAAATGATTGTTGAATGAAATAAAGTGAAATGCATACATTTCTACCATCTGACAATAGAACATTAATTTTGGCATTAACTAGGTTTTGCTTCCAAAATTGGGCATATAAGTCTCACAAAAATGAAATTTGTGTGAACTCCAGAGAAATTTTTAAAGTGTTTATTCATTTAAGGTAGACCTATATTAACCAAATCTGAATGAATTTGTATATATAATTTTGTATATAATTGACAGCAATTTGAAGAGCATGTCTATATCTCACAGAATTATTAACTATAATTTTTTAGTTATCTGTTTTAGTATGTTATAATATGCCAATTTTGGTATGTAAATGTGTGATATATTTAACTATGTGGTAACAAAAATATTAAAATAGTATAATCATACTTTTCACTATAAAGAAAGGTAAAGTACAGCCTGTCACATTGATCTTTAATTTGTCTGGTTGTTGTAATATGTCTCCATTTTAAATGGAAAAAACAGTGCTGAGGCATGGTGGTGCCATCTACAATCCTAGCATTTGGAAGCTGAGGCAGGAGGATCATGAGTTTGAAGCCAGTCTGAGATACATAGTAAGACCTTGGTTTAAAAAGAAAAGTGGATAGTATTTGTTGAACAAATAGTTGAGATTTTATCATTTATGATAACATTCTTATAACTAAGTCTGTTCACTGTAGCAAAATGAAATTCTAATGTGTCAGAATGTTTATGCTATGCCAGAGACTCTGGAGGCTTTGGCAAGCTCCATACCATTAGGAACGTTAAGAAAGAAGACACTGAGCAAAGTCACTTTGCAAGTGATATTACTGATATGTTTCTGCCTTAAATCTTAGTTTAGTCTCCTGGATTAATGAATATAAAGCAGATTATATTCATTAGGATATTAGAAGGAATCTTTTGCCTGCCCAAAATGGGCCCTTTTTTTGTTGAAAACAGACCTGCCGACCCCATTGACACCTTTCCTTTGAGCTGACTTTTTATCTGTGCTCTAGATACTACTATTTGAACGGCAAGGAAAAAGCAAGGTAAAAAGTTTCTTCAGAATGTTTGGAATAATCTTGTTATAATCTGCTTGTTTTTATTGTCTAATTATGTCAAGCTGGAAGCAAACTTGGGCTTGTCACCCATAGAGTGTATCAAAGCCTTATCTTGTCCCCCAGTAAAAACTTCACAAAAAAATTGTTATTAAATTATCCAGACCAAGTTCTAGAAGATAACATTTCACATTTTCAGAACGTGGCCTCCTGTTAAGTAGACAATAATTTTGCCTGTTTCTTATCATTGAGTAGGAAGAAAAGGCGCCTTGTAGGGTTTTGTATCTCCTAGTGGTTAGAATATGCCGCTAATGTGTCAATCTGTTTACAGAAATCACTGCACAATCAGATGCTAGTGAAATTCGACAGGACTGGAAACCTACATTCCTTAGTAATGAAGAGTTTACACAATTAATGTTAGAGGTATGTCCAGATTTAATTTTTGAAAGTTTTATTTTTCTAAAATTTTAAGTTACTAATTTTAGTATAGTTTTAGCAGTATTATTAATAAGTCTTAATTCAGTGTAATGTAATAATCTCTGTGTATAAATTACAGTTGATCAGTGTATTGATCAAGTATTGCAAGCAGGTAATGCCATGTAGTAGAGTGATAACCAAGTTTCCCAATTTTTTTTATTTGCAATTTTGAGGTACTTTCGGATAATTCAGAAACTTAGCTACTAAGACTTTAGTGTGAGACCTCCCACTACATTCTAACAAAGCATAACATGTGTTATCACATCAAACACTGTTATCAGCTGCTGTGTCATGATAACGTGGATTGTAGACTCATGAACAACAGAAAATTTTCAGTCCTAGAGGCAGGCAGCCCAGCAAGGATGCCTCAGTGGGCTTGGTGTGCGGTGAGAGCTCTTGAGTCTGGTTCATTGATGGTCTTCTGTGTCAGTACAGGAGCTCTCAAGGACTCCTGTGGGGACACTAATTATATCTTGAGGGCTTTATCACTTAATGCCACCTGCCACTTCCCCCAATATAGGAAAATAGGAAGTTTGTAGGATACAGCATTTAGTCTGTAGCAGCATCCTACTGGACAGCTGCCTAAAATGAATACAAATAGAAATAAATGATGTCATTTTGAAATGAAAATATGTGTTAAAATTGTTCTGTAAGTAGACTTTTAAAAGGAAATGAGTGATGTTCTATGACAGAATTGCTTTTAAGACTAATTCAGAACAGTTTTTGCTTGAATGTAGAACACGGCGTTTCCCAGTCAAATATACAAATGCATAAAAATTGTAGAACTTTCATACCAGTTTTTTCCTGGATAGAATACCATAGTTACCATTTCTACCCAGAAACTAGTCAGAATTCAGTATCAGGTTTCACTAAAAGTAACAATAGCAAACAGGTGCTTTACTTTGTGGGTAACAGTGATAAGAAAAATCATAAACATACCGATCCAGTACTCAAAAGGGTAAGGCAGAGTGATTGGGCTGGGCCAGGGGTGTTGTGGGTAGCCTGGGCAGCGTGTGGAGATATGAGTAGATGTAAGAAGTGAAATTGCTAGGTAAAGAATGTGTCTGTATTATGTATGTGTATATAATGGCTGTATCTCAAATGGCTTTTATACTTACTAGGGTCTGAAGCTAGGTAAAACAGTTTCATAGGAAGAGGGCTTTTTGTTTGTTTATACTTCAGGGTGTAACAATTAGTGAATTCTAGTTGTGTATTCATTAGAAATTGTTTATTAAAATTTGTTAAGAGTCTAGGTATAATGTAAGCATTTAAACCTATACTTAGATACTTTTCTCCTGCTAACTCATTGAATTCCCATAACTGCTTTAAGAAGGTGTTTGAGAAAAGGAAATCCAGGGCAGAGTTTTCAGGAAGCTTGCCCATGTCGCGTAGCTTAGATGGCGGTCCTCCTGGGCTGTGTTGCAAAGGGCACCGGGCCTCAGCCACCATTACGTGCGCTATTGCAGAAACGAGCAACTCACTGAGTGAGTGCACAGCCGACTCCTTAGTTTTACTAGTTGTTTTCCTCTTCAAAGAAGGTTGACATTGTACATAGTATCTCTTTAAATATGTTTGTAAAAGGATACACACAAGCCAGCCTCTACAACAGGAAAGAAAATTCATTCATCTTGATTTTTATAATCCCAGTATAATTGTTCATTCAATAATATTTTCTGTGTTTATTATAAACTACTTACCTTTGTTTACTGACATGAAAAGTTTCTTGCAGATTAAAAATATTTATTTTATTAATAATCTTCATACTCCTATTCTACTAATAGGCTAAATAGGAAGCTGTTACCTTTAGGTTTTTTTCTTCATTATAGGAAGCCTTTGTATTAATTGCCCAGGTGTGTGCACAGGTAAATTTCAAAGAAAGATAAACCTAAAATTCTGGTGATATTATAACAAGTTAAAAACAGAAAATATATTAAAAACTTGAAAATATAAGTTAACTTTTTTAAGATTGTCCTCATATTTTAGGTGCACAGAACTGAACAATGTTGTATTTGCTTTTAATATATAAATAATATTTTAAAATTTTTATTACATTTATCTTTCTATTTGTTTGTTTATTTGTATGTCTATACAAATTCTTGCCCCAGCACATGTGTGGCGGGCAGAGGACAACTTGTGGGTGTTGGGTTTCCTCCTTTCACCATGTGGATTCCAAAGACTGAACTCAAGGCTTGTACCCATTGAGCTGTCCTCGTAGCACAAATATTTTAAAGTTTTTGTATTTACTGAGTAAATGTATTTTTTTTAATAGTTATAGGCCAAGATGAAGGACACACACACACACACACACACCCCTATATATAGATGTATATCTTATATCCTTAATCCAGATGTGATTTTACATGCTTCAAATCTTTGCAGTTTTCTGATTGAATGTGAAAATTGTAACCATAACTTAAAACTGAATTTGTTCATAAAATACTCTGGTTTTGTCTGGGTAAAGTTAGATCCTGACTGGTGAGACTATAATATAGTTAATATAGTTTTTCTAATCATGTTGATTAGACTATAGATGAGCCCTGCCCATTTTCAGCTGAGTTTCTGATGCAGGCTTTATCTTAATATGTTAGTATGGTTGGTACAGGAGCTTAGACCATTTAGCTCAGCTTATTCATTACTGACTATGCCGAGAGAAGGTAACGCTTGCATACCTCTAAAGCTAACTCATGTCATAACTAGAGCCTAGGTCTTCATGGTTACCTGTGCTGCCTCTCTCCATTCTTCCAGTGCCACTGTACCCTCTCCTTCTCTTATTTCTATTGCCTGAAGAGTAATTTGCTGGAGGACTGGGGCAGGGCACAGCAAGACAACAGTCATCTTGTTCAACTCCTCTCTGGCTATACATGTCTTTCCCTGTGGCAGCTCATAGTCTTTCTTACAGTCTATACGGCAAGGCCTCATGCTCTGTGTTAGCCTCGTCTTTTCCAAAGAGCCATAAAGAACTTAGGTCACCTTCCCAAGAACTGACATTCTAATCTTCCACAGACTAAATAATCACTGTTTCCGAAAAGAAAGCCTGGGTGTTGAAAGTAATGAAAAGTTTTTCTTTATTCAGACAGTAAGAAGGCAGGGATAATTCACAGTTGTCCATCATGACATGGGGATATTCTCTGCCACATTTCTCTAACCGCCCTTCTCAAGGAAATCCTATTCCTCTACTAAAAACATTTTCCTGACTTGGTAAGTGGTTGATGTTTTCCTCTGCGAAAGAAAGCAGGTTTTTCCCCTAGAGGAGGGGCTAAATTAGTAAAGAGTTTTCATTTCACGTCATTCTCTTCAGAGAAGAAAGCTGGCCAGTGGCTCCTAGCGTGTAGTAACAGCAAGTACATCATCATAGTGAAAGAACATTTGTTTTCAAAGTGGACAGTCTTTTCACATGTGAAAGCATAGGGTTTTTTTCACACCAATTTGACTGTTCATAGTAGCAATCAAATAATAACTGATTAAACTATAATGGGGTTGATACTGGCAAGAGTTGGCTTAAATTATAGCGTTCAAACCTCCGATTATCTAAAAATAGATTTATTTGAATTGTTCTAGAAAGTAAGCAACTATTTAAAATGTTTTTCTCTTGGTCCCAGATTTCTTCCCTAATAGAGAAGAGTGAGGAAAGATACCTTTTACTGTACATTCAACAGTTAGAGACAGGGAATATAACTTTGTGATAGGTCACTTGCCTAGCACTTATGAAGCCCTGAATTCATTTCCTGGCAATGCAGACAGCTGTAATAGTAATAAATTGGAGCTGAGCATGGTAGCTCACCTGAGTTCAAAGCCAGTCTGAGATATGGAAGGTGTTTCAAGATACATACAGACCCGCCCCCAAACGTGTGCACACATACACACCAAACAACAGAAATAAAACCCCGATTGGAGTGGTTGCTTTCACGTCTATTCCCATAATTTGTGTCATTCTTTTCACTTGCACCAAGTGTATTCTTCTGTGCCCAGACACAAGGATGACAGACAACCCTAACCCTAACCTTTGAGAGAGCTATTTAACTAAAGGAAATGCTTTCAACTTCCCCATTTAATCTTTCTCTCCTTAAACCTACACACGTACTTGTCATGTTTGCTTTAGTTTTTGGTTTCATTGTGTTCCTTTGGTACCTGAGCCCTTTATAATAATTGTCTTTCTCCCTTACTTTGTCAGGTTTATGAAGGAGTTAAGATAGTCTCTTATTGTTCACATGTTCTAAATTCAATGTAACTGCCTTACCTTCCTGTTGACATCACTCTGAAAAATCAGTAAATTTGCCCATTTTCTTGTTGCTTATCCTATCTGATGTTACTGTACCATTCCTCCTCCTTGTCAAGCTCTGTTCCAATTTCTGCCTTTGTTGTTTCTCCAGCTCTTTCCTTTCTCTTCATGTTCATATTTCAGTGATTCTTCAAAGCTTCATCTTTGGCCTGCTTCTTTACTGAAGGCTTCAGCTCTTCAGCTGCCGTTGCTGTGCCCGTGTTGACAGATGAAAGCACATTGAGTCTTCTATAGTTTTCTCTAACCTCTCTTCTGAAGATGTTTGTATTTAACACTTGGTCAGTCTTTTCTTATTGCTACTAATTTCATTCAATATCACTAATTTTCTGATTTTCCCAAGGCAGATTTTCTTTAATCAGATCTCTGTTTTATGTATTTCTTCCACTACTAGTATTGGAACACAGCCCCCTTAAACAAAACCTTCTGTTGGCTTCCTTCATGTACAGAATAAAGAGACTTTACATGATTCAGCCCCAGCTTAATTTCTTCTCCCTTCATTCCATTTCTTCCTTATAACTCTAAACTTCAAGCTTACACTTCTCTGTCTGTACTTGATGAGATGTGTACACTTCCAGGTAAGCTGTACAGAGTGTGTCCTACAGTGCATGTATGCAGTTGTAAAGAGCATTGACACTTACCTTTAGAAGCCAGCTTCCAATAGCTAGCCAGAGTGATATTTTCCTTCTGAAACATCTAAAAAGGTACAGAAATTACTATATTAAAGTACTGAAAGCAAAATAGCAGCCATTTGTACTCTAAATGGTCTCACAATAAGTCCTTTGTCATGTATCTTGTTTCTATCCAGAAAAATGCTTTTTTCTTTTCCCTTAACTGACCATTATGTTTAATTTCAGGCTCTTGATGGTTTTTTTTTAGCGATCATGACAGATGGAAGTATAATATATGTATCTGAGAGTGTAACTTCATTACTTGAACATTTACCAGTAAGTATGAAAATCCTATAATATCTATTACTTACTGTCTATATTAAATATTAGAAATCACTAGTAAACAGACATTAGAGGGATATGAACACTGGTTGAAGGGTGGGATGCAAACTCCAGGTGTGTCTTTATATTAGCATTGCTATTGTCTCAGGCCCTTCCAACCCCTCATCCATAGTACCTAGTGCTTTAACCTCTGTTTTTCTTCTCATTGCGTCCTAGTGCTAACTTTGCAGTGTATTTAGTCTTTTTAGCCTGATGAAAATAGTGTGTCAAACAAACGAACAAACAAACAAAACAAAACAAAACAAAACCTTTCTAACCAAAATTCTTCTGTTATACTCTTTGTTATTAGGAGAACTCATAATTTTCTCAAAAGAGTGTCTTACAAAGGCTAAAGAGTGGATGCAGAACTGTGTGTAGTGTGAGTTGGACTGGGAATGTAATAATGGTCATAACATTTTAAAATGTCATCAAAAGGTGCACTGGGCTGATATAGCTCAGTAATATTTAGTATTTCTTAGAAGGAGCAGTGTGGGACTGAAGAATGAAGAGACACAAATGTGCAGTGAATATGGGATCACGTGGAGTTCTGCTATTGTTCTGTGACTTAGAACATTGGGTAAAATACAAGAGGGGAGGTTAGCTAGTCTTAATTCATCTCTTAGAGAGAGCAGTCAGTCTCAGGTGGTAAACATTTAGGAGGAGGAAGCTGAGGTTGCTAGTCTTTTTACACATGGATTAATTCTCTGTAAACACACTCCAGAGGAAAGCTTTGGCGGTGCTCTTGAGCCTGGCCTATGAGAATAACAGATTTGCCCATTCCTCATGGCCCAGTTGCTCCTGGATTCCTCTACAGGTCACATCCATGTCAGAATACACATTTACTGGGGTTTCATTTACGGAGGTTTTTCATGCTTCTTCAGAAATTGGAAAAAAATTAGAAATTTTTGAATAATTTTGATTGACATGGTGAATACCTTAATTGTGTGTTTGCTTTTGTACTCAACCTGTATTTATTGAACATTCATTTTGTATTGAACTCTAGGTTAAAAATTTTTTCTTCCCTCTGGTTTCTGTGCTGCTCCATACCTTATATAGAGAATGGACTCCGCACTTAAAAATGCTGTACTGCACAGGGCAACTTCTTACTGAAAGCCAGACAGTAACCACTGTACTCATTTATTTTTTATTACTGATTTTTATCAATATGTATGTGTGTGTCTTTGTGCTTATATGCTATTTGCCTGTGGGTGCCCATAGAGGCAGAAGAGGGTGTTGGATCCCTGGAGCCAGAGCTACAAGTGCTTGTGAGCTGCCTGATGTGGGTGCTGGGAACTAAACTCAGGCCCTGACTCTGGAAGAGCAGCAGTAAGTGCTCTTAAGTGCTGAGCTATCTCTCTAGCTCTATGTACTAGTTTCTAGAAGTAGCTTGACTTTACTGACTTTCTCAGGGCTTTCTTCTGAAAAGTTCAAATAAAGCCTCAATCTTAAAGAATGATTAGAGAGTAAAGCATGAAACTGCAGTAACATATAAGTAAATTGGCATGTACAGAGAGAAGATAAGATCAAGTGTATATTCTGGGTAACCCTATTTTAAAAATATTTGTGTAGTAAGAAAACCTGGCAAGCAGGGAAGGGGGATGCTGGGAGCTTGGGAGGTAGTTTAATTGGTAGAGCATTTGCCTAGCATGTGCATAGACCTGTTTTTCCTCCCCAGCTCTTCAAAAACCACAGCAGTAAAATGCAGTGTGACGGAAGAACAAGAAAGTCCAAGGAATTAATGCTTTTATAAGATTAAGATATGATTAATTGAAAATGAGTATAGTTACTGTGCTTTTAACCACATTATTTTGACTTTTTTGTTCCACAGTTAGCATAGTTGTACAATGCTAAAGCCAGGAATTTTTATCTCTTATGTTTATAAGAATACTGGCTATTGTTTCAGAACCACTCATAATTATTTATTGAGTGAATTAAAATGGATTAAGTATTTGGTCATCTTAATGACTCCTTTAAAAATGTTTCCAAGGGCCTTGAGAGCGTTAAGAGCACATGTTGTTCTTGCAGAGGACCAAGTGTCCCGGCACTCACACCGGGCAGCTCACAGTTTGAGGGGATCTGGTAGTGCACACACACGGTGCTCAGAAACACACTAAGGCCCACACACATCCCCACTAAATAAAAAATAAGTAGAACTTAAAAAAATAGTTCTAATAAGAGGGCATCTGATCCCCTGGAACTGGAGTTATAGATAGACGTGAGCTGCTATGTGGGTACTGGGAATTGAACCTGGGTCCTCTAGAATAACAGCCAGTGCTATCTCTCATTCATTGCTGGTGTGTCTTTTATGTGGAATAATTTAATTGCATTTTGAAATGGACATCCTGACAGGTCTAATTGTAACCAACTATTTGATCTTCAATAATAATCTCTCAATATAAACCTCCATTTCCAATTCCCTTCTCTTTATTTATTTATTTTTTTGGAAACAATGTAAATTTTTTTAATTAAATTTTTATTTTTTATATTAATTACAATTTATTCATTTTGTATCCCTGCTGTAGTCTCCTCCTTTGTCCAGTCCCAACTCCACCCTCCCTTTTCTCCTCCCATGCCCTTCCCCCAGTCCACTAATAGGGGAGGTCCTCCTCCCCTTCCATCTGACTAGCTTATCAGGTCTCATCAGGACTGGCTACATTGTCCTCCTCTGTGGCCTGGCAAGGCTGTTCCCCTCCTTAGGGGAGGTGATTAAAGAACCAGCCACTGAGTTCATGTCAGAGACAGCCCCTATTCCCCTTACTAGGCAACCCACTTGTATACTGAGCTGCCATGGGCTCCATCTGAGCAGGGGTTCTAGGTTATCTTCATGGATGGTCCTCGGTTGGAGTATCAGTTTCAGAAAAGACTCCTGAGCCCAGATATTTTGGTTCTGTTGCTCTCCTTATGGAGCTTCTGTCCTCTTCAGGTCCCACTATTCCCCTCTTCTTTCATAAGATTCCCTGTACTCTGCCCAAAGTTTGGTTAAGAGTCTCAGCATCTTCTTTGTTACCCTGCTGGGTAGAGTCTTTTCAGAGGCCCTGTGGTAGGCTCCTGCCGTGTTTCCTCCTGTTTATTTTTAAGTTTTATGTTTTAGAATCATTTTTAGCTTTATAGAGAAAGGCAGCAGGTATCTCTTTCTCATGAAAATAATTAAGGGATTCAAAAAAATCCAGAGAGTTCCTATTCTCTTTTCTTTACTAGGTAACTTAGTGGACATTGGGCAGGTACTGTTTATGTCAAAAAATTTATGGCAACATTAAGGGCAGTGACTAATGGAGTATAAAGAATAGTGGTAAACGGCAAGTTTAGCACTGTGTGAAGCAGTGGGGAAGCCCTGCATGTGGCTATCCTCTTGGTACTTCATTTGTACTATCCCAGGGTAGAAGACAGCTGGTGAGCTCATAGAGCTAGAAGAGCAAGGTCAAGTGAGTGGAGTCCTGATGCTGTGACATGATGCTGAAATAGGCTGTTGATAAAGAATGACAGAGAACTGACTCTTAACATTTTAGGCCTTACTTTCAAAATCATTGTTTTTATCAAGACTACTTTGTGCATTCTGGTCAGTGCTTGCATTTTTATAGTTTTTCAGTGAAAAACAGTTTTCTAGCGTTTTGTTATACATGCCTGAAATTGCTACCACTCATTTAGCACTAATGGCTTTTCGGTCTTCCAGAAGAATTCCTCATTAAAATACAGATGTGGTTTTGCCCTTATGCTGAATACAGATGTGGTTACCCTTTATGCTACTATCAA
>CM053743.1:32118788-32223190 GCA_028658305.1 Pachyuromys duprasi
TCCTCCTCCTCCTCCTCCTCCTTCTCCTTCTCCTTCTTCTTCTTCTTTTTTTTTTTGAGACAGGGTTTCTCTGTGTAGCCTTGGCTGTCCTGGGCTTGCTTTGTAGACCAGGCTGGCCTTGAACTCACAGAGATCTGCCTGCCTCTGTCGCCCTGATTTCTGGGATTACAGGTCTGTGCCACCACACCAGGCTGAGCATATGTTCTAAAAGAATTTGTGGTTTTGGCTGTTAATGGTATACTGTTTTGAAGGAAGTGATTTTTTTTAATTTAAAAAATTTGTATTTAAAAGACAAATATATCATTTCTTCATTTAGTCCCTCTCGTGTTCCCAGTTACTCCATTTCAAATCGATGACTTCTTTTTCCTTGATTATTATTATTACATACATGTACATACATATATGAATACAACTTGCTAAGTCACTTTAATATTTCTTGTGTGTATATATATGATTTTGGTATTGAGGACCAGTTGTTGGGCTCATCCCTGCCAAAGACTAGTTCTCACTTTGTTAGCAATCATTAGGAGCTTATGGCTCAGCTTTAGAGGTGGGGCTCTGCGGGATCCCCCTCTTCCATGATAGCGTGTCTGTTAGTGTGTCAGTGCAGGTCGTCTTTAGGCTGCAGTGTTGAGGTGTCATCGATGTAGCTTTCTTGTCATTTCTTGTCATTTCTAGGAGATGCAGTTTCACAGCAGACTCTGGCTTTTACAGTCTTTCCCCCTTTTCTGAGATGGTTCCTGAGCCTTAGGTACAGGGGTTGTGTTGTAAATGTGTCCATTGGGGTTGGGCTCACCACAGTGAAATGTTCTCTGCATTTGACAGTTGTATTCTATAATGGAATAGTCTCTACTGCTGCAGAGAGACACTTTTTTGGTCAGGGATAAGAGCCGCACTTCTCTGCATATATAAGGATAGGTTTAGGATGCAGTTAGGAATTGTGCTGGTCTAGTAAAGTGGCTGAAGTAGAGCCTCCTGTAAGATGCATGGCCTCACTATCTAGGAGTGCCTGGCTAGGGCTCTAGTATCAGGCATGCTTTCTTGAAGGGAGTAATTTGAATTGGTCTTAGAAAAGTGTGGGATAGAGATGTGGTGTTTGCCAAAGCTATTGCCTTTCATGGAGTAGAGAACACTGATCTCTAGAGAAAAGCCAGAAGAAATCATGTACATTTATGGGGAGCAGGAAATCACCTTTTCTCCAGTCATTTGCTTTTTCTTTTTTTACTGTTTTAAGCAGTGAAGCTATTCAGATACAGTCTTTACAGGTGTATAAAATATAAACAAGATGAAAGTGCAGCTGCTTTGCTATCATAGCTTCATTTACTTCTGCTTCCCATGGGCCCTTCAGCTATCAATACTCTATCTCTAGAATTAGTTAGAACAGTTTACGAGGTGAGAAATCCAGTAGGATGGGCTGGACTTAGTAGGAAAGATGAAGTTGCAGAGGTTTCATTTTCATTCGTACTTAAGGATAGGAGCTATCATAGTCATCTTTGAGTCCACAGCCCTCATTTGTTGGTTTCCTGACGTTTGTTAAACTGCTCTTGATTATTGGATAATGACTAAAGCCGTATATTAAGCAAGCAAGAATTAGAATGTGTTATAAGCTGGCTGTCCATTTTAGTCAAGGCTTTTGGCAGTGTGATAAAGAATAAATGCCAGAAAAGATGAAATAAAAATGAAGGAACATGTTGGGTTATTGCAATGATAGTAGTGTCAGATTTTCTTTTCATTTAGCTTGTCATTGTTTCTGTGTATTCTTGTATAAAATCACCATTTAACAGGTGTTTGAATAAATTACAAAGCTGTGTCTTAGAGCCAATCATTTTCTTAAATTTCTCAGTTCCATTATTTCTTACAATGTTTAAATTTGATGAAACTAAGGTTTTTGAATAATGCATCTGGCTTTCAGTGTCACATCAGTCATAGATCTGATGACTCTGGCATGTTAGCCTTCTCAATACTGTTTTTTAAATATGGAGCATGTAACTTGACATTATTGGGTTTTATAGGTAACTGAAGATTAATCATATGCACTTCTGTTACTTAGTAGCTGTTAGATGTGTTAGAGATAAATGCCTCTCAAAGGGCTGTTACATAATTTTTAAACTTTTTATTTTTCAGTCTGATCTTGTGGATCAAAGTATATTTAATTTTATCCCAGAGGGAGAACATTCAGAGGTTTATAAGATACTCTCTACTCATCTGCTGGAAAGTGATTCGCTAACCCCTGAGTACTTAAAATGTAAGTAGGCCCTCCTCAGCAGAAACCCAGGCTTCTGCTTGGCAATGTGATCCTTTAGCGCTGTAAGTTTATGAAAATCATGACATGCTAACTAAATTAAAGTAGCACTGTTTCTTGAACTCTCGTCAGTGCTTTTAAAATGTTGGTGCATATGCACAACTAAAGGCACCAGATTGGGGCTGAAGAGACGACTAAGCAGTCACGAGAGCCTCTTCTCTCCCACAGCAGCCACAGGCTCACAAGCGTCTGGAATGTGATCTGATGCCCTCTTCTGGCATCTGATAGAGCGCTTAAATACATAAAATAAACACATCTTTTTAAAGAAGGTCTAGCCTAGTGTAGAGTGAAGTCTCATGCGTTTGTTGTAACTTACTGCAGTTATGCCACAAAACTGTAGTTTATAAAGATGGAAATTGGCCTTATGTTTTAAATTTTTAAATGAAATCTTACTATATTTAATGAAATAATCTTTGCAAGTGAGGCGTTCCTGTAGGTTGTCTGGAGCTCTCACTGCCATCTCTCTTGGTGTGCTAGTTCCTGTCACACAGGCTCTTACATACCAGACTGATGGGGAGAGGGGGGACACATTTATTTTGGTTCATTGTTTAGAGAAGTCTAACATGCTGGGGTGGACTTGGTGGAGCACAGATGTTCACAGCGTGACAGCTGGGAAAGTAAAGAAAGGCAGGAAGGAAGAGCTTAGGGACATACCTGCTGTGGCCTGCTTCCTGCAGGCTGCCCTCCCGCAATTTCTAGCACCTCCCACAGTAGCACTAACACCTGTGGTCCTTTGTGCGGACGGTGCACGTATCAACTATCATAGTCACCCTGAGTAAAAGTAAGAATTGTCAATCTGGAGGTAGAACTCACTGGTGAAGTGCTGGCCCAGAACACACGTGACCCTCAACTGAATACCTCTAAACTACAAAACACACATACAAACCAACAAAGGAAATGTGTGTGTGTGTAAATTTAGTAGCACATCATTGTGTTTATGTGACCATAGCTATTAAATACCTTCTTTAATCAGTTTTTATTAGGTTTAAATTTTATTTTATCTGGTAATAGTGTTATTAATCAACTTAAAAGATTCTGTGGATTTGTGTCTTCAGATTCAATAATATTAAGAGTTAAGATGCATGTATTTATATACATAAATGTGTACGTATGTATATAACCATGTTAAAAATGAATAGTCTTTCAGAAGGAGTTAGAAATGGAAACTTACTTTGAACCTGCATATAATTGTTTGTAGACAGATTTGCATAACACTGGTCCTTAGACCATTCTAATATGGTACTTAGAAGAAAGATTTGGGCTGGACTTAATATAGAAATCAATTATATGGCTTTAAGCGGTATTTGAAGTCACAGAACAAATGATGTTAGTTGAGGCAAATGTATAGAGAAAAGGGAAGTAGTAAAAGTGCCAACAGGACAAGGAGAAAGGAGCTAGTTTCAGGGACCCTCAGAGGAGCAGAATTGCTCAGAAAACTGCATGCAAAGCTTTTGCTCAGAAGATAGACCTGCTTTCAAGATCAGAGAAGTCTTAGCTCAGTGGCTTGCTAAGGGCCTCCGAAAGAGCTGGTACACAGCAGAGTTTCCTCCCCAGGAAGAGAGAGTCAGTGAATTAAAATACAAGCTATTTTGCCTAGAATATTTAGTAGGCTATTTTAGCTGCAATGATGATGAGTTGGTACAGATGGTGGGATGTTTGTGCAGGAGCTGAGGCAAGATTATAAAAGACCTATTATTCATCCTATGCTGTTTAATTTTTATTTTTTACACAGTAGAGAATCAGTGAAGGCCATTTGGTTTTGCAGTTGGAAGGGAAAAAATCAAAGTAGAGAATTTTGAGAAGGATCATATTAGGGACAAAAGGGGAAAATGTATAATTAACAATAAAAGTAAGGATGGAAAAAAAAAAGTGATTGATAGTTTGGTAGATCCAGTATGACTAAGTCTGAGAAGGTTTTGAAAAGATAATGATAATTAGAATTTGAACCTGTTGAGTTAGGTGATAAAGCCACATTCAGAAGAGCGTAAGTGTGATGTAGTGAGCAAAAAAGAAGAGGACATTACACTCATGATATGAGACTGTCATACATAAGATGTAGAGATGGTGAGAAAAATATAGGCATTAAGGAGCCTCCCAAGATCATTGAGTGTAGAAAGGGTTTTAAAAGTTCAAGTTCAAAAAAATCTTTGTCAAAGTATCTGGTGCCCGTCAGAAGTTAGCAGAATACAGTAATGTAGGAAGGCAAGTTCATACTGGAAATGAGGAAGAACAAGTTTTAAGACTAGCTAGAAGTAATGAGAAAAACCACTTGAAGTTGACGATATGAATGTTAGTAATATTTGGGAGAATCATTGCTTCTGAGGTGTGCGGAAGTTAGGGAAATGTCTACACAGAAACCAGAGTGCATTTAATATGGAATGAATTCTCTGGTTTCATAGATAGATTACCATGAAAACCCCTTTGTTGAAATCAGGAAGACCTAATCAGATTTAAAATTACAGGAAATAAGGAACCAAAGAAAATTTGCAGTTGCTAAAGGGATGATTACCAAGTGGCAAGGCCCTGGTCCTAAAGAAGATGAGAAAGACTCTTTAAGGTAGAGAAACAGTAAGCCTGTAATTTTAACACTTGGGAGCCTGAAGCAAGGGAATTAGAAATTCTAGACTGTGTTACTGGAAGAGACCTACCAAAAAGCAACAGTAACAGAAAAGAAAGGGAGGGATTGGCTTTAAACGAGGACAAAATACTTTGTGAAATTAGAGTGAAAAGTGGACGGGAGAAAATGGAGAGCTCAACTGTTGCCTATGCCACCTGCGGCCTCCTGCAGTGCTGCGCCTCTGTGGGCTGAGTAAAGTGACACCTGTGTTGGAGAACATGACTATGAACTTAACCCAACCTCTTGTCATTTATTTCAGCAAAAAACCAGTTAGAATTCTGTTGTCACATGCTTCGAGGAACAATAGACCCAAAGGAGCCATCCACCTATGAATATGTGAGATTTATAGGAAATTTTAAATCTTTAAACAGTGGTAAGTTAAAATGCTTCTTTTATAATGTATTTTAACTGGCTTTTTACTTTTTCCAGTTCTTAGATGTTTAAATATCAGGAAGGACTATATTTTACTGGATTAACGGATGATACATGTCTCCTTGCTTTTTTAGTATCAACTTCAGCACACAATGGTTTTGAAGGAACTATACAACGCACACATAGGCCTTCTTATGAAGATAGAGTTTGTTTTGTAGCTACTGTCAGGCTAGCTACACCTCAGTTCATCAAGGTATGTTTCTGATTTTAATTGCTCTAGTGCTTTCCAGTTCATGATATGAGAATTGTTCTTAAAAGATTTTTGTTATTTTCAGAAGATTGAAACTTCTATCAACATTGAAGTTATTAAATGAGTTATTAAATATGCATGAACTTTGTGTTTTTGCCATAGTGAAGGATACAAGCACTCATTAAATATGTAACTCTTTTTTAAATGTATTCTTTGCAAGTATCCCATGTCCATGTCCCTGCTTTTGTATAGAGTTTAGTGTGTGGAGTTCACTGTCATCCTTAAAGAAGAAAGTCCAAAAAAACTAGGTGATTTTTTAAAGAATGTGGCTTTACTGGATATAATTTGCTATTTCATTTCTTTTAAATGTATATGGGTGTTTTGTCTGCATATATGTTTGTGTACTACATGTATGCCTGGTGCCAAGTGGCTTGGGAGGCCAGAAAAGGGCACTTGGTGCCCTTAAACTGGAGTTACATACAGGTATATGGTTGTGAGTTACCACGTAAGTGCTGAAAATTGAACCAGAGTCCTCTGGGAGAGCAGCCAGTGTTCTTAACTGCTACTCCATCTCTGCAACCCCTGCTCTTTGAAATTTAAGTTCTGTATTTTAATTTCTTGCACCCCATAAGTAGATGATTAGTAGGGAAGTAGAAACGTGAACTACTTCAGTCCTTGAAGTCAGGAGAGAAGCCAGGGTGCCATTTACAGTTTGGGTGATGCTGTAGTAAAGACAAAGTATTGAGTTAGCAGAATGTCTTCAACTAGTCTTGCTCTGCACTGTCTGCTTTTAGGAAATTGGAGGGCAGTTGCGTGCTTTCTCTCACTTAATCCTTACACTGTGAGATAGATGCCATCGTAATACTTTATATTGAAGGAAACTCAGGCTAAGGGAAGTTACTTGCCAAAGTCTCAAAGTGGGATGTGATTGTAATTGTTTTTCTTTCAAAGCCCTAGCTTTTAACTATTACAGAAGATCATGTAAGGATGGAAAGGAAGACTGTCATGCATTGCTTTGTACAACAGAGGCTAGGTTTCATGTATGTGAGGGGAGGAATAGTCAGAACTTATGTTAGAAAAGTAAGCAGAGGCCAGGCATGAAATTTGTGTGTGTGTGGTTTTTCTCCATGAAGATATTATAGCATGAGGAACCATAGAAGTAGTTTAAACAAGGAAGTTATATACTCGTATTTGAATATTGATAGGATAATGGTAATGGCTGACCTCCAAATAGAAGACAAATTGAAGGATGGGAAGATGGATGAGATGCTGTTGCAGTGAGGTGAACAGTGAGGGTCACTAAAGGTGGAATGGATTTTAAAGTACCTAGACGGTGAAATTGGAAGTGTTTGAGGGCTAGAGCGATGGCTCAGTAGTTAGGGGCACTCACAGAGAACTGCAGTTTGGGTCTCCACGTTCATGTATGGCTCACAGCGGGCTGTGAACTGCAGCTCCTCATCTGGCCTCCATAGCCACAGACGTGACATATACTCAGAGAGACGCACATACATACACATAAATAAAAACAAATCTATATTAAACATATAGTTTGGCCATTTTGATTATAGAATACTGTGATGCCACTGTACAGAAATGATGAGGTGAGAAATTGTAAACTGTATATGAAAAGTAAGGCAGTTGGCCTGTCTGGGGCCATTTTCAGACACAGAATTGTCTGAAATCTGTAAATCTGAAGAAAGATTGAGATTTAGAAGTAGGATCTTAGGTATGTGAGTGAGTTGAGAACACTGTAGCATCTGACCTGAGGCTGGCATCTGTGAGTTGATGTTTTTTATCTGTTGTTGTCTCAGATGATAATAAGAATTGTTGGGGATCAAACTTAGGACTTTGCAAACTCTATAGACGAGCACTTTGTATCTCCAGCTGGTCATGCTTGTATTTAATATTAGTAAAATGCTAAACTAAGTTTTTTAAACTTGTGTTTAAGAACAAAAATGTATTAAAATTTGTCTAGTTGAAAGTTATTTAATAATGACTTAATGTTAAAAGTATTTTGAATTTTTCAAAAACAAAAAATTGCTTCTAAAGTATGCCTGTTAATTTCTTTGTAGGAAATGTGTACTGTTGAAGAACCCAATGAAGAGTTTACATCTAGACACAGTTTAGAATGGAAGTTTCTATTTCTAGATCACAGGTAATCTCACCTTTAAATTTCACACACAGAGAAAGGTGATACCCATGTAATTTGGACATTTGTGGACTTCAGGAATAAACTGTCTAATCAGGATTTTGAAATTCATTGTCCATTTTTGAAAAATAATAAAACCCACTCCCCAAATTAATTTCTGGCTGTAGTGTCACTTGTGGAAAAGTTGTAATACTGATTTTTTATTATTATGTAATTTAGGGCACCGCCAATAATAGGCTATTTGCCATTTGAAGTTTTGGGAACATCAGGCTATGATTACTATCATGTGGATGACCTAGAAAATCTGGCAAAATGTCATGAGCACTGTAAGTAGATCTTAATGTTTCTATTGAGAACTATTTTAAAACGTTCAAGTAGACATTCTGTTTTATTAATAAGGGACAGAAAATAAATATAACTACTTTTATGAATGTATACAGAAGGAACAGGTTTATACTTTTGACCTTGTTCTTATGTGCAAAGGAAAATCTTATAGTATATTAAAGAAGTAGAAGAAGTTTCCCAAATCAATTTAATCATGAAACCAAATTTTTGCTTACCTTCAGTTAAAATACTTTAGAACCTAACATTTGGACTAGTTTGGGAAACTCTACTTAACAGCTATTTCAAATAGCTGGGTATGGTGGAGCATGCCTTTAATTCCAGCACTCAGGGAGGCAGAAGCAGGCGGGCCGCTGTGAGTTTAAGGCTAGCCTGGTCTAAGAGTCCAGGACAGCCAGGACTACACTGAGAAAAAAAAAAAAAAACCACCAACAAAAAACCTATCTCAAAACACATGCTAGTATACACACGCTCACAAAAAAGAAAATTACTTCAAACAATGATGTTTTTCTGATTTTTGTTTCATTAAAGCGTTAAACTTAAATGCCTCAGACATACCATATGTGACAGTATTTTGGGGGGAAATAGTATGATTGTTAACTGCTGTTTTCTAAGTTATATATCTAGGCAAGAACAAGTTAACAGGATGAATCTTTCAGTATGTGGAATTCATTGTGAATAAAAATGTATAAGATCAGCAATAACTGACTGTAAAGTTGGAATCCGGAAGTTATTTGGGGGACCTTAGATGTTTCTGAAAAACCATCTTTATAGTTGACACATTTCTGAAAGCTAGAAAAGAATTATAGCTATATAAAGAATTAAATGTAAACAATAACTTTTGCTTTAAAAAATCCAGGTCTTTTATAACTAAGTACAGATCAAAGAAAAAAAATACTTGTTTCTTTTCTTTTTAGTAATGCAGTATGGAAAAGGAAAATCATGTTATTATAGGTTCCTGACCAAAGGACAGCAATGGATTTGGCTTCAAACTCATTATTATATCACTTACCATCAGTGGAATTCAAGGCCAGAGTTCATTGTTTGTACTCACACTGTAGTAAGGTAATAATAATGCTTACTATTTTTTAATATTAAGCTTAATTTAATAGGTAGAAATATGATATGGTTAGTGCATGGGTATGTAAGGCCTGACTTGAATAGTGTGCTATATAGCAAAAGTTGTACCAACATTCAGGTGCCAGTGTACTTCATGTAAAGCTGAAACGAGTAGCTGTGCCAGTCACCCTTCCTTCATTTAGTTACTCTTGGTTTACATTCTTTGTTCCTACAGATCATTTGTAGATACCGAAAGCATACAGATTGCATTTAGGCAGTACACGGTAGATAAGTGTTAGGTTTGTTTAGCTCAAAGGAAATTGTACAGAATTACAGATGGTAAAGTGAGATACATAACAAACACCAATTGGTTGCATGTCTGTGGTAATTTGAATAAATGGCCAAACATTAAAATTTCATTCTTTTCATTTGTAGTTATGCAGAAGTTAGGGCTGAAAGGCGGCGAGAACTCGGCATTGAAGAGTCTCTTCCTGAGACGGCTGCTGACAAAGTATGTTTCCTACAGTCACTTTGTAAATACCTCACTTCCTAAGCGCTTGTGAGAGAGACTCCGTTATCCTTTATAATTTTGATTTTGAGTTTATTATTTTAAAGTCTCATTTGCTTCTAAAAAGGAATTGAAGATCTTGCTACTTAAAACTTAAGTTTACTTAATTAAGATTACTGGAATTAGGATACTGATGGGTATGAGTAGGTAATGTGGCAGGTTTGGGTCAAAAGTGAAGGTGCTTGAATTGAGTTAATTGTGAGGTATGACTAAGCATTAGTGGTCAAAGACCAGTGGAAGATTTTGAAAGGGGGACACCAAGTAAAAGGGTTCATGGTATTGGGTTTGAGCAGAGGTGATTTGGGATACTGAACCAGCAGTCTGGTATTTCCTGAGAAGCACCCCAAGACCACAAGATACATGACCACAAGAAACCATGTGACACAGAATGTGAGCTCCACACTCTTGAGCTTAAGGAATGCAGACAGGGAAGGTATGTCAGTGTTAGCAGGAAGACATCTTCATCTGTGGAGTTACGGTCTCAGTCTTAAGACAGAAAACAACTCCCTCTTCTGATTGGACCTACAAGGAAGTTGGTAAAGTCCAGCGTTTAGAGCAGATGGGTGAAGAAATACTGAGAGCTAAGGTAAAAACACACAGTAAGTTGTTTATTATTGACGTTGAAGGTAGTGGAAGGTTCTGGAGGCTGGAAAGTGGTGAGAAGTGGACTCAAATACAGACTGCATGTTAATGAAGGAGGAGGAAAGGCATTGGTGATGTGTCCTCCACCCCAGAATGAGTGACTTTGAGATCAAATAGTTTGCATTTACACCTGTTGGCATATATGTAAGCAATCATCTGTAGCTCTGAAATAAGGATGTGTACTTCCTTCTTGTTCATTGCTACATGTGGAAAGACTTTAAAGGGACACTGGGAGGAAGCACTAGTAAAAATGCTATATCCATGGCAGGGTTCTGCTTTTGGTAATGGTGAGATGTGTTCTCACCTGCATAAGGCAAGGTTGAAAGAGGGAGACAGAAGCTTAGGAACACTGGGAAAGGCTTGGGATAATTCTCAAGAATAGGAAAACGAGCCGTTAATACACTTTGGCAGTTCTGCTGACTATTATTGAACATACTCTTGAAGTTAGTGACCATCACAGGCCACCTGCAGTTGTTTCCACAGAACCTTGAGCCTGTGAGCTACAGGGGCAGGAAGCATGGTTTAAATTGGCATCTAAGTTTGTACTACCCTGTTTACTATGACAAGACAGAGATGGAATGACTAAGGTAAGTTTAAAGAAAAGGTCAGGGAAAGAGCATAGGAAAGGATAGGGTAGTAGGTAGTTCATCCATGTAGTAAAATCTTGAAGAAAGTCAGAATTGAAGATTTTGAATGAATGTTGAGTTCCAAAGACATTACAGTACTTTGTAAAGCACTGCCCTCACTTTATTTACTTTTTATACTGACTTTTTGAAAATGTGCAATAATGACAATGTTCACGGTGTTAAGGGCACACTTCAGCATTGTGACATCCCACTGTTAATAACAGCTGTCGCTATCATCCATGCACAGGACCTCTTCATCCTCCTAACCATAAACTCTGGTTTGTTAAACAGCTTTCCGTCCATTCCCTCAAGCTCTTTCAAATATGGTTTTCTTTTTTTTAATTTGGATACTCTAGAGTATCTTTTATAAGTAGACTCATGCAGTATTTGTCCCATTGTGACTGGCTAATTTTATTGGTATGTTGTTCTCAGGGTTCATTATGTTGTAGCATGTTTTGTTTTGGAGCTGGGTAATATTCCATCATAAATGTATCCTCTTATTAGTCAATGGAATCCTGGGTTGCTGTCACCTTCTATTTGTAATAATACTGTGATTATAGGTAGATATTCAGATATCTATTAGAGTTCCTGCTTCTTTTCTTTGAATGTATACCAAGAAGTAGAATACTGGATCATATATATGGTAGATAACTCTTTGTTAAAATTTGAGGGAAACTACCATACCATTTTCCATAGAGGTCATACAATTTTTACCGTCTCAATACCAAGCTGTAAGAGCTTAGGTTTCTTCGCATTTTTATCATACTGATTGTTTTCCGAGAAGCTTTTGTGTTTGGTGGCCGCAGGGATTGGGGGGCTGTTGGTGTGGGTGTGTGTTGTTTCGTTTTGTTTGAGACAGGGTCTCACTATGTAGCAGTGACTGGCCAAGAACCCACTCTATAGATTAGGCTGGTCTCAAACTCACAGAGATCTGCCATCCAAGTTTCTGGCTTGAGCTTTTTGATTCTAGCTATTCTAATAGGGCATGAGATAACATGACTGGTTTTGATGTGTATTTCCCTGATTAGTAAGTTTGAGCAGTTTATCTGGTGACTGTTTTATATCCTCTTTGGAGAAGTATTTATTTTCAGTCTCCCTTTTGTGTTTTCTTATTTATCTACTCATTCACTTACCTAGTTTGTTTTGTCTGGTTGGTGTTTGTTTTTGTTTTGGGAGGTAAGGTTTCAGGTAGCCTAGACTGACCTTGGACTGGCTGTGTAGCCAAGGATGACCTTCAGCTCCTGATCGTCCTGCCCCCCATCCCAGTTGTTCAGTTTATAGGTGCATGCCACCATGCCCAACATGTTCTCTTTTTGCTTGGGTTTTTGTCTGTTTGTTCCTTGACAGGGCATCTTCCTTTGTTGCCCAGACTGAGCTCAAATGATCCTCTTGTTAGCCTTTGCAAATGCTGTGTTTAAAGGTGCATACCAACGAGGTACAGTTGCTCACTCCTGTAATATTAGCTTTTAGGAAACTGAGGTAGGAGGATTGTCCCAGGTTCGTGGCCTGTAGTGTGAGACCTTGTCTCAGCAGCAAACACAAGTGCATCTCATCACACATGATGTGTTCTGTTTTCATTTTTAATAATTGAGTTGGCGGGCTGGAGAGATGGCTCAGAGGTTAAGACCACTGGCTGTTCTTCCTGAGGTCCTGAGTTCAATTCCCAGCAACCACATGGTGGCTCACGACCATCTGTAATAAAATCTGGTGACCTCTTCTGATGTGTAGGCACATATCTAGTCAGAACACTGTATACATAATAAATAAACAAGCAAACAAATAAATAAATCTTTAACAAAAAATTTAGTTGTTGAATTGTATGGAATTTTGTATTCTAGATGATAAGTACTAATGAAATAACAATGTATAAAAATAACTCTTCTCACTCTTGTGAATTATTTTTATTCTGTTTGTTGTGTTTCTTGATGCATAAATGTTTTTAATTTTGTGAATTCCAGTTTACTGGTAAATCCAACGTCATGAAGCCATTTAATTGTTTTCTTGAAGAGCTTTATAGTTTTAGCTCATAATATTTATATCATTGGTTTATTTTGATTTAATTTTTGAATATAAAACAATCTGAGTCCTGTTGTTTTTCTAACTAGAGAATGAAGCCAAACTTTAGCAGTATTAAAGTAGTATTTTTTTTCTTACCTAATACACACACACTCTTATTAGCCTTATTTTAGGCAAAAACTATGTATGGTTTAATTTTTTCTTTTCCTTTTGTATGTATGAGAAGAGAATATCGTTCCTCACAGTCTGCTTTAAAGAGTGACAGTCTCTTGTTTTCTGCTGTGCACAACAGTCCAGCTGTCCCATGTACTTTGGGGATGGAGTTTCATTCATCTCTGCCTCCCATCTTCCCACAAGAATGCTGGGATTGGACAGGTGTGATACTGTACCCAGCTTTCAGTGGGTTCTCGAAATTAGATATAGGTTCTCCTGTTTGCATGGCAAATACGTTTATTCACTAATCATCTCTCTAGCCCCTGAAAAAATTGTATTTAGACTTCTGCTTTGAGCAATAGGAAAATGTTTATCTTCCTCTTGTCTCCTTAGAGCCAAGATTCTGGGTCTGATAATCGCATAAATACAGTCAGTCTCAAGGAAGCACTGGAAAGGTTTGATCACAGCCCAACTCCTTCTGCCTCCTCTAGAAGCTCAAGAAAGTCATCTCACACAGCAGTCTCGGACCCTTCCTGTAAGTACCTTCTCCTGAAAACAAACAAATTTCAAACACTTTTTCTAAATTATTTGTGTTGCTGATATTATTTTTGTCAAGTGTGTCTTCAAATTCTAGTTTTTTCAGTTTTGAAGTAGAAGCTTCTAATAAGAAGCAAGTTATATCTCATTGGAAAAGAGTTGGGGGCTGGAGAGATGGCTCAGAGGTTAAGAGCACTGGATGCTCTTCCAAAGGTCCTGAGTTCAATTCCCAGCACCCACATGGTAGCTTACAGCCATCCACAATAAAGATCTGGTGTCTTCTTCTGACATGTAGGTGTACATGCAGACAGAACATTGTATACATAATAAATAAATAAAATAAAAAAATTTAAAAAAAGAAAAGAGTTAAGGTCATCAATGCTGATATGTACATGGTAATATTTTGTTTAAGTTTTAAATTGTTCCTTAAAAGCAGAAAGTACTGTATTTTGTTATAAAACCAGTTAATTAAGATTGTATGGTCTTTAGCCTGCATGTTTATCTATGCACAGTGTGTGTCTGGTCCTTCTGGAGGCCAAATGAGGTTATCAGATGCCCTGGAACTGGAGTTACCGGTAGTTGTCAGCACCACATGAGTGATGGGGAGAGAACCCTGGTCCTCTGCAATAAGTGCTGTTAATTATGAGCCGTCATCACTCTAGAGCTAGAGTCTAGCTCTAGCCTTTTGTTTACTTTATGAAGATTTGCATAATTGTCTTTAATCAACAATTTAGTTGGTTCTCTGTGTCTGCAGCATATGACAGAAAATGCCTCCTCAGTTGTATCCATAAATGAGCATGTGTAGGCTTCTTTTCTTGCCATTATTTTCTAAGTAATATGACAGCTGTATTTTCAAGAATGCATTATATTAGGTATTGGACATTAAATGATTTTAATTACACAGAAGAATGTGCTGATGCAATAAGTAAATACTGTGCCGTTTGTTCGAAGAGACCTTACTGTACATGGATTTTTATATCTTCAGGGAGTTCTGAAGCCTGTTCCTTGAGTGTTGAGGGTATGGGAGGAACTGTTTTTGAAGTTTTTCTATCTCACATGTTTTCTTTGTCCTTAAAAAGGAATTAATTAAAATCAATCTTATAGACATGGATTTCACTTTTATCTAATAACAAAACCAACTCAGTTGTTTCTAGTCATTGAGCATATTTTGAAATTAACCATTCAAAACTGATGTAAGTATCAATTCTGTTCTCTGTTAACTAACTTCAGCAACTCCGACAAAGATCCCTACTGATACTAGCACTCCTCCCAGACCGCATTTGCCAGCTCATGAAAAGATGACTCAGCGGAGGTCATCCTTCAGCAGTCAGGTACGCTCTTCAGTTAATATCAGAGCCCTTCAGGAATTCATCGATGTAGCCACAGATGTCTAAAATACCCTTCCTCTAAGGACCAAAATTTTTGCTGATGTAGGACACTCAAAATCTTTCCTGTATTTCAGGTAACATTTTTGCTAGATTTTTATTTTTAATTGTGAGAAGGTGCTAAGTGGGAACTATCATTGAGTCCCAGCTGCCTTCAGTGCAGTCCACTCAGTTGAGTGCACATCTACAGGCCTGTGCTGGGTGACATGGGAAAGAAAAGAGAAAAAGAGTAGAAAGGGCGGCACACTTCACATTCAACAAATACAGGGGTGTCACTGAACCATAAACAAATGGCATTGGTGTTGTGGAGGAAGTACTCACAGGTGGGTGTGAGTGTCATCTCATCGTCATTTTTTATTTTGCTTCTAGTCCATAAACTCCCAGTCTGTCGGTCCATCATTAACACAGCCAGTGATGTCTCAAGCTGCAAGTTTACCAATTCCACAAGGCATGTCACAGGTATTTTTGTTTGTTTTGGTTGAGCATTTACAAATGATAATTGCATTTAAGCTAATACAGTTTTATACATATGTATATATAAACGTATATACATATATAGTTTATAAGTGTAGTGACTCTTAATTAGCAGTATTTAGAATATGTGGTGACATTCTTGTTATTTACAATGATTTTGGGTACACTGGACTCTTAACTAGAATCACAGGTACAGGTATCTGAAGATTCATGATGGTCTTACACAACAGAGACTCTTCTTGCTTACTGTGATACAACATCTTACATATAACAGCCTACAGGTATGATCAGCTTAAACATGAAATATACTAACTCATTTTGTTCTTCCTATGGCTAATGGAAGACTTGAGTAATTATATTTACATAATAATTCACTTATTCATATTTACATATTAATTCACTTATTTGCACATGGGATATTTGTTGAGTGCTTGTATACATTGAGTTATGAGTTACATGTCTCAGGGATGCTGACATTATTTGTAATATCTGTAGTAACAAACTACTTGATCTAGAGGGAATAACATAAAACTAAAATACCATGTTTATTTAGTCTACACAAATACTTGGATCCTTAATGCAGCTTTAAAAAGTGGAGGAAGACAAGTGTGGTGGTACACGCCTGTATCCTAATGGAAAACCGGGAGTTTAAGGTTATCCTCAGCTATATAGTGAATTTGCAGTCAGCCTGAATTGCATGAGCACCTCCCAAAAAACCAAACAAGGTGGCAACATAAGTGAAGGAAAGCTGTTTTAAAATGTGAGTTGGCTGGAGTCCAAAGGAGGCATGAACGCTGAAATTAGCAAGAGAAAAGGAGTTCCCAAAGCACTACTCAGTACCTTCTTGTGATTTATAGCTCATTTAGCAATTGAGAGGGGAATCTTTGGACTATTGTGTTGAGCGCTAACCCTGATTACCAGCAGCGCTACCCTGTTACATGCACTGTAACAGTACTGTACTACTAAACAGGAAACTGAATCTGCAAAGCTTACTTATTTTGACATGTTGGTAGAATTTTTATGTAAAATGCAGACATGTTATAGATGCTGTTCTTTAATTTCGGGTTATCAGTTAAGCATTGTTAACATCTTCATAGAGGTTTTCATGAAATGTGTGAGTAATATATACTTAATGTCAAAAAATACTGTTATGCATTCAGTTCTCATGTTTTCATTCACTGAGTAAAACTAAGTACTTTGCCTTTTTGTTCCTGTTATCTTGTTTTCTGTGCTTGCTTCTATTTTTTGGTTTGTATTTAGTAGAAATTCTTTAAATTGTGACAACATAACATTTACCTATAAGAAAAAAATAACTTTAGTTACAATAAGATATATATATGACATAAAAATAAATATAACATTTTAAATAACATTTTTAAAAGGCATGAGAAAGTTGAGGTACAAAATTTATAATGTTTCTCAAGCCAAGTAGAATTTAATACATGATATCAGTTTGTCATTGCCATCTTCAAAAGTCAGTGTTTGATGTTTTAGAAGTAATATTCAGAAGGCAGGCATGGCACAAAACCTCGGAGGCAAGAGGCAGGAGGATTCCCAAAAGTTTGAAGCCAACCTGGTCTGTGAAGAGAGTTTCAACCAAGGCTATATATATATCATATAAATGGCATATATATATGCCATTTCATGAAAATATTTTCTTTATAGTCATTATCTTTAGCACAACTCATTCATTTAGTACAGCCTTTTTGAAGATAGACTATGAAAGGGTAGGGTGGTCATTTCCTACTTTTAGGTACAGTTTACTACAGGAGACTTTGGAGATAGGTATACAAAAAGGTGAAACGATCTGCTGTTATATAGTACAAAATCCGCACGGAAATAGTGAAATGAGCATTGAGTGGTCAGGTATGTCTAAATTGTAGGAGCAGCTTGTTAATTGCACATAAAAACCAGAACATTGAAAATACTGCATGTAGAGTGACTGTTTTTATTCATGTGTGCACCCATTCATAAGTTTTTAGAATTCCTTAGCCTTTACTATGGTTTAAACTGGTCTGAGGATAATATCAGTTGAAAAGTATAGTTTTTTCACAATAGCATCAGGATGAAGCGATTGGTAATGTGGGAGTGAAGAAGGGCACTGGAAACTGAGCTTGGGGTCTTGAACATTCTAGGCAAATACTCTATTTGAGCCCTCAAGCCCTTTCTTTTTACCTTTCATTTTGAGACAGGGCCTTAAAATGTTGCCCAGGCTAACCTTGAACTCACTCTGTATCCCAGGTAGGTCTTGAACTTGTGATCCTCCTGCCTAACTTTGGATAATTCTGCTGATGTACACACAGAGGGAACTCTAGAGATGACAGAATTTGCTATGGATTCATTCCAGGTGCGGGGTACATTCTCATTTGGTAAAACGTAGAAGTGAAGTGAGCAACTAATAAACTTGTTCTACTGAGTTGTTGAGTTACAGTGTTTAGCTCGGGTTGTCCTTTCTTTTCCTTCTCTCCCTCACCCCCTCTCTCTCATTCTTAAAAGGCAGGGAATCACAGCGTAGCCCTGGCTGGCCTAGAACTTTCTGATCTTGACCTCAGAGAGATTCACCTGCCTCTGCCTCCCAAGTGCTAGGTAGGATTAAAGGTATGTGCCGCACACCTGGAAGCACTCACATTTAACTGTAAGTTGCTCTTACAATCATTCAAAATCGAGTCAGAAATCAAAAGCATAGCGGAATTCAGGCAGGGGTAATGTGAAAATGTGATAGCTAGTAACTAAAAGAAGAATCTCTAAAAAATAAAGAATAGAACGGCAAACCAGATGAACAAGTGAATAAGGAAGGGCCTCTGCTGCTAAGCCTGACAGCCTGAGTTCTATCCCCCAAATCTACATGGTTAAAAGAGAACTGACTCTTCTAAATTGTCAGTTGGACAACTTATACATTCTATGGCGTTTGCCCCTTCCCAGATAGTAAATTGTAACTTTAATAAAAGAAGAAGAAAGATGTGAGAACAGCCTCTAACCTAAATCAGAGGGAGAACAGCGGAGGAAGGGACATACTGATGCAGCAGGAGGGGCTTATATGGCTGTAGTCATTGGGTAGACAAGGTCGCTGAGGTGCCTTAACAAAGGGCGAGAAGGCAGGCCGGAAGCGTCTGCTGAGATGAGACTCTGGAGAAGCTATCCACTGGCACCCCTGACAGAAGAGAAGGACAAACACCAGCACCAGGAAGATAAGCATCTTCCTTTACAGCCTTCCTCCAGTGCCATCTGCGACAGGTTCCTATGGGTCTACAGGCAAAGAGACAGATTTTAAGGTCCAGCTCCAAAGCAGAGTAAAGATGGGAGTTTGGAAACTGACACTCTTGACTCATGGCAATGCTTACTTTTCACATTGCACAACTATTAGGAACCAAGGGATTCTAAAATGTGTTATTCTTTCCTTACATTTGCTGCTTCAGTTTCAGTTTTCAGCTCAGCTAGGAGCCATGCAGCATCTAAAAGACCAGCTGGAGCAGCGGACACGGATGATCGAGGCAAATATTCATCGGCAACAAGAAGAGCTAAGGAAAATTCAAGAACAGCTTCAAATGGTCCATGGTCAAGGGCTGCAGGTAAGTTATTCTGTCTGAGCACAGCAAACCTCATTCACATTTTGGGTTCCTATTTGGCTTTTTTGTTTTTCATGAAAACTCAGATGCAAGAGGTGTATTTTTCCCAGTGTAGTAAACATTGGCTACCTGCTTATTAGTATAGAGCCTTTAAAATCCACATTCCTAAGGACATTTCTATTAGCATCATTATGTTTTAAATTAATGAACTCTAAATTTTAGTAAGTTCAAATATAGAATGTAAAAGTTACATCTTATAGAACCTTTGAAGTAGAGTTTATAATAGTTCTAATAAAATTCCAATGATACAACTCCTATCACTTGACTAGACACTCACTACTTATCCAACAGGGTCATCTAGGGAACTAAGGCTTGGCTGAAGGGAACCTAGGTGAACACTGTATTACTTGACTGTTAACTTTATTGTGTTTGCTTTCTTTCAGTATTCTTGCTCTTTTTTTTTTTTTTAACTGTAGAGTTTATTCAAGCTGGGAAGGTAACTCATTGGTAGTGTTTACCTAAAGTGCTTGAAGCCCTAAGTTTAATTACCAGCATTCCCTAAAAATGTAATTTCAAATTATTTGTGTGTGTGCGTATACATGTATATGTGTACGTGTGTGTGTGCACGTTTGTGAGTGCATGCATGTGTGAGAATGTGAGCATTTATGTGCCACAGAGTATATGTGGAGGTCAGATGATAACTTTTGGGAATCTGGTCTTTCCTTCCACCATGGGATCTAAGGACCAAACTCAGGCTGTCAGGCTTGTGCAGCAAGCACTTGTACCTGCTGAGCCTTCTTGCCTGCCAGAGAAATTTCATTGAAATGCAATATTTATTTTCAAAGATGTTTTTGCAACAATCAAACCCTGGATTGAATTTTGGTTCTGTTCAACTTTCCTCTGGAACTGCTAATATCCAGCAACTCACACCTATAAATATGCAAAGCCAAGTTGTCCCTGCTAACCCAATCCAAAGTGGAATAAACACTGGACATATCAGCACAGGCCAACACATGATACAACAGACTTTACAAAGTACATCAACTCAGGTAATCAACTAAAATATCTAGTTAAAAAATGCTGTTTTGGACCAGCTTTTAAATTTTAATAAAAAATAGAGCATAAAATATTTACAGTGTTTATTAAAATACTTTATAGAAAATGGTACTGTTAAATATTTTGCTATGTAATAACTGTGATTTGTTTTAAGGACCTAGTTTTAATAATTATACCAGGTTCTTATAAGTTGCAGACTTTTCTATATATAAAAGTTTGATTTGCAAAAGAGACCTGAGTAACAAACATACTGAATAGACTGTTGAGGAAGTGGGAATAGTTTAATCATTCTGTAGAATTCTGCCCAGTTCACTAATGTACATCTGATAGCATATTTGAAAAACATACGATATGTGAAAGTAAAGTGTGTGACCATCACTGACTTGCTTTTAACAGACAACATCTGTGCAAATTTTCTACTTCCCTTTTACGATCATGCTTCTTTTAAAGTCCAAGTTTACCTTCCATCGAAGAATCCAGACAGTTAATACAAGTCAGTCTAGATTTTTCCTAGAGTAATATATTTTACTAGTCCTTTTCTGTTCTGTTACCATAATTAAATGGTGAGTAGTAGAAGCATGCTCTGCTGCAGTTGTTAGGTAATCTCTGTAAAATATTCTTTTCTAGCAGAGTCAACAGAGTGTAATGAGTGGACACAGCCAGCAAACATCTGTCCCCAGTCAGACGCCAAGCACTCTTACGGCCCCACTCTACAATACAATGGTGATCTCTCAGCCTGCGGCTGGCAGCATGGTCCAGATTCCATCCAGTGTGCCACAGAACAGTACCCAGAGTGCTACAGGAACTACATTCACTCAGGACAGACAGATAAGGTAGTTGTCATACTTCATTGGTTATTTTCAGAGTTGTAAATTGATTGACTGAAAACAACCTGTATGGGCTGGAGGGATGTCTCAGCATGTAAGAGTACTTACTTGCTGCTTTTCCAGAAAAATGAGTTCGGTTCCCAACACTTACCTCCCGCAGGTTACAACCATCTTAACTCCTGCTGCCTGGAGTCTTCATAACCTCTTCTGGCTGCCTCCATGCCTGAATGCATGTAGCAGATAACAGTAAAAGAAAATCATTTTAAAAATGTGTGTATATATAGATGGGCTAGTTATATAACCCAGAAATAGAGAACTTGCCCAGCATAGGCAGGACCTTCTCTCAGTTCAGTGCTCAGTATTGTCCTTTTTTCCAAAACCAACAATTTTATTTTTTTACTATAAAATTTTAGTTTGTTGCTTACTATGGCCATTTTTTAAATTTGCAAACAAATACCATGTCTGTTATTAAAGACAACAGAATAACATCGAATTTTATTTTTCTTCACAAACTGGGCTATCAGCTATAGAAGCCACACTATAGTGCGCTGTCACACAAGGCTTTAACAGGCCTTGTACAAGTGCACCTTGGGTGTTTTTAGTAACGATGTTGAGCAACAGTAGGATAGCTCATCTCTCTGCTCAGAATTTTAAAATATATAATAATATCTTCTTTCTTTCCTACGTCTCAGATGAGAAAAATATGTGCCAAGTGCTATGGCAGAAGAGGTAGCTATGAACTCACATGGTTTCAAAGCTTAGATGCCTAAATCGACACAACCATTAAAGAAAAACGACGACAGTGTCTTGATTGAGAAGTCTGAATAGCTGAATTAGAATCAAGTTTTTTGATAAATACAGTTTTGGGGGGTTATTTTTAACTATAGGGTCTTTGTCGGCTTAAATACATGATATGAAATTGTTTCATGTTTTTACTTCCTTCGTACATATATACTGCTTGCTTATATATTTTGCTTTTGTGTTGGCCAATATTATTTTTTTGAGATAACACTAATGTTCAGACCAAGAAAGCTGCAAGATTATATAGGCAACAAGAGCAGAGGATCTGTTGTTCCTTGGAGCTCATCTTCCTCAACCTAACAGTCATGTTTTGGGAAGGTTAACAGTGAGCAAAAGGAATGCCCTCTGAGGGTTGGTTTCTGTTTGTGTTTCTTGTGTTTTTGTTGCTGGTAGTTGGACCCAGAGCCTTTTGCATGCTAAGCCTACACACTGCTATAACATACATTCCCAGCCAGAAGATGATTTTAAAGCCTGAGAAGACATTAAACTAGAAAGCTGCTGTGAATTTTGGAGCATGTATTTTAGCAACCATTTGTAAATATCTTTTTGTGGGAGAGAGGAGACATATTTCAGTGGACATTAAAAGGCTTTTTACCCCCCACAGGGAGTGATAGAATAATAAAAATAAAAAGATAACTAGCTCACAAATATTTGGTGTGATAAATTTGGTGGACTTTATAGGGGAGCAAATGAATTTTCTGGGTTGAAGCAAGTGAATGAAAAGTCTGGTCAGGAAAAAGTTTGCAGAAGAACTTGTTGGCCTGTGTTATAAAGAAAAACATGCCTTAAGGCTTCTGTGTTAAGAGTTCAGAGAGGCATTAAAGCAGAGAAATATCTGTATGTCCATGTGAGTTAAACCAATGTAGATTAAAGAATGTATTTGCTGCCAGACATGGTTAGAGTACTCTTTACTCATTTATTGGTGGGTCACAGGGCTTTGTTTACCATTGCAGAAAATTGCCACTTAGCTCATCTGTGAATAAACAGACTGCAGTTATTGTTTCTTTGAACTTGATTTATGAAGACATTTTTAATTGTTTTGTTTCTTTGATTTGTTTATTTTTCTTTTACACCCAGGTCTTGAAGTCTATGTACTACAAAATGCCATACATTTTTTAAAGGACTAGGGGTGTGGCTCAGTAGTAGAGTGCAAGTAACCCACGATTCAACCCTTTGCACTGTAAAAATGAAGTTCATTGCTTTTGCCCTGTGGACTGTATTAATAAAGCACACGTCTGTACTAAACTTGGTATTTGAACTTTTAAACTGTTTGCGCTGTGGGTTTCTTTTCTACCTGGAGTAGTCGCGTCTGTTCCCTTGCTGACACCGTGCTAGCACTGAACTTCATCTCCCGGGAGAGGCACACAGCAAGTCGTCCTGTTATCGAAGATGACAGGAAAAGAAGAAAAAAATTCTGGCAGGGGAAGGAATATGCTGTGCTGACAAATTTCACTTTGGTTTACCCATAAAATATTACTTTTCTTTACGTTGGTAAAATGAAACCTTGAGTATAAGTTTTCTATAAATACAAATTTTTTAAACATTATTTTGTAATAGTTTTAATTTGGTCACAAATCATTTGCCATTATAATAAATGAACCATGTTCATCACATATTTAACTCCTAGGTACCTTGCCATTTATAAAAAATTCACTTTTACAGATTTAAAAATTTTAAGTGATAAAATATATATAACAAAAACCTGTATATTAACCATTTTTAAAGTGTGCTGCTCAGTGGTCTGGAGACACCCACGTGTGGGTAAACTATTACCCAAACCAGCTTTCTTTCGTCTTTCCAAATTGAAACTCATTAGACAATTCCTTAACCTTTCTGCCTGTTGCTTTTGGCAGCTGCCATTCTCTTTCCTGTTTATATAAATTTGACTGTCTGAAGGTACTTCATGTCATTTTATTACCCAGTATTTGGTTTTTTTGTTTGTTTGTTTTCATAACCTGTTTATTTTACTTAACATAATTTTCTCAGGACTCATCAGTGTTTCACACATCAGATCCTTTTTAAGGCCAAGTATTCTTTATGAAATATCTAGATAACATTTTGCTTAGCTGCTCTGTCAGTGGATACTTGGGTTGCTTCTCATTTTTGGCTACTGTGTGTAAATAGAGTTATACACAAAAGCCTGCACATGCCTGGGCCCCTGCTTTCATTTGCCTTGGCTCTCTGCTCTGCTCAGAAATGGAATTTTTTATCCTGTAATTTTTTGAGAGACTGTAAGAGGAGTGTCTGGGTTAGTTAGTTAATTAGTTTGTTAGTTTTGTTTTGTAAACTTTACATAGTGAACTAGAGTTACTTGGGAAGAAGAACCTCAATTGAGAAAATGCCTCCGTCATATTGCATAGGCCAGTCTGTAGGGCATTTTCTTGGTGAATGACTAATGTGGCAGGGCACTGCCTTCTGTGGGCAGTGCAGTCCCCTGCCAGGTGGTTCTGGGGTTTGAAAGAAAGCCGGGCATGGTGGCACATGCCTTTAATCCCAGCACTCAGCGGGCACAGGCAGGCAGATCTCTATGAGTTCAAGGCCAGCCTGGTCTATTAAGCAAGTCCAGGACAGTTAAGGCTACACAGAGAAACCTTGTGTCAAAAAACTAAAACCAAAAAATAAATAAATAAACGAAGAAAAGAAAAAAGAGCAAGCTGGTTTCTCTGTGGCCTCAGCTTCAGTTCCTTCCTCCATTTTTCCTTTCTTCGCTTCCTTCAGTGGCCTATGACTTGGGATATTTAAGCCAAAAATAAACCCTTTCCTTCTTGTGTTGCTTTTTGGTCATAAAAAGCATTTTAGCATAGCAATAGAAAACAAATTAAGACAACAGTTTTCCTAGTCTGTTATATTTTTTTATAATAGCTGTCCTGATTGGCATACACAATGGCTTTCCATTGTTTTAATTTTCCTTTCTCTTAATGATTAGGTCTAGTGAGGACTTTTTATATGTGTCTTTTGAATATTTGTATTTTTTGGAGAAAAGCTTAACTTTTGTCTAGTGTCCAGTTTTTGAATGCTGTTTGATTGTAAGAGTTCATTATATGTCTGGTTAAACTTTATGTCTAGTTGAATTATTTCTTACCTGTGCTTTTAGTGCTGTCCAAGTCCAGTGTCATGAAGTTTGTGTGCTATTTTTATCTAAGAGTTGTACAGTTTATGTCTTATGTTTAGATTGCTTACTCATTTACAACTAATTTTTATTAGGTCCCTCATCTTGAATGTGAATATTTTTAAAAGTTGTGTTTTACTGTGTTCATTATACTATATAGTTTAACTGATATCCAAAAATGTTAACTATTTTTGGTGCTGGAGCTTGACCACAGTCTGCTGTGTAAACACTCCACCACTAAGCTATGCCCCTAGCCTCCAAGGAGACTCTGAAAATAAATGAACCATTTTATCCGTATTGTCTGAGATAATATTCAGCTGACTGAGTAATGCACCTGCTTTTTGACTCCATTTTGTTTTCTCTCACAGATTTTCTCAAGGTCAGCAACTTGTGACCAAATTAGTGACTGCTCCTGTAGCTTGTGGGGCTGTCATGGTACCAAGTACCATGCTTATGGGTCAGGTGGTGACTGCCTATCCTACCTTTGCCACACAACAGCAGCAGGCACAGACATTATCGGTAACTCAACAGCAGCAGCAGCAGCAACAGCAGCAGCAGCAGCAACAGCAGCAACAGCAGCAGAGCTCACAGGAACAGCAGCTTCCTTCAGTTCAGCAACCGTCTCAGGCTCAGCTGACCCAACCACCACAGCAGTTCTTACAGGTAACTCCATGAGAAAGCTGCCTTGAGCCATTTGGCTGTGATATAACCAAGTAGATATAAAATGAATAGGTTCGTAAAGGATCTGTAAAATCTGTAACAGCTGTTGTGGGATTTAAATATCTACAGAAATAGAAAACACTGATTGGCTAGTGTACTTTTTTTCCTTTAGTTTCAGAAAGCCTATAAAGTCTTGCCTAGCCACACATAGTTATCTGAACTTCTGGATAGAATAAGTAGCCTTCTTCTGCCCATATCAGGTCACTTGTAGAGCCTATTCTCTCTAGGGCCAGTATTTCCAGAATTTAATAAAAAACCATTTTCTTTCCTAGTTGCCATCAAACTACAATTTTTCATTGTGCAGGCACATCAAAAAGGATCCCCTTTGCAGGCTGGGAGTTACCTTATTTATCAGATTAAATGTTATTAGAGTTGGACACAATGGCACACACCTGTGATCACAGCACTCAGGGAGGCAGAGGCAAGCGGATCTCCGTTAGTTCAAGGCCAGCCTGTTCTACAAAGTGAGTCCAGGATAGCCAGAGCTGTTACACAGAGAGAACCTGTCTCAAACGAAAACAAAACAAAAAATTATTGGATTGTGATTTTGTTTCGTTGTGTCCCTACCTGGCCTGAAACTCACAGAGATACTCCTGCCTCTGCCTCTTGTGTTGCTGGGATTACAGGCAGACACCATCATGCCAGTTTATTAGAATTTTGAGAACTCCAGTGGGGTGCACTGTAGGTTATCATTAGAAGTTAGGCCCTAAAGTAGGGGTACATTCAGTTGAGTCATTTCTGTATCACATACACTTGAGCTTAACCTTGTCAGACCTGATCGGTAAATCTGAGGTAATATCGTTCATACTTTATGCCATTTTACAAAAAGAATGTAAAATGCTAAACATACTGTAAGGTAAATAGTTAGCTGTCATTGTTGGCCACGATACTGGCAGATGTAATACATTAATGACAAAACCCACACAGATCCCATGTGGATAAATCATACAGAGTCTGCCTGTCCATAGGATCCAGAAGAAGGTCACCTGGCTTGGGATCCTCAGCAAAGACCAACAGAACTGGTTTCTAGACTCCAGAGTCGAGGAATCTGGTGGAGTCCATCTGGGCTAGATGGAATTCTTATTTTGGCAATTTGGAATTCTGAAGCAGCCTCTTTGCTAAAATGTTGCCAAGTCATACCAGCAGTATTTATAGGGTTCTACTACAGTTGGGCTAGCTATTACTACAAATAATAAACACTCTTAGACTGTTACTTAGGTGAATATACTATGTATTGATATATATGTCTATATATCCTGTGAGAATTAGACAAAAGCTTTGTCTAATTTGCCTTAAGGTTCTAAATCCCTTAAAGAATGAACATTTGGGGCTAGGGAGATGGCTTAGTAACTGAAGGTGCTGTCTGCTGAGCTTGACATCCTGAGATTAATCTCCAAATCCCACATTGTAGGAGGAGAGAACTGACTTCTACAAGTTGTTCTCTGCCCTCCACATGTGAACCCTGGTAGTACACACACAAACACAATGAGTAAGTATTTAAGAATTATTTTTAATACAGTGAACATTCTCTTCTTCCCTGCCCTATCACAAAGATGCATCCCCCAAACAAAGAACTGTAAGGATACTATATAGGCAGCACTTTTCATAGACATATTGATGTAGATAAAAAATACATAATTTGGCCTTTCTAATGGGCCTTTTTGAAAATGTACTTGTGTTGTAGTCAGGAAAGTAAATGCTTAAAATCCATTTGTCTTACAAAGACTTGTTCTGGTAAGAACTGAAGAGGAAAAATTGTAAAGGTTCCCTGACAGGTTTCCTCATCTTAAGCTTAAAACCCCTTGTGGTTGTGTGCATAGGTTTCCTATATCCATCCATAGTGGTTGCAAATGTCAGTCACCCGGTTTAGCTTCCGTTTAAGTTCAAGAATGTGGCAGCAAGTGTGTTGCATTCCAGAAGTACTTTACTTGAAAACTCTCCCATTCTCTCAGCTAGTCCCTTTTTGTGTGCCAGAGTCACAAGTCAAAGTGTGGTGAAAGAAACAGACTAATAAAATAGAGACTTTAAAGGTCAGACGTGGGAAATGAAAGCACAGTGTGGACAATGATCACAGACCATGGCGGGAGCTTTGTTTCTGTTGCTCTATTGTTACCTCCTACAGCCACACAGAACTTCAGCCTCCAGATTTAATGTTTGTACAAACTCAGCATAGTAGTCCCTTTTAATAAGGGAAGAGTTTGAGGCTTGGAGAAGTAGACGTCACACATCTGCAGCTGGGTATCTCAGGCTAGCCCCAGTATGCTTAAGGCCTGTGTTTATTATCTTAGCTTTGCTCTGTGCTGTGTGTGTATGTGTGTGTGGAGGGGTACACACACACAGTGTGCAAGTGCAGATGTATGGAGGCCAATAGTCAGATGGTATTCCTCAATCTACCTTGTTTTTTGAAGCAGGGTCTCATGGGACCTGCGGTTCACTTCTTAGGTTGGCTCGCCAGAGCCTCAGGGATCCTCCTCCTTCAGCTCACCCATCCTGGGAGTACAAGTACACTGGACGAAGCTGTTTTCTCTACCTCTGAGTCGATTCTTTACTAGCAGAGCTGTGTGCATTTTCTGTCTGACCAGAGTGTTTGTGTCTATACCAGTTTTACTGCTTAAAATTTGGGCCCATAGAAAATAAAAATACACGGTTTGTCCCAAAACAAATTATATTTTATACCATGAAATTCCCAGCAAGAATTCCTTTGAAAAATTAAATTTTGTTAAGCTTTCAGAAAGAGGCAAGGCTTCTGTTTTTCAAAAATAGTTTTTCGATTAGCATACAAAATAAGAATTTAAAGCTCTTAAAGAAATGCTCAACATCCTTAGCCATCAGGGAGATGCAAATCAAAACAACCCCGAGGTTTCACCTTATACCTATCATAATGGCTAAGATCAGAAACTCAAGTGACAACACATGCTGGAGATGATGTGGAGAAAGGGGAACCCTCCTCCATTGCTGGTGGGAATGCAAACTGGTACAACTACTCTGGAAATCAATTTGGCGCTTTCTTAGACAATTAGGACTAGTGATTCCTCAAGATCCCGCTATACCACTCCTAGGCATATGTCCAAAAGATACTCAAGTACACAACAAGGACATTTGCTCAACCATGTTTGTAGCAGCTTTATTCGTAATAGCCAGAACCTGGAAACCACCCAGATGTCCCTCAGTTGAGGAATGGATACAGAAATTGTGGTACATTTACACAATGGAATACTACTCAGCAATTAAAAAGGAGGAAATCATGAAATTTGCAGGCAAATGGTGGGACCTGGAAACGATCATCCTGAGCGAGGTATCCCAAAAGCAGAAAGACACACATGGTATATACTCACTTATATAGACCTGTAAGATAGGATAAACACACTGAAATCTATACACCTAAAGATAAACAAGAAAGAGGACCTGGGATAAGATGATCAATCCTCACTTAGAAATATGAAGGGGATGGACATTGGATGTAGGAGAAAACAAGTAACAGGACAGGAGCCTACCACAGAGGGCCTCGGAAAGACTCTTCCTAGCAGTGTATCAAAGCAGATATTAAAACTCATAACCAAACCTTCGGCAGAGTGCAGGGAATCATATGAAAGAAGGGGGAGTTAATAAGACCTGGCGGGGACAGGAGCTCCACAAGGACCAAATATATCAGGGCCCAGGGGTCTTTTATGAGACAGTTTCTCCAACCAAGAACCATGTATGGATACAACCTAGAACCCCTGCTGAGATGTAGCCCATGGTAGCTCAGTATCCAAGTGGGTACCCTAGTAAGGAGAACAGGGACTACTTCTGACATAAAATTAATGGCTGGCTCTTCAACCCTTCCCCCTCCCCCCGCCTCCCCAAGGGAGGAGCAGCCTTGCTAGGCCACAGAAGAGGACATTGCAGCCAGTCCTGAAGAGACCTGATAAGCTAGGGTTAGATGGTAGGGGAGGAGGTCCTCCCCTATCAGTGGACTTGGAAAGGGGCAGGGAGGAGATGAGGGAGGGATGGGGGAAATGGGAGGGAGAGAAGGAGGGGGCTACGGCTGGGATACAAAGTACATAACCTGTGATTAATATAAAAAAATAAAGAATAAAGAATGTAAAGCTCCTGCTCCTGTGGATTGAGAGCGTGAAGGCAGAACCATGGTGCATAATCCTTTTTGTTTTTAGACATCTAGGCTGCTCCATGGAAACCCTTCGACACAGCTCATCTTCTCTGCGGCCTTCCCACTGCAACAGAGCACCTTCCCTCCATCGCATCACCAGCAACACCAGCCTCAGCAGCAACAGCAGCTTAGTCGGCACAGGACTGATAGCCTGACTGACCCTTCCAAGGTCCAGCCACAGTAGCACACACACTTCCTCTCTGACACTAGAGAGGAAGGGAATGGCCACAAAGAGTCACTTGGATGACGTGTGGTTAGAAGTTCAGTTTCATGAGGGTAGTCTTGAGTGTTCCAGTTCCTGGATTAGTTGGTTGGGAAACACTGCCCAGTGCTACAGATGTGCATTAAATACCAGCCAGTGGGAGATGATATAGGGACACAGCCAATTCTGACAGTTTCTTTGCCCAGATATTTTTTGATGGAGAAAGAGTATATTGCCAAATGCTAACAAGCTCAACTATCAACCATGACCTTTACAGAATCAGAAAAGCACTAACAATGTTGGTGACTTCCATGGTTCTGTGCCTGGTATCAGATGTTACAGAGGACACACCACTGCCAGGGGTTTGCTTAGAATACCATGAAGACAGTCCAGTAGTTAGTGGTCCCCATCCCAAACCCCTCTTCCTATTCAGATAATGATGGAACGGTGATTACTTTCAGAATGTTGTGCAGGTTTGAGTTCTCTGTGTACAGATGCTGTGTAGATGTGTGTGTGTGTGTCTGGATGGAGGAGAGAAAGCAAACTTTCTGTATGCGGCATGAAATCATTGTCTCTCCCTCACAGAAATGAGTACATTTCATTAGGTTTTGACACCACGTACAAACTGATAGCAGCCTCATTTTCATTTTGTTTACAACACATAGTGTTCTAGTCACTTTTTCCAGGGCACAAGTCTTTTTGTTCGTCCTTTGGCTGTGATGTCACAGTTTGTTAGTGAGGTTTAATGTGCTGCTGGGAATGGATTTTTTTTTTCAGGTTAAATTATTGCTATATTTCCATTTATTCAGAAATATCCCTTATTTCATTATTTTTCAATTATGTTTGAAAATAGAATTGCACTGCTTTATTTTAGATGGTTGCTTAAGAGTTTGATCACATATTTTGATATATTTCATAGTCGGAATATTTATGTAAATGGTTTTCAACAAGCCTGAAAGTGATTTCAAGAATGTTTCAGTTATAAGAGTAAAATTTGCACACAAAACATTTTAGGCACTTTTTAACATTCTCAGTGGTGGGAATTTAACTTTTAGGGTTTGTTGGAATCTTTTTATTATCCTTAAAAATTTCAATGCTTCTTTTAGTCAGAAATGATTCAGGGTTATTTGAGGGGGAAAAAAACCCATAGTGCCTTGATTTTAATTCAGGTGATAACTCACCATCTTGAATTCATTGTCTGGTTTCAGTAGCAGTTTTGAAACCTTAGTAACATTTTTAGCAGCATGTGGGTCTCAGTGTCATTCAGGTTCCCATGAGCACTGCTACATCTCTTGGACCACCCGAATAGTATCACAGTTGTTAATGGAATCCCAAAACTGTTTCCAAATCAGTTATTTTCTTTTAAAGCTAAATAGTCCTTTAAGAATTACCAGTAAATACTTGCTCAGAGAAAGGGTACAAACTGTCTTAACCTTCATCGTAACACTAGAATATTGTAGCTCACATGCTTTCTAAACATGAATTAAGATTTCATTTGGCAATATCATACTCTACAAGGTAATAAATAAAAATCACATTTTAAAAAGCATTTTTAAAAATTTTATGGTATTAATAATGAAATTTGCAATTATAGAACAAAAATAAGTAGAAAATAGAATATAAAACATTACTGAGAAAAGGGAGGACAAGTGACAAATTAGAATTGACCTTAAAAGAATGTGTGCAACAGGGGTGAAGTTGCTAAACAAAGGTTTTCAGCAGTGAAAATAACCTAATGCAGAATTGTTAGATAAGGGCTCAGGGGACTTGAGACTCAGTTCTCTGTCCTCAGCTTTGTTCTCATCCTTCAGTGTGTCTTTGTTTTCCTGTTTACCTGACTGCAGTTAAGTTAGAAGGTTAGTGGTGTAAAAGAAAACAACCAAAGAAAATTGGTACCTACCCTTCTGCAAAAGAAGTGTGGCTAGATACCAGTCAGTAACTAACATATCGCAGTCCTTCTAGCTGACACTCATGAATACCAGGGATAGTTGTGAGACTACATGTGTAGGCAAGCTTGTACACACATGATAAATTGATGGAGCGCCCACATTGCTTTTCTCCCTTTCCAAATTGCCTTCTCAATCTTATGCCATTCCATGTTATCTGAGTGTGCCTCGTTTATTTTTTGGCAATATCTGGTGATAAGGATTTAGCTAACAGGAGTTATACTAACTATGTAATTCCTGTTGTTCTTCATAGCTCATCTTCCTGCTTGAAAGTAGCAGTTGATCAAGAGCTGCTAGCTGCCGTCTTTGCTGTCCACATGGAGAGTCATGCTGGACACTTGCAGCAACAGCTGCCTCTTAGATCCTTAGTCCTTGGTTTCTTTGGATGGCAAACTGTCCCTTTCTGCTCCCCACAAGACTTCAGCATTCTGATCAAGGTTCATCTGTTGCCTGGTCTTCATTTCTGTAGCCAAAGGTGTTGACTGAAACCCCAAATCTAAATCATGAAAAGATACCAAATAGAAACACTTCTCAGCTTCTTATAATCCTTAACACCCCCTGCTGTATTTCATGGGGATTCATTTTTCTTTATATATATATATTTTTTAATTCTGGGCAGTGCTTTTTAGTTAAGAATTGTTAGGGTGAAGGTCAGATAGGTTCTAGTGGCCCTGCAGGTACCTTGCTCTGGACTGCTTCTGATGGAGTGACTTGGTGTCACTGAACACATAGGATGAGGACAGTAAGCACAAAGCTGCTCTAGGAGGCTGCCATCAAGTCTGAGGTGACACACTGCAAAGTGCTCTTTTCTTAGAGTAGAAGCTGTGGGAGGAAAGCAGATGTGGTAGGCAGGGTTCCTTGCAAATGAGCACTTCAAGCCCTTCCCCAAGCTCTGTCCTAAATTTTAGGGTAGCTTTAGCGTGCTGTGCCCCGTTGTCATACAGACATGGCTTTGGAATGTACTACTAATAAAAGAATGCCAGTGCTTTTGAATAGTTTGATAGAAAACTGTGCAAACTAGTGAGTGTTTGAATTCTGTGTGCTGTAGTTGGTCGTTGCCTTAAAGCAGTCTCTTGAAGTTAGTGTGGAACACTGAAGCAGTCCAGTCATATAAGGGCATCATGTTGGGGGAAATGAGCCTTGTTCAAGCCTTAGAAAGGACCCTTAAAGTAGTCTACACAGGTAGATTCTTTTTACTTGGATATTACTGTGTTTAAAATCTTTCCACTATATTGAGGCAATTTTTGAAAAAGTGGAATGCAGATAGCATTTTTAGTATTTCTTTTCTGTTTCTTTGATGACTAAAGGTTTGTTGATAAATGTTTGTGTAAAACTCATTCACCTTTCCAGTACCTGTGGTCCTGTTCTTAGTACCACAGAGTCCACATTGAAAGGTATAAACACTGGATATTAATATTGCCGAGGGCATAGAGCCAGGAGTAAGCTGACTGGAACTTTTCAGTGGTGAAGAAACAGCACAAAGGCACTTGCCATTTTCATAGTAATTGGAGAAAAAGAGACCTTTTAAGTGTGTCTGGATTGAGTGAATACTCTTCTAAGAGGAGCTTCTGAAGTAAATGCAAAGGAAAAGAGTTGACTATTTTTATAGCATATTTAATATATTTGTATATAACTATGAGTGTAGTAGGAACCCTCCACATGCCTCCCACTTTTCTAATTCCCTCCCCTTACGCCATAGCCCTAGTACAGCCTCATCCGCATGGGTAATGTGCCTATTGTCAGCCTACCTACCAAAAGATAGTGCTGCTGCTTTCTGAGACAGGTGAGATCAGACTCATGCCTGGGGATCCTTTATGGGAAGAATAGCACACACTTAGAACAACATACCACAGTCTAAATGCATCATTTTGAAAGGTAATAAGCACTTTATTGCAATTATTCATTTAGATAAAGTTTGTATCTTAGGCATTAACCATTTTTAAAGGATCCCCTAATCATCACTTAGGTGAAATTATAAATGACACATTTCTGAGAAATGTTTAGATCCAGTGAACCGTAGCAGGTTTATGGGAGTGATTTCAAGGTAGCCAAATAAACTATGACTTTTGTTTTGAATGTGGTGGAGTCAGGAGATTGTAGATGTGTAGCTTGATTTAAACACTATTGTAAACCTATCTTGCCTATTGTGTGGACACCAAAAGAGACCAATGAGCCTGTTTATTTTCAGAGGTCTAGGAAAATGCATCTGTCTGAGTAGATATACAGAACTAATCTGTAAATGGTTGGTAGTAATATTTTAGGATACAATAGTTTCAAGAATTATTGAGTGTTTTAAATGTGCCCTGAAATGTTGGCATGTCATTTCAGCGTTCCCATTTGAGTTGCTCTTGTAATATTTTTGCACAAAAAGGACTGAGAAAGACTGCTTTGGTTGAAGAAAACTATAATTTGGTCTTATTTTTAATGTCTCCTGTGGAAACACTGGAGGTAAATTGCTGGTATCGTTACTAATTCAGGATATTTAAAACAGTGTTGAACAGCTCACCAGAAATTAAGCAAACTTATATATTTAAAAATTAAAATTTTTTTCCATGTGACTGTTTTGCATATTTTTTCTGTTGTCATACATGACATTCCTTGTTTTTCTGAAATAATACTTTGAAAGATTTGAGTATTTAACAATATTTTCTAAGCTACCTGGGTTTCCCCAGGAAAATGCCCTAGTGAAGTAGTTTGTATTTATATATAGTTTGTGGAGACTATTGAGATCCCACCGACACCACCAGCAAACACTGAGGTGCTGAACTCAGCGACAATCACAATAGTAAGTATTTATAGAAGGACTGAGAAGTGGCTGGAAGGAACACTTGTTCCAAAAGCACTTCTCTGGGTTGCTTAAATAAAATGGCTGTGTATATCTATTTGTATCTCTGCGTTACCTAGTAAGTGGATTGGTCTCCTGTATTTAAGTTATTGCAACAGTATCTTGTCCTTGGAGGACTGGCTCTTGTTTGGGGAAGTCACTACCCCACCCTCCAATGCTCCCCACTGACAGCTAATTGGGATCCATTCATTTTATGTCAGGATGGTAGCGGAGGGTCAAACTGGGCATCCTGCACCTCAGTCCTCTCTTGAACTCATTTAAGAAAAAAAAAGTTTTAAGCAAACTCCTTTCAGCTCTGCTTCACATTACACCAACCATTTTCCTGGTCACTTGTTGCCTTCTCTGTTTCATAGGCACTTTTTATAATTATTTCCCCAACACAGTCAAAGGCCAGTATGAGAGAACCAAGTGCACATGGAGCTTGATTTTGCCCATTTGGGGAAATGATGGCAAAATGTTGTCCTTTAATGGTTGTCATTATATCCATATATTGAAGTCCTTACATATAGCTGGACAATGTGTATACACTGAAAACTCTTTGAAAAATTGGCTATCTTTAGATCCTGGATAGCCAGCACTGTCCAGTGAATCAGTGCTTGAACATGGGAAGCCTAGCTGTGCGAGGGGTCCTTCCTGCTCACATGAACTGGGATGTGATTCTCCATTAGCACTCACTGTGGCTCTGGATTCCTACAGGCAGAGTCTAGCATACACAAGGATTCCTTGGAACAGTGATTAGAACACTGTCAGAAACAAGTTGGATTTAATTACTCAAAAGGTAACTCTGAGGGGGTAAATTGAAAATTTTTAGATGTATGCCTTTAAATCTAAGAAAACAAACTGTGACATCGCTTTAAGAAACGACATTGAAATGTTTGTGTTTGAGTTGGCCTGTACAGGTTTACATTTACTGTTGGCAATGGTTTTAGGAGTACTGCAAAGCTAAAATCTAGAAAAAGCTGTTAAGTTGATATATAACTAGACAGTCATCTTCAGGCAAAGACATTGCCTACAAAAACCCCTTACTAAGCAAAGGATGCATCAGCCAGAACAATTATTTAAACTATCCTGAAATTATTTTGAAATCTATTTTACAGTGGTTTAAGTTGGAGAAACCTCTAGTATAGTTTCATATTCATCCTGTGTAAAGATTGAAGCCCAAAGACAAATTAGTGCTGTAATAAAACCAGTTAGTGCAAAAAAAAAAAAAAAACCCACACACATATATATATAAACATATATATATATATGTTTTACCTTTATAAACTAATTGTTAATCAGTTCATAGCTGTACAAACATGCACCAGATTCTGTGTTCCGTGTGGTCTTGCTGTGCTCTTCCTGACATTGCTGTTCTTACTGCTTGGTTCTGGGTTTAAATTAAAACAAGAATAAACATAGCTCATCCCTTCCAGCTCCAAAAGGGAGAGAAGATGCATATGGCTACTGATTGTCAGATAAGAATACCTTTCTCCCCTAAAGGCAAACATTTAATTCAAATAAATTTAATTCATAAAAATGAGACTGGTGTTCTTTCAGGTATTACCCTTTGCCAAAACTGGAAACATGATGGATAATGAATGGTTTCAATGGTGCTATATTAGGTTCCCTGGTTTTCATAGCTACACTTGGAAATACCATACTGAATAAAATATGGACTTTTTTGCTGCCAGTGGAATATTGCCATTTTAATTGGATCTGATACAATTGGTTATGCTTGTTTATCAGAGTTTTCCTTTTGGCATGCTGTCGCTCAGGCCTCTTGCTGTAGGAGGTGCACAGCTTTCACTTAAAATCTTCATGTACTATCTTACTGCTCTTTTCCTTAGACTTTGTAATGTATTCAGAACCTAAAACTACAGCAAAAGAGCCAAGCAGTAGCAATGTTTTATTTTTTGTAAGTGTAAAAATAATTAGATCCAGACTTTGTTTCCTTCAGTTTTAAAAATAAAGAATACCTCAGTGCTGCTTCTCAGTATCACCTGCTTTATGTGGCACATAATGTGTAAGAGTCACATTTGGATTAATAGACTATTAAATGTTTTTAAATCTGTCAGACATTTTCCTTTCTTTATTCAACAGTGGGGCCCAATTGTGTTAGCACTGTTTACCTTGTAGCTTATGTTTCAATTTCCACTTTTCTCTAAGAAATGATGCCCTGCAGCTACAAGAATGCTTCCTCAAACATCTATGCTTATTTCTCACATCCTCATCCAGTGCTTGGGCTAGGCTGCCTCAACTGAGGTTCACCAGGTTAGAAGCAGTTGCCAGCTACTTTCTAGTTACCGCATGTCTAACCAGTTTAGAAGGTGTAGTGTGGGGACATGACTTAAAATTTCTTTAGGGTGTTTAACTCATGGGAATTGTTTTTCTACCCCCTAACACTATACTTTTTATGGCATTGGAAAACTTCTTAAAAGTGTGCAGAAATGATTTCACAAATACTTGCTATTGCCTAATATTTGGAAGCACTAACAAAAGCAACTTCAACAGTTTTCAGAAGAGCATTAGGGGACTTAACTGGGTTCTTCATAATGTCTTCAAGTTACAGATCACAGTGTGTACGTTTGTCGTCGCTCTGTCTGCACTGTTCTATCATGTTCCACACAGGAGCGCCTTGACATTTATCTAAAAGGAACTGGCCTTCACCTTTGGAAGGACTGTTAATGGGAGAGTCACCACGGTACACAAGAACACAGGCTGGGAAAAAAGAGCCCTTGCTGCCTGGGTGCACAGAGCAGTCACAGCACGCTGAGTGGTCACACAGGTTCAAGGGCAAGGACCTCGGCATGAGGGGTGACTGCGGGCTCTGCACTAAACTGCATATATTAGTTTCTTGTAGGAAATAACAATCATAGTAAGAGAAAATACTACTACTTCGGTAAGTTACAAAGTATTTTGTATAACACAAGGAAAAACAAATACTAGTCATGCCACTTTTATTTACATTGTATCTGTTACATTGTTTATTCAATATAGAAAAAATATGAATACATTCATAGTATTCTTTTAATTTGGTAAGTCCATGTTGTCAAATATTGACTATTTTTCTATTGGGTGTCCTACCCAATTAAAAAAAAATAAGGGAGAGTGGACCTAGCCAGCAACTCTTATGTTTGTAATTGATACAACAGAAACACCTTATTTCTCTCTTTAATCCTAATTCCCCAAAGACAAAACTACTGATTACTGTACTGGCTCAGGAATATGTTTTTAAAAGTAGAAATAATTCATTCTTTCCCCCAAGGAAATGTTTAAGGTATACATATAAACACCTCAGTGACCAAGGAGAAAATGTGTTTATAAAGGGGTCATGCTACAAGAAAACTCAAGCGGTCAGTCCCACTCCTGTGGACACCCATGTCAAACAGAAGTGGGGCTGAAGTGTAAACATAATTAGGCTAGAGAAAACCCACACTTAGAAGTCAGACTTTTCTTTTAAAAAATTTTACAAATAGAATCAATGATTATCTCTTTTAGACATAATAATTAAATGGGTCAAACTTACAAATTCATGCTACAAAATACAGTATTTTCCATTGCTTTTAGTTGTAATGTACACTATGTACAGAAAGACAAGAGTTGCATATCGTAGGCTGAATACAGATGAACAGCTTTTTAAAAACCAGAATCTGGACTTATAAATAGAGCAGAAAATGCAAATGCCAAAAAAACGATGCCTCCTATGATTGTCACTGGAAAATAAAAAAGAGAGAAGATGAGTAAGGCGACACTTCTTCCACTGTAATGTTATACCAACAAAACCACATTTCCCTGTTTTTCCAACTCACTAACTGTTCTTGAAAACAATGCCAGTGGCACAGCATTCCCGAATCTCTACTCTCCCTGAAACTCAGACCTTTGTCTGGGCACTGCTTAGAGAAAGAATTATGTTAAACTAAGTGTTGGCAAGCAGCAGTTGGGACTATAATAACTCATCCTTTTTAAAATCAAGAACATACAGGACCAAGTGAGACGGCACAGCATGAAAAGGTGCTGCTGCCAAGCCTTACCGTCAATGCTCACAAGCTCAGACCCCAGCTCCCTTTAAATGTTGAAAATGTTGAAGTCTCACACAGGGTCTGCTTATCAAACACCTCAGGCCAAAACTCACTTTCACAAGTTCTTCTCTGGCTAAAACAAGCTTGGCCATGCTTTAGATCAACTTGCAATTTTCTAATGTGTACACATGGGAAGTCAGTGGACACTACGGATAATGAATACCCAGGCCCAGGTGGGAAACACAGAGACCACGTGGTCTCTGGAGGAGACTATCAGACCTAGCACTCTAATATGTGGTTTTCAAGCATTAGAACAGATAGATGCCTTTTATAATTTTAATTAAAAAAAAAGAGAGAGAGACCTTACCGGTTCTGACAGAGATTTTTTGTGCTATCATCCTTCCTCCAATTACTGCCAATCCAGTGCATAAGCAGTGTCCCACTGTTCCACCCACTGCTACACCATAGGGATCCTGGAAGCAGATGTAGCAAGTGTTAATTTGGTATGTCAGAGATGCTGCTTCAGAAGATCAGTATTAAGTAGAACTGGATATAGGTCCTGAACCACAAAACACCAAAGGCAGTTGTGAAATCATGAAACAGAAAATAGCTGCTTGAAGAAATATGGCCAGTACCAAGCTTTATCTGAATGTTTTAAGTCCTATATGGTACAGTATTGCTGTGCTTTCAGAGAGCAGAAATCCTTCTCCTTTAACTCTTGTGCTTTTAGAATGAACTAGGAGGGTTTCCAGAAGATAGCCCAGAAGAGTAGGTAAGAACCCCATGTCTTTTGTGGTGGAAGAAACAACAGAGCATTGTAGTGTTTCTACAGAGAGTCAAGGAGGCTCTGAAGGAGTCCTTGAAGGAAGGGTGGGAGTAAGCGATGGGGTTTGTAGTGCTGTAGGTAGCCATCCATGCCAGGTGGCTCACCGCTGCCTGGAACCGTTTCTAGGGAATTCAATACATTCTTCTGGCTTCTGCAAGCACCCACATACACATGGCATATACAGACGCACACATGTAACTTCAAAACGAACAGAGAGGAATGAATTATGGATGCTAGCAAATCAAAAGGCAAGTGTATTCAATTAAAAGCCAAGTACAGCACCCTTGTAATCTCAGGAGGCTTAGGCAGGAGGAGTACCTGAAATTCAAGGCTGGCCCAGAGTAGAGAAAGAGAATCGCCTTTTCAAAAGGTCAAGTTTGATGGTGAATAACATCACCTCAGACAGCACATATAAACACTCATGGGAGAAAAGTATGGGCAAGTCAACCATGATGTAGTCAACAGAATGAAGACTACCAGGTGCTTGGCCTCAACAGGTCTCAGCACTCGTGAACATCCCTGATGTCTTAGTTTTCTTGGTCTGTGATAAACTGGAAAAGGCAACTTCAGGACAGTGGGCTGCTGAGTATAGTTCATCATGTGGAGGAGCCATGAAGGCAGGAGCTTGAGGCAGCTGGTCACTCGAGCCTCCCAATCAGGAAGCAGGCACTGATGAATGCTTGTGCCCAGCTCACTTCCTCTTCATGTAGTCCAGGATCCCAGACCAGGGAATGGTTCCTCCCCACTCATAAGTGGGATCTTCTACCAAACTCTAGTCCACTCAAGCTGATAACAGATTTACTATCCCACACTGTGAGGTCAGCAATTGGACAGGAGCTCTGTCCACTTAACCAACCACAATAATCAATGATCTTTGAACTTTGAGAAGGTCAGAGTAGAATATGGAACAGAAGGACCAAAGAAAGGGATTTCATTCCCCTCCAAAGACAAAGTGGAGAGACTAATGGAGAAAACGCTCACAAAATTGAGCTGGGAGAAAAGCAAAGATCTACATTATGAGGAGGGTGGGATGCTGTGATCCAGGAATGCACTGTGGTTGGTTGGGATGAAGAAAGCTGAGCAGCAGGTCAGCAGCCAGCTGCTGTGAAATGAAAAGGCAGTATACATACAGTCTGCACATGTACCGGAGAATGAGGTGGTTTCATTCCATCTGAAAATAAAATGGTACTAGGAAAAAATCAGTGAGTTAAAGTTCTTTTAACAAAGACTGAAAAAAAGATGCTGTTAACCTGTATTAATGGATCCTTCAAAAGCAAAATAGCATGATTCATACAAAGAACAATGTTACAGGAAAAACCAGACAGTTTGAGACTCTTTAAGAACAGCTATAGTGTTAAGAGACACAGAAGAGCACCTAACCAGTGCGTGCTGGACTGGGGGCTGCTAGACAGCCCTGTGCACTGTCGCACTCCTCCTGCCGACAGAAACCCACAAAGCAGGGCAGGGCCTCCCATCTGACCCTGGCAGAACCTCTTCCACCACAAGCTCATTTCCAAGGCCCAATTCTGGAATTCTAAGAGCTGAGGGAAGACTAGAAATGAAGATAAGACATAGCCATTATGGAGCATTTTTAAAGTTTGTCTTACGAGAATCAAATGGGAGAGTTCCTTATTTTTTCCAAATCCAAATAAAGCATTTTTAAGGTTCTCTGACAAAACCTTTTCCTGTGATCTCAGCCTTAGCCTGAACTACTTTCTATTTTAAGCTATAGGAATGTTAAGGAACTTCATCTTTTATGACAGACATTTCCAAGGATTTAATGTTTCAGTGTACAATAGCATAACTGATCCAGAGTTAAGATCTAGAGTGTGCAGCTTGTCAGGAGGTTGGCATCTGTGAACAAGAACTGACATCTGACGGGAGATGACAGTTAACCACTTTCTCCCAGCCCCCAACAGCAAGCCAATAGGATCAAGACACAGAGACAAGCTCACTTCTGGTCCCTACTCAAGGCACCCCAGTTCCCTGAGCCTCAGGTTCTTATCTGTTCAATAAGGGCTGGAAGGTATCTTCTTACACTGCAGTGATCAGCATTCTAGAGCTGAGATAGAACAGAAATGCCCTACAAAAAAATTATATGGGACAGACCCAAGATGAGCACTGTAAGCATTCTCATGTCCTCAGATCCTATTTATTCTTTCTCTGTTTTAGAAGTAACCCTCCTAGGCTCAGTGAGAGAGAACTTAGCAGGTAAAAGTACTTCGGAAAATTTCTCTGAGCCATTAAAGTGATGTTGAAAATGAGTAATCAAAACTGCTTAGAAATTTAGTCCCTGAACAAATTCCCCTCTTACACAAATTTTGCTATTTTTTTTAAATTTTTGTTTGTTACTAAAACAGTTTTAGTATGTAGCCCACGCTGACCCTGAATTCAAGATCACATTTCCAGGACTCCGCAGTGCTGGGACTAAAAGCACAGGATATACTAATTTGTATTCCTAATAAGCATAGAGAAGTCATGAGCAGAAAGTCAAGCAGCAAAGATACTAACCACAGCTGTATTTTAGGGAAACACAGTAAAAGGACTCAACAAGGCAGAAAGAAGAATTAAATTTGGGTTCAAGAACTAGAAACATAAAGAAAAAGGAAGCTAATTCCAGGCCTTAAAATGAACACCTGTCAACCTCCTAGCACGGGTAGTCACCCTATGGCCCGATTGTCCCCTGGTATGGAGCAGTGGGAAAGAGGGGTCCTGATACAGAAGCATCAAATTCCACTCACCTCTCTAGCTGCCAAAACAATGGTGGTGAGCTGAGATCGATCTCCCCACTCTGCCAAGAATGTTAACGTGAGAGCTTGAACAAAAATGGGTGAAATAAAATGCAACCACTTTTTCTGAGGTATTGTTGTGCTTGTACCAGTTTCAACATCTGGTCCATTTAAGAGTTTGGTTCTTTGGAACTGAAACAAATAAAAACTACCATTAACCCCAGTAAGCGTATCAAAATAGCATAACGTCACTCCACCTTTTTAATGCATTTAAATTATATGGCATACTGTGCACAGAAAGCGCACGTCTCCATCCAGCTGCCCTTTGGCCACCAGCCTCAGAGTGTCCGTTTTCCCACTCCTTAACAAACCAAACAGCATGCACATGCTTCAGGAACATGCAGAGCCAACGGTGCCCATGATCCAGACACTTGCCATAAGCCTAAAAAGCTGACTGCATTTGGCAAACATTTCCCTCCCTGACACATTCACAAGTAACTGAAAACCAGAGCCAAGTTATAATAATAAGAGTGGAAACTAATTAAGCTAACCCACACATACAGATGTGACCACTGAAAACCATTTCGTGACTTTTGTCCTTGAATGCCTTTGGCATGCACCAGCAACAACTTACTTCTTCATCTTTCTTCTTTAACTCTGCCTGAACTTCTTCCAGTTCTTCCTGACCCTCATCTGGGCTCATCTTCAAACCTTCCCGAAGCATTCGAATGCCAAAAATGGCAAAGAGTGCAGTTGAAACATAGTATGTGTACACCCTGGGGATGACTGTTGTGGCATAGCCGAATAAAACTGTAAGGAAATGCCGACAGTGTTAACAGCGTTTTCCACAGCAGACCAGAGAAACAGTTACATCAAGAAGCTTGATTTTCATTGCTGAAGGAAAACGGTTCATATTAGACACACCAAGTATGAAATACTTCTGCTTCTTTCTTTCCATAACTTAGAATGCCAAAGCCTACCAGCGACAGGCGTGGCCTCATTACAATGGCACACATATCTGCTACAGAGACCATTCTTAAGGTGCTGACCGCTTCTCCAGTCATTCTCAATCAACCACAACTGGCTTCCCCTCACATCTGTGCTAGCTAGGCACAGTACTTAAACTGGGCTGACAGTGATGTCCTCTAAAAATTTCACGACTTTATAAACTAGAAGCCATACTCTACTCCATCAGTGGATAGTTCTTTGTCAAAGATCTTTAAAAAGTAAAGAATCATGACAAGAGTCTCTTACAGCGTTGCTCTTTTTTTTAACTATGTAAATGTAGTGTATCTTACAATAAGGAAAATTCCTTATATGTATGTGGAGACATACCGATATGTCATATATTTTCTATCTCTTGCCTACTAAAGGGTCACTTTAGTAACAAAGAACATTTGGGGAAACTTTCCAGAAGAGGCAGAGCAAGGACAGGATGTACTAGAAGCTGAGGAAGAACAAGAACCTTGCTATAAGGACAAGGAAAGCAGCTAGACAGGATCCCACAAGCCAGTCTGGACAATGCAGTCAGACAGCTGGAGAAAGCGCAGGAGCGTAAGAGCAGGAGGACGGAGTGTGGGAGGCCGGAGAGCACTCACGTCTGGAGCAGATGCCAGAATGAGGAAGCTACCATTTTGAAAACATCAAGGGAAAAGATGTGAGAATTACACTAAATCTATAGGGAAATTTTGGTGCAGAGCAAGGTATGTATTGTGGTTCGGTGTGTCCTCAAAGGCTGGATATTAAATGCAAGAGAAGACAAACTTAGGTAAGAAAATTCTGGCTTGGGTAAGGCAAACAATGAGAGGGAAAATGGCTGCCACATGCTTCAACAGGATCCTCTTCTGAGGTCAGGACACCCTGCTGCTTCTAGCTCAGAAGTAACCTGATTAAGCACATGAAAACATCCCACACAGAAAGAGGAAGAGCCATGAGGCATGGGAGAGGGCATGGCCATATTCTCTAAAACTTGTTCATATTACAAAACCTAAGTCTAGGTAGTTAGCAGTTCAGATTTTAAAAATAGCAACTAAATCAAACACCTGATCTTGCCTGGACACTGTACAGGCGGAAACAGGTGCCACAAAGAACAAAAAGTTAAAGTATGGTTGGCTAAAGTACTCTATCTATCCATCCATCTACATATAGATATAAATTATGTGTGTATGAGTACACATTTTTTACCTACAGAGACATAAATAATATAAATATACTCCACAATTTTTTACAGACTAGACTGAAATGCTAAAGCAATTGGGTAAGGTTAGCAGGAAATGGGTACACCAGTACCCACTCATTATCTGTATCTGTACAGCTTCAGATTTGAAACTACTTCCACAGGAGTCTGGGGAGGTGGCTCAAGAGGTAAGGCATCTACTGTGCAGGCATGAGGAGCTGAGTCTGAACAAACTCATAAAGCTAGACACAGCTGCACATACCTATAACCCTAGTGCTCACATGGGGTAAGGGGAGGGGGTGGGAGTCAGAGCAAGAAAACCCAGAAGTTCACAGGCCAGCCAGCCTCACAGACACAGTGGTCAACACAAGACACAGACTCAAGAGGAAGGCAAAGACCAGCAAACACTCCAGATTGTCCTCTGACCTCCACATACACACTACACAAGCACACACACATATAAGACAGAAAAAGAAAAAAACTACTTCCTCAAAAAAAATTTTAAATGTTGAAATAAAATGTAGAAAACCTTTTGAAACCTCCCAAGTTTATTCTCCGTTTCTCTTTAGATACAATAGCCTCCCCACCCACACAGAACTTATGATTGGGACCTCCAGTGAGTACTTGAAGACCCAGAGACTTCCAAACCCTACTACACCGTTGTCCCCAGGCCCAGAAGCAGTCACACAGCACTAATCTGTGCTTTAGGTTCCTGTCCTCACGTCCCCACATATCTGCTCTATCACTGACTTTGTCTTCTGCGGCCAGAAGTATATGTAGCAACGCTTTCTGAAACACAACTGTGCTACCATTATTCAAGGTGATCACTGAATAATGGTGTAGCACAGTAGTATGTGGACCCCCACTGGGCAGGGATATTTGTGTCCAGGGAGAGATTGAGGGTGAGTTCGCCATACTAAGGACATTATATGCTATAAACCTATGAACCGTGTTTCCCTGAGCTTTCCACTTAGTACTATCATACAGCTGGCTACAGACAGCCTGGGCTGTAGAAGTGGGGGCCTACGTGGGAGCACAGTGGGGGTGCTCCCCGTGCTCCCCTCTTCTGACCAGCTTCTCCACTGGAAGCAGCAGGTGTTTGGTACGCCTGGCTTTTCTCCCTCCTTTTGCTATTCCTCTGGTTTCCTTTCATTTTTTTTCTAAACCAGATGGGTGTGGTGGCACAGGCCTTTAATCCCAGCAACCGGGAGGCAGGGGCAGGTGGATCTCTGAGTTCTAGAACAGCCAGGGCTACTTAGAGCAATCCTGTCTCAAAAACAAAACATAAATAATAAACAAACCTTTCCTGGCACTCAATAGCAACAGTTCACTCATTTAATAATTCAGCTTTCTCCACCACTGTTAAATATGACAAATTAAAGTACTTAAATTTCATGTATGTAAACAGTAGTTTGAGACATTTCAGAAAAACTTTATTTGACGTACTTGATGTTAACAAGAGGAACATGGAAATCCTACTGCACTAGCTATCACTTCATAAAACATTAAAGGTAATTTTTCGTCATAAGATTCTTAACACCTCAGGAGTTCTGAACCAAGTAGCAAGGTTATAACAAAAATTTATATAGAGAGATATATAGATGCATATCCTTAATGTAAATGTGTGAATGCAATTTTTCAAATATCAAAAAACTTAAAAGAAATTAGTGTTGATGTATCTTACTTCATTCTAGCAATAAATATTCATATACAAACTAATGGGATCAAGTTCCCATTTTAAAATGACTAAGTTTGTGATATATTTACTTTTGCTATATACTAATAATAACCATGATAATTCAATCTATAAAATTAAGTGTTTAGAGACCCTTAAACTACTTTTAAACTCCAGCTTTATATGCACACTTTCTTACAGGAAGAGAAAGGAGTATGATCCACAAAGCTTTCACAGTTAGTAGAGTAGGCCTTGATGAGGAAAACAATACAGGAAAAACCAATTTCCACAGACTTCCAACTGTCGAGTTTATGTGTTTCCTCAAAGGAATGAGAGTAACAGCACATATGAAGCTAATGGTATTTAAGATTCCACTGGGTAGATTTTGCCTGCCTGCCTATCGGGTGTGTTCTGTCTGCATGCATGTCTGGCTCTCAAGGAAGACAAACAAGGTCACCTGATGGTAGCAAGTGCAGTTAACTGCTAAACTCTCTCTCTAGCCTCAGAGTTCCCATTTTAATGTTCCTATATTTTCAGTGTGTGCACAAGCAAGTAGGAAGGTGTATGCAAATGGAGGCCACGCCTGGAGCTTAGCAGTTGAGCTGTCCAGTGAGCGCAGTGTCTACTCACAGCGCGGGCCCCAGCACAGGCCGCCATGCTGGCGGGTTCCGTGGAATGGAGGCTCAGGCCCTCATGCTTACACAGCAGGCGCTCTCACCCGCTCAGCAGCTTCCCGCCCTGCACCGGACAGCTTAAAATCCTGTACCCGTTTCTGCTTTATACAGTGAGCCAGAAATGAGATCTTTGCAACTCCTGAAATTTAAGTGTAAAAAACTATGTATTTTAGATAACATCAGATAAAGTATGAAAAGATGTTTAGGTCCTGAAAGGGCACTCAGAACCATCAGGCAGCCCCGTGGACGGCAGGCGGTAGGAGAGGTTCAGGAAAGACGATGGGGCTGTGTCTGCAGCGCGGAAAGCACAGAAAGCAGCAGCAACACATTCCTGGGAGCACTCAGTCAGCACACCCCAAGTGGACCAACAGTTCCGACTACCCCATTTCCGGCAATCAATACTACTTCTTTAAAATATATATAATATACATAAATAAAAATATATCCTTATATAAAATACAAATATAAAATAATATTTATAATTTTATTTTGAGATCATATTCATCACTCAGGAGTTTCAACTTTCCTATTTCCTGCAATCAATATTATTCTTTAAAAAATATATATGATATATACATAAATAAAAATGTATATCCTTATATAAAATATGAGAGAGAGATCATATTCAGCACTAACTCTTCCCAGGTCTTACTCCCATACTCTCTATACCCCCAACTTCAAATCTTCTTTTAAGTAAAACAACTAATCAAGACCATATACTCCTGGGTGTGAAGCCCTCCACTAGAAAATGGATGAGCTCCTGGAGGCCGCACTCTTAAAGAAAATGGGCTCTCCCTCCCCACCCAGAAACCACCAACTGTCCACACTTCCTGAATCTGGGGTGGGGGATCATGAGCCCCTTCCTGACTTATGAATGTTGGGCAGGCTTGCTCTTGTGCGGGCCACCACAGCTGCTCTGAGTGCAGTGGTCTGTCATGTCTACAAGACTGCTTCACGCAGGTCCTCCCTGACCTTAGGCTCTTACAATCTTCAACCCCCTCTTCTGTAACACATCACTTCTGAAAAGAAAATTAATTGCTACTATAAATTATTAATATACTATTTTTCAAATTGTGAATATTATTCAAATTATACTTATGTATTTATAAAAACACAAGCTTTAATTAAGCATCAAAGCACCAGAGAATCTGACCTTGTTTTGTATCTTAAGAAATTAGTTTCATTATGATAAGAGTTAAATGGCAAAGCCCTCCAGATAAATTACCTCATCAGTATAGAACAGAAATCATGAGGTAAGTAGAAAACTATTAACTTTACACAGATGGGTCAGCTAATTTATTTACTAGGGTAGCAACTAAATAGTGCTCAGTTACTTGAGTGTTAAGCTCACTTTCTTGTAGTTCAACACTCTAAAATTAGAGCCTACAAAGCAGTAAGCCAAACAGTAACACAGATAAGAAGACTAAAGAACATTTCATTCATTCTACATAAGCAGGCTAAGAAAAGCTTAATGAAAATAAACTGAAGACTGCTTCTCAGTACTGCCACCCAGTGGCCTGCAGGAAGAAAACATGCAGTTTGCTGTGGCCTGAATCCCATTTCTAAAATAGCAAATATAAATAAGCTTACTTTGAAGAGAAAGGAGAAGGAAAAAAAACTGAACTAGAATAAAATTAAGAATAAATGCTAGAGATGGCTCAGCGGCTAAGAGCACTCGTTGCTCTTGCAGAGACTGGGTTTGGTTCCCCGTGCACATGATGGCTCACTACCATCTTTGTGAACTCTGCAGGTACCAGGCACATATAGTACACATATAGTACACATGAAGGTAAAACACTCACATACATAGAATGAATCAATCTAAAAATAAATAAAAATTAAGGATAAAAACCACCAGTGAATAAATGGATCTGAATAACTAAAACTTCCATTTAAAAAGTCAAATCTGGGTTTTAACAATGTATATACTGAAACCATTTGTTGTTTACTGAATTCTGGGGATAAGCAGTTTCCAGTGTAACTGGGTGAATGAATCGAACCCCACATACGCTTTCCCTCAATTCACTGTGCTCCGTGGGAAAGGACCCTTACCTGACAAGCATGTCATCAAAGCCAAAGCAAGCATGGCACCAGCCAGCACAGTCAGTCGGTTATAGCGCATCGCCATGATGGCAGCTATGAAAAAAGTCTTGTCGCCAAGTTCGGACACTATGATGACTGATATGGCAGCGACAAACGCATGAATAAATCCCAGATTGGTTTGGGTGGCAGCATCTTCTCTGTTGGTATGAACTGGGGCGGCTGGTGTAAATCCTTTCTGAAAATTAATAAAACAAACAATATTTTTAGTCATTTAATTGATACTTTTACTTTGAATGAGAATAGTAGTAGTTACCATTATTGTGTTATTATAGTTGCTGTTGGTGGTGGTCATTCCAGTGATTTACTGATTTATAATTCTGAATGCCATTAGTAGTAACAGTAGCTGTGATTCAGCTCTCTATACAAAGCAATTCAGAAGAGTGCAACATAGACACCGTAATTATCTTATTTTCTAAGCACATGTTACAGTCAATTTACTGCTGTCTCATTCAAATTTTCACTAGTAATTTGGGTAAAGACTCAGGTGTGTTATCAAACATTCACTGAAATGAAGCTGACAAGATCACTGACACAAGAGACTACGGAGGATCCAGGAAGCTCTCAGAGGCTACAGTCAGACAAGGTTTAATATAGCCTGATGTGCAGATGGTCCTATGATAAACTCCAAAAATATCCTGAAAAGTGATCCAGTATAAAGGCAAAGCAGTCTTGGTGAAAAGTAAGACAAAACTTAACTGGCCTCCTCCAAAGTTCAGTGGAAAGTTCTGGAGCCCTACCCTTTAAGAAGGCCCTGACCACTGAAGAACTCAGAAATAAAGAGATTCTAAAATCAGGGAATGGTAAGCTGGCAGAGGTAATCTCAGCCTGTTCGCAATTTAAAGAGATGATAAAAATAAGAAGAGGTGAGTGGACGGAAGGGAGAGAAAAAAAGGGGAGTGGAAGAAGAAGAAACCGTAAAGGAAAATCACACAGCAGAGTCTACGTAGCCAGCACAGATGTGACCTGTGACGTCTAGTATGTTTATTTAGTTCCTGGCTCACTACGAAGAACGTTTGCTGGCTGGAACTCTAAGGCCACCAGATGAGACATCAGGAAGGACAGGGTGTCCAGGTTTCAGTAACTGGGAAAGTGATGTGGCTCAATGTATATTAAATGCAAATCTTCAATTTTTACTGTATATGTTATTCCTTAACACATGACACAAACTTGACTTCCAATACTACAGGACACAACAGAACTGTAAGATTTGTTTAGAAACAAGTAAATTCTTTGCAGTACTAGCAGCCACGCCCTTAATTAAGCAGGTACATTTTAAAGGCTCTCTCATCAGCTCGTTCCGTCTATGCTGATACTCCTGTAAAATGAGCTGGTCCAACAGCTGATGAGGAGTAAGGATCAAGCATCAGCCACTGCACGTAGATAAAGTGTTTATGTGAAAAGACTTCTCAAAATTTCAAGATCTGAAGTCCAAGAAAATTTCCAAAGTAAATATATATAGCACTTAAGATCACTTAGCTCCAAAGCTCAGAAAAAAAAAAGAAAAAAATTTGCATTTCAACTCAAGAGGAGAAAAAAACACTTTGGTCTTATAAGCTTTAAGTCCTTGGCCAAATTTAGTCTGTCCTTGTATGAAATGAAGAATCAAGTCTGCCTGAAGAACACAATAAAGGGAAGGGTCGGGAGACGGCTCAGTGCTCTGGGAGGACTCAAGTTTGGCCCTCAGCATCTACACAAGCATCTCAAAACCACCTGTAACGCCAATTCTAAGGGATTAGACACCCTCTTCTGGCTTCCACAGGCATGCATGTGGCATACATTCACAAACACACACACATATACAAAAACAGAACTAATTTTAAGGGAAAGTCCAGCAGTGGCTCAGTGGTGAAGGTGCTTGCTGCCAAACCTGACTACCTATGTTTAATGCCCAAGACTCATGGTGGAAGGAGAAAACCAACTCTTCCAAGCGACCTGCTGATCTCTCTACACATGCATGTCCACAAACACACAGACACACACACACAATTAAGTAAATAAATGAAAAAAAAAAAGAATGCAACAAAGTAAAACAACCAAAATCCTCCATATTCTCAAATGTTTCCATATAGAAGACAAGAAAACTACATCTACAGCTCTTTCCACTTACTAAGCCTGTCCTGGGTGGCCAAAAATGAAGTATCAGGATATTGTGAAGACAGAGATTTTTAAAAATTAAGCATCACAACTGTCCCATTTGGGGCTGGGTTACCCCCAGTCATTCATTGTCTGCATTCTGACTAGTTCAGGTATGTGCAGTGTCCTGTCTGCTGGAAAGAGCTTCTCTGTTGAGGTCAGAGCTGCACTCACCGAAGGATAAAAGGCTGAGTACTCAGAAGTCCACACCAACAACACTAACTGGACACAGAAGGTTCTGTGTATATAACCTATGTGTGTGTGCGTAGGCATAGACACACGGACACATAATGTATATATAATAATGTATGAATTTGAGAGAAGACACTAGTGGAGTCAGAAAGGGTAGGAAAGGTAGAAAGTATGCAAATACTCATGTGTGAAATTCTCAATAACTAAAAAAAAAAAAGGTAATTGGGTCAGAGGACGATCTGTTGGCATGTATCTACTGTGCACCATAGAAAGGCTGGCTCCTTGTCTGGTCACCTCGCTGACTTAGTAGAGCGGCTAAATCCACAGCTCTGGAGTCAGACTGCTTGAGTTTATAGCCAAAGCATTACAGTTGGATGTGACTCAATTGTCTGTCAACTAAGGCATCCATGACCCTGAACTGTGAGTTTCAAGTGAATTGAGGCCTCAGGATGGTGCCTAGTACACAGCAGCACTCGGGTCTTAGAATACCAACAGACCAGATCACCATCCTTTCTGAGACAAACTATTCCATGTCACTTCACTGCTGAACTGTAAAGAGTGTTTTATGCCTAGAATACGGCATGTAAACCTTTACCTCTACTCAATTTCAATGATCTGATCACATCGATTCACACCAGTTCCCAAGACAGAAGACAGAATAGCAGTGCATAATGCAAAACACCACAGGCTAAAAAATTTTGCCTCATAATATACTTTCATATTTTCTGGTTTAAATTTCCCATTTTAAAAAATAAAAACAAGCAAAATTACTTGAGAGAACAATTTAGCCCAACATTAAACAATAGTTTTTAATTACTATGAAGTATTCTAACATTTTCACACTACCTTTAAAATGGTGTGTTATACGTTGATTCCTCCCGTGTGGTATAACTTCAGAGCAGCTTTCAAATACTTTATGAAACAGCATGACTCTGTTGCAAAGGAACTTTACTTAAAACACGAGCCAACCAGTGGTGATCTGGTCTGTTGAGCCACAGATCAGAGTATGAGAAGGCAAAGTGATACCTCTCAGCACACAGCCTTCTGTACCTATGGATTTTTGCCACCATGCAACCAGGTAAGGGTACTTCATATGCATCACTTCAAAGGCCTCCCTGGAAGTTTATTTTTAACTATGTGTGCATGCACTTCTGGGAGCAGGTGTCCACAGAACCTACAGGAGAAAGTTGGATCCCTTGGAACTAAAATTACAAGTGGCTGTGAGCCACCTTAAATGGGTACATGGAACCAAACTTATGTCCTCTGCAAAGGACCCTTCCAAAGACTGTCGACCTGACCTGCTACTCCAGCAGGGTATCAACTCCTTGCATGCTGAGGCAAGCCTCAAGCAGATCCCACCAGCTTGCACTTACTCATTCAAAGGTCAGGGAGCTCATACCTGTGGGGCAACCTTTGACCAACAAGCGGAGTGTGTGGTGTGAGATTCTTTCTGAAGTCCCATAGGCTCCAGGACTACACTCCTAGACTGGCTGACCAGAAAGTACTGTACAGTATGTGTATTCTGCCTGATCCTGACCAACAATGAGAAATAATAAAGCTTGTTTATCTCAGAGAGTAAACCACTGGATGGAAGGTTTGCTGTCTGAATACTGCACCCCAAAATAAAAGTGTACATGATAATTATAACCTAACTCAGAGGCAAATGGAAAGCTCCTTAAAGATTCTGAATGTAAGGTAAACATGGATGAGGCCCTGTGACTAATAATCAGGTCAATGGGGAATGTCTGCCTATCAAAAGATGAATTGCCTAAGAGCAACAGTGAAACTAATCAGAGAAGAAAAGACTATGAACATGACAGAAAGAAAGAAAAAAAAGTCTCAGGGAGGACAGGGTTCACTTAAGGATGTGGAAAGACATTTTTTACCTGGCTGCTTGATAAAGTCATGCTCCTGAAGCTATGAGGAAAAGAAGGATCAAAACAAAAATGTGGTACACTCAATCAGAGGTGACAAGCAGATGTGGATCATGAGATCAGGCTAGGGTCAGACTCAGGGTACAGACCTGGTGCCAGCAGCCTGATTTAGCCAGGGCTGTTCGCAAGTGGATGTGATTCCCAGGACAGAAGGCAAATAGTTAAAGCTCACAAAAATGAACTTTACAAGTCTGCACTTACAAGACCTGTGGGCTATCTACCAGAAATGAAAGCAGAGGGGAAACTCACAACACTACTCCATCCCGGGTTACCCTTGTCTTGCAATTTCATGCTCCCGAACTTGACTGCAGTCTACACTAAGGGTGAAGCTCCACCTGTGTCCTCCCCTGCCTCTTTCAGAGTACAGCTGGAGCCATGGACTCATCAGCCTGCTCATCACTCCCGAGCGCTTCTGTCATTGCTCTGGGAGTGGCTACATGTTAACACTTGAAAGGGAATGCTGCTGAGTGTTGACAAACAGGAGGCATCCCACTTATGGATGTCTTATTGTACTGACACATTAATCTACAGATCGGTATTCAAAACCACAATATTTAAAACGTGAAAATATAAAACTGATTTCCCAAATTCCCAGCTCTTCTCTCAGTCTTCTGGGGCTTCATGCTTGCTTGACTATGTGTCATCCAACAGAAACATTTCCCTTCTGTAGCTTTCCCTTGCCATCCCAATAAAAACCTGCGTAAGGTTAAGTTTCCTTAATGATCAAAGTAAAATCACAGCCATATTCTTTATACAAACCCTGTGGTTTGGAGAGCCTTAGCACTAAAAAACCCAAGGAACAGGAGTATTTTCAGAAATTTATCCCTCAACATCAGATGCATGCTTCTAGGTTCCAATGTGCATACGGTGTTAGTTCACAGAACTTAACAGACGATGATTCTGCACACCATGGTCTGCCAGGCTTGGTTCTGCGGATATCTGTGAAGCTCTTTTCTGCTCCAGGGAACTGACCTGCAGCAGCTACGCTGCTCTCCCCACAGTATCCCAATGTGTCACTGTTGCTTTGGTTTCCCCACATCCCAGCTCAAGAGCTCATGTGAGGGTCAGCTTACGGATGTCCTTAGCTGGGCTCCAATTTCTCCAGATGTGCACACAAAGTGGCAACACAGACAACTTTCAGATGTGGATATAATCCATAACCAGCTGCTGTAAGTAACAGATTACCGAGAATAATGTGAGCAGCACATTCAATCATTCAAAAGGCCATAAGGTCAACGTGGAGGTTTTCCTACAAAGCACAAAGTACAGCTGCCAAAGCATGTTGGGGCCATTCCTGACATTGTCTTGCCTGTTGGATAACCTATCTCTAGATAGGTTAACTTGCCAGGTCAGTGTCCACAACCATCAAATCCTTGCAGAACATTGCTTTTCCACGCCTGTAATTCCTAGCACTCGGAGAAACAGAGGCAGAGGAACATGGATCTCTGTGAGTTCAAGCCCAACCTTGTCTACAAAGTGAGTCCAGAACAGCCAAAGCTACACAGAGAAACCCTGTCTCAAAAAACCAAGAGAGAGAAACAGACAGACAGATAGAGAAACTTGGAGTATGGGAGAGAGCTAATAAAGCTTATTTAGGGGTAAGGTAGAGAAGGGAGAAAAGCAAACAAATGAAAAGGCTGTCTTCGCTGGGTCAGTGTCCACTGCTTACTGTACTGAGCAGAAGGGCAACTCCATTAGTTAAATGGGTCCCTGAGTTACTACGTAGGTGCCAGGTCATTTTCACATCATTTCATTTGATATGCAAAAAAAAAAATCATAAAAGCTGTGATCCCAACTGACCCTGAGGCACAAAAGGCTTACCTCACCTTCCAACACTGCCATGATGGTGTTAGGCTCAAACAGTTAAGAGGACAGTTAGCCATGTCACAGGAGAACAGGAAAAGAGCTGTGGACTTAAAACTTGGCTGGGTTACAAGTGTGCTTCAAAATGATGACCGGGGGGCTCAGCAGAAGGACGCTAGCTGTTTAGTATTCTTTATATACAAATAAATCTCAAAAGGACAAAAGAGCAAGGAGGGAACTCAGATGACGAAAGATTAAAGCAAAGATTAGCTGACAGCTAATCCTCAATAGAATTGGTTTTTAAACGGCAGAGCAGAATCTATCGAGGCCAAGCAGTGAGAATAAAGGTCCCTCATTATTTGTTCTTTCGTTTTCAAAATAGGAGAAACTAACTGGGTGAGAGAACTGAAGGAAACGAGGAGAGGGGAGAGAGTAAAAGAATCAAAGGAAGATTGCACTGGTGGTCTGAGGAGAGCACAGTGTGACAAGGACTGGGGTGTAGCTGGATAGAGGACACTTTCTGACAGGCACAAGACCATGGGGCCATCCACAACACTGCCCTCCTACAAGAAACAAAGACAGTGGAGGAGGTATGGCAAGGACAACAGCTTTAGCCAAGACATGAAAAAGGCAGAAGAGCACAGAAGCCAACATGTAGATATAGAAGCCATCTGCTGGAAGGGAGTGCAGTTTCAATTCTGGGACTTTCACTGCTCAGTTACACAACACTACACCACAAGACATGAACTGGTAGGGTGTTTCCTCACAGCATTCCAGAAACACCACTATGTCAGTATCTTAATAAGTGAAACACAAACTGCATCTTGAGAACAGGATCAGCAGCTTGTACTTAAACAAGGAAATGAACAAATATTTGCAGAGGGTTGGGAAAGGGGGACTGGAGGTTAGCGCCTAGAACCCTGCAAACCCAGGTGCTGCAGCATCTGCCTGGAACCTCAAAGCTCTTCCAACAAGATTGAAAGTATGGACAGGCAGACAAGGGCTTGCAAGACTTCTATCTAGCATGGCATACACAGCATAAAACAAGAGACCCTATGTCAAACAGGGTGGAAATCCAGAATAATCACCCTCTCACCTCCATATACATACCATGGCACGCTTGTGCCCACACTCTCATAACATGCACGCACTAAATAACACTCTCATTTAGGAGAATCTGGCTGCTGGAGATCCAGTCTCACTACATAGCCTAGGCTGCATTCAACTTGAAGCCTCCTATTGTAGCTTCCCAAGTGCTGAGATTATAGTGTGTGTCACCCACCATACCATTATCCTCAAGAGAAAATGACAGGAAAGACAAATTCCCATTCTAGGCATAGACTTTAATGAACACAAACATGACTGTACTGAATTTCCCTTTTATTCAGGATGAAATCAGGAAGGCTGGATGCTTTGAAACAAAATCTATAGTTTGCCACCAAAAGACTGATTCCATCCCTCTCAAAATTCATTTATCACTTGATAAGAAGTTATTAAGCAAGAGGTGGCATCATGTGAAGATAACAAAATCTGAAACGTTTAGGACTAGCTCAGCCTCAACAGTACTGACAAAGTCAGAACAGGCCTTTTCATAAAATATTAACATGTGCAAAAAAAGACAAAACAAAACAAAAAGCCACATAACTTAGAACACTGGCCCTGCAGAGAAACCTGGCTTTAAAAGACCACAATGATGAGAGACTGGGTTAGGAGTAGCTCTTGCTATGGAGCTGGGCCTGTAACAGAGCTCTAAGTACCAACACAGCCCAGACTAACCTAAAACTCAGTCCCGTGGTTATAGGTGTGTGCCACCAAGACCTGATAAACACATTTTAATGAAAGTTTTCATTATAACGACTAAGTCTTTCTGGGTGATTTCATCAACCTAAAATATTATTTTTACTAATGTTACATTTGACTCCTATTACAGTATATTTTAACAATTTTCATAATTTTTTAAATTTATTGTTTTATTAATTACAGGTTATTCACTTTGTATCCTAATGATAGCCTCCTCCTTAGTCCCCTCCCAACCCCACCCTCCCTCATCTCCTCCCATACCCCTCCCCCAGTCCACTGATAGGGGAGGTTCTCCTCCCCTTCCATCTGATCCCAGTCTATCAGGTCTCTCATCAGGACTGGCTGCATTGTCTTCCTCTGTGGCCTGGTAAAGCTGCTCCCCCCTCAGGGAGAGGTGATCAAAGAACTAGCCATTGAGTTCATGTCAGAGACAGTCCCTGTTCCCATTACTATGGAACCCACTTGGACACTGAACTGCCATGGGCTACATCTGTGCAGGGGTTCTAGGTTATCACCATACATGGTCCTTGCCTGGAGTATCAGTCTCAGAAAGGACCCCTGTGCCCAGATTTTTTCTCTCCTTGTAGAGGGACTCTACCCTGCAGGGTATAAAATTTATTTCTGATTAACATTTAGCAACTGCTTTATAAACATTACCATTCTACCAATGTATTTATATATTTGAAGCACGCTAAATAATTAGTTTTACTGATTTTTCTGAAAGGGTTCTTTTGATGACATGATAACACCAAATAAATGGAGTACCAAAAGTGTCCTTTCATGCAGAGGGCATGAGAAACTCAGTCTTCAGAGTTGAAAGCATCAATTACAACCATGGAGAGGCAGTTTAAATTTCATTTAACCATTTAATGAAAATGGAAACGCAATAGAATCTGTGGAGGTGTTCTTGCAGTAAATAAGTAAAAGAACAGCAAGAAGTTGAGTAAAAACAAGAATCTGGGCAAGATCGGATACTAGGATTTTGTAGGTCTACCAAGAGGGCTTGCGGCTAGAATAGTTCCTTCAACATCTGAATATATACAATATATACTCTATCCAGGAAAGATGGGGGGGGGGGGTTACCAAACTAAGGTCACTATCTGTAGCAAAAAAAACAGCTGTGGCTTATTCCTAAGTCTATGTTCAATGGGAACGCCTCCGCTCCCGCCTCAGCCTCCCAAGGGCTAAAGGAAGTGGGGCGCCGTCATTACCTAGGTATAAAGACAGAAAGCCCCGTCTGGAAGGTCAGCCACCGCACTGAACCCAGTAGATACAACCATTTCGTATGGTCTCTTCTACCCAAATGCCTGCCAATGAAGACAGGATTTCCCCCTTTATTGCACAGTCTCCTCTCAACACAGTGGCCTCAAAAGTTTAAACTTAAATATTCCATCCTTTTAAAACATCTACTGCATACAGTTGCAAAGTCAGCTGAAACCCAGATACTCAACAAATCCAAACCCTTGCTTATCTGGGTGCTGAATGGTATGGTGACCATTTATGTTTCTGCACAGGAGGAGAGATTTTTATAAACAGTTTATGAAACATGTTAGAAAAAATCATCGTACTCTAGTACTATTAAGAAATATTTGAGCCACAACAAAAAGTTATACAAAAGTAAATTAAAATGAGAGTTTTGTTATTACATGTAAGTCCTCAATTCTCAATGGAAAAGACTCTCAACATCCATAAAAATATTAAAACAAAAACCACAGCGTCTGCACCTTCCCTCCAACCCTTACTTGTAAAGGCAAGCGTCTGTAACTTAAATGGGGCCAACACATACTGTCTTCAACACTGTGACCTTTACTTAACATGGGTAGACTTTCTCCAGTGTCCTAAAAAGGATCTGTGGTAACAATAGCTGTGCCTACCACTACTTCTGTCTTAAAAATTGTAACATGACTACAACCTCCATGAAATGCCTAGAAGTTACATTCATAAACTGCTCTTGCATCTAGGGCTATTTCACTCCCAGTGGAGACTGCATTACAGTAAGCTTCTGATGCGAGGTATGGGGGCTGCCGCTCAGTGATGACTCAGCATTTCAGCAAAGGGGGCTGGGGTGTTCAGAAGTACAGAGCGGGGACAGGCCAGCCAGACGGTGCCAAGCCCCAGGTCATCTGAATGGCAGTGCTGATCAAGGGCTCCTTCAGGATGCAGTCAGCAGAACACAGGGCAGGGGAGCCTCCTCTACCCAATGCCTCTCTGCCCAACAACTGGAGCCTTCCTTAGGCCCTGACACCCACTTCTACACTACCACCTGATTTGTACTATCAGGAGGCCATTCTTACTCTTATGTTCAAACACCTCTGATCTCCCCCAACACCATATGTATGTGTTGTAAACTTTATAAGAATCCCAGAATTTGCAACTAAATAATTAGTTCCAGTTCAATTTTCTAACTTAAAACCAATCCATTAATGAACAAACTCACTGGCAGCAGCAGATAAAAGTTGAGTTTTTCTTAACTTCATCTAGTAAACCCCTTAGCAAGTAAAAGGCAGCTGGATATATACTATTTAAAAAGTGGTTTCCTGCTTGAGTTCATTTTATAGTTTTTCCATAAAGATATTTAAAACCTGACAGGAACTGAAATGTAAAGTCTTAACGTTTTCCTTATAGAAAATTACTTAGCAAACGCCAACAATATACAAGGTCTTAGGAAAGAGACAAAAAAGGATAAGCTATAACAATGCTCTCAAGACATTACCAAGCCAAAGAGCAGATAGAACGTGTACACGTTTTAATAAACCAAGTCTGAAGGAAGAGTGTAAAAACAGATAAGACATAAAGTCCCTCCAAAGTGCGGGGGTGGGGGGTATCAAGATAAAGGGCTTACATCAATGGTATCCACCAACCGCTAAAATCCATTTGAATGAAACAAATGGTTCAGGGGATCTGGCAGAATGGAAGGCCCGCTAAGAGCACCTTCCGGTGGGATCTGTTTTCCAGCCCTGGTTCTGCCTACACACACTAATCCACCACTATTCTCAAACCTAGGCTGCCCCATCCACAACCAGGAAATGCGCCTTCTCTGCCAGCCTAAGGGCTGAAGTGAGGCTGAAATTGGCTCACTGAATCTTAACTTCACGATAACTAAACCTCCTAACAAGTGGCTATTTATTTAACTTCTTCTTGAGTACTCCCAGTAAGGAGAATTTTTTCTTATTTCCCAAGAGCTTTACTAGATTCTGGACAGGTGATTCTTGGGAAGTACTTGCTGTATAAAACCAAACTTAGAAACACACAAACTCACATCTTCTGTGACCACATAGAAAAATAAAATACTGGAAAGGCCTAACAGTGTAACGTGAACTGTGAGAAAATGAAACCTCCCATTACTCAAAGAAAGATCTCTTCTAACAAGGGCATCTTGGGAAAGGCTCCAAAGGTTTCTGCTGGATCTTGAAGATGGGAAGGGTTCTGACCCGAAGGCTCTAAGCCTGAGTTCTGTTGCAAGGTCTTTGTTTAGGAGACTGGCAAGAGAGCACATGTAAGGCCAGAGCTTCGGAAGGAACGGTAGGTCCCTAGGAGACCTGGGGTTTGGCTGGAACCGGATGAAGAAAACATGAATAACCATCCTGCCATACGACTGAAGTCACTACAGAGTCATTCTCTGAAGATTTCTGAGAAGACCACAGAGTTCAATGCTTAGAAGAATTAGAGCACAGACTGGGATGGAGGTAGGAAATTAACTGAATGCCAAAATGGATCCTACTAGCAGAGACTAAAAACCTCCAGAATGCAGGAATCAAAACTGGAAATAGAGAATCTAAGTCAGAGCAAAGCAGCATTGAAAGGAGAAATTCTATGAAAATAGATTATAAGGTCAATTCATATCTACTGAGTGAAGGTTAACAAACTACGAGATTTTGGTTGACTTATAAATGTAATTTCAGAATCCCTCACTACAAAGCAAGTCTGTACATTCTTAAGGGCCACTTCCTTCAAGCCAAAGCACGTTTTTTCAAAAGGGAGGGTGGCGGTGCATAATCTCTATACACAATTATTTGGCAAAGAACCACAGGGTGTGCCAAGCTGAATCCGGGTGAGCATCTCTGGATCGGTTGCCTCAACAATGACACGGCCAATGTGATGGATCCTTCGAGAAGCCAAAGTCTCCCAGCTGCTCCGTGCTAAAAAACTTTCTACTTGGGATGAGTAAGTAGTTCCAGTCGTTTCCAGTATGGCAGATCTGATCAGCAGGACGCAGACTCTAGGGCAAGCGTGTGGGTACCAGCGATCTAGACGACCTCCGGGGACCTCAGGGGACCCCAGGCTGGAGCTCTCTTTCCCTCCCCCCCAAGGCAGCCAGGCTAGGCCAGGCCGCGCCCGGGTAGGCGGTCTGTCACCCTCCTCCCAGCCGGGCTAGCAGGGGCCGGCTCCCCTCCCCCAGCCGCCTCGGAAAGAGGGCGGCGCCGAGCAGCGCCGGAGCCTGGTACCCGGCGGCCCGCACCGCAGCCTCCCTCCGCCCGCCCCATCGCCTCCAGCCGCGGCCCTCACCTCGGCCCGGCCCGGCTCGAGGCCCTGCGCGGCCGCGGGCTGCGGCTGCAGCTGCTGGGCGGGCGCCGGCGGCTCCTGGTTCCGGTGGCTCAGATCTTCCTCGGGGCCGGCTCGGACACCGGCCGGGGCCCAGAGCAGCAGAAGCGGCAGAAGCAGCGGGAGCGCGAGCAGCCGTCGCGTCGGAGCCCGGCCGCTCCCCCGGGCCGCGGCCGCCATCCCGCCCGCCCAGCCGGCACCGCGCCGCGGCAGGAGGAAGTGCGGGCGAAGGGAAGCGTCGAGCCCGGCGTGCCGGGAGGCGCGTCCGTCAGGCCTCGCCGCGGCTCGGCGGGACAGCCTGCACCACGCGGGACGCGGCGACCGGGACACACCGGCTGCGGGCGCTCCGCGGCTGCCGGGCGGCAGAACCCTCACACTCCTTCAACTGCCTCCGCGGCCCAACTCCTCCGGCCCCGCCCCCCGGCCAGGGCGGCCTCCCATTGGCCCGACGTCAGCCCCGGCGTCGTGACGTTTCCGGCAGGTTGAGGCGCGGCCCGCGCGTTCCTCCCATCGGACCCGGCGCACGGGGCAGGTAGCCGGCGCTGGGTGATTGACGCTCCCTGCATCCTTCCCAGCCCCAACAGCGACCCCCTGGCCTCTGGGCTCTGTGGCGGCCAGGCTGCTGTGCTCCCACCGGCGCTTCCTCAGGAGCCTTGGGTAATTAAAACCGAAGCCGCCTCCACCTCCGCTTCTTTTAAATGTCAAGTGAGTCCAAGCCCCGCTACTTACTTACGTGGCACTCCCTGGCAGGAACTGCCACACCTCAAAGTGAGGTTCCACCCACCCTCACCAAGTCCCAGAGCCGCCTGCAAAGACTGTGCTTCGTGGTTTTTGAAGTCTCTGGAGTGGGATTCGGAAAGATGAAAACGTTCAAGCTTTATTTTAAAACATTGTTGGATAGCCGCAGACCGAAAAACATCTAGCACTGCCCTGGCTCAGGATGCCCTGTCCCATCTATGTCGGACATCCTGAAAAGGTTTGGCTTTTGGAGTTGAGTGGTTAGGACTTTTGTGGGACGGAGGCCTTGGATAGGCAAGACTAGAAGACAGGAAAGAATGGTTAGTTAGGCTCTAGAATACGACGGCATTATTTTTTTTTAAAAGAAAAGCTGAGCAACCCAATTACCAGAGTTGCGCGCGCGCGCATACACACACACACACACACCGCCCCCTGGGAGTAAACCTAACCGAGGGAATGAAAGACCTCTACAATGAAAGCTTGAGGGCAATGAAGAAATTAATTAAGGAAGATACTCGATGATAGAAAGACCCTTCCCATACTACCCCTTTTGAGAGCATGCCCCCAATCACCAGACATCTTTCCATGGGCCCCAGCTCTTAAAGATACCAGCCCCTCCCAACGTCACTAAGCTGGGGACCAAGCCTTTGGCATATGGACCTTTGGGCAACACTCAAGATCCAAGCAGTATAGCACACCTGTTAACAGGCCCTCAAGGCTTTCTAGATTAAACTGCTAGATTAAACTGTTTATCTGTATCGCCCCAGCACCTACTACATTATGCAAAAGGGGACTGGGGCACGGATTGTCATTGTGTTGGTAGTAAATCGTCATCAGCTATTTATTCTGACCCAGGTAGAACAGTCCTGAGCTACCTAACAAGGTGGTACTAACTTCCTTTTAATGTTTTCACAAACGAGAAATGTAGAACAAGGAACTATCTGCACAGTTAAACAGGTGACAGAATTTTGCTAGGTACCCATTGGTAGCCTACTTACTGGAAATCCAGTCATTGAGAATTCAGTCATAGCAACAGCCAGTTAGTCCACAGTGAACGTCTAGGCTTTATGGAAAGAGCTATTTCCTCACCTCCTAATCTGCATCTCCGGTGATGTAGAATTAATTGGAACAGGAAAACTGTGCATGTCAGGCTCCTCCCTCTGTGCTGTTTCTCTTGGGAGTTGCAGCCTGCAGGGAAGATGCTATCTGCTGGGTCAGGCCTAGTGCTGTCTTCTACTGAATGAGGAAAGCTCTTGAATCTGGAGGACTTTATTATCCCAGCCCATCTGGCCTCCACACCTAATATAGATAGATAGATAGATATACACACATAGACATATATGTAGATATGTAATATTTATATACGTGTACACATTTATGTGTATATATATCATATTTATACACATATATACATATTTCCATCACAGTAAAGGTTCCCCAGAATCCAAATAGTGAAAAATCAGCTTCCTCCAAAATTGTTCTCTGCCCTCCCACCCACATGCATACACAAACACACACACACAAATAAATTAATAAAACTCCCTACAACCTGGTCTCCTACCTGTCCGACTCCTTATTTTCATGCTGAAGTTTTTGGAAGTAAGGGAAAGAGCACTGCCCCAGCAACCCAGAATCAGCCCCAAAATAAACTGAAAGTCTTTTTGTTTGTTTCTTTAAAACACTACATTGAATAAAGACTGGTTAGAGAAGACAGCAGGTAGAGAAAAAATGAAAACGAAGAGGGGGAAGCAGAAACTGGAAAGGTCACACTGAGTCAGCTCAGGATCATCCCAAATTAAAAACAAAGGCGCATGCAAACTGAAGCATAAGTGGATGACAAATAGCAATCTGCAGAATGCCTGACCTCAGCTCTTTCACACATACCTACTATGAGAGATAAGGCCTGGTATGCAGGCAAAACCCCTTGAAGCAGTGGGGATCTAGAATCTAGTAGATAAGTCCAGGTGGTCCAGGGAGACTTGAAGAGAGATTGACTTTGATACATGTCATGCATTGAATGCTATTCAGAGATGCCTCATGGATTTCTACCTCGGAAAGCAGACTGAACGTTTAGGAAGCGTGCTAAACAATGCCCCATGCTCACCCATGCAACTATTTGCTCATCCTCTCAGGATGTCTCACAAGCATTTCAAACAAAGTGGAAGCAAAGGGGACTTCTGCTTACCCATCAAAATCTGTTCTTCTTCCTCCTTCAGCCTTCCATATGCGTGAACGGAACCAGCGCTCATGCCATTGAGTACCCACCATGCCCCCAAACTCCGAATCCAATCTGCCAGCAAGTTTGGCTGTCTCTACCTTTAAAACAGATCCTAAGTCTCACTTTCCAAAACAGATGTCATTTCTCAGGGCACCATTAAATATCTTCTTAATTGGTCTCTATGCATCCGCTTTTTTTTTGCAGTCTTTGTTATGTTTGTTTTGTTTTGTTTTTGAGACAGGGTTGCATGTAGTCCAGGCTGGCCTCGAACTCCTGATCCTCCTGCTTTTAGTTCTCAAGGGGGAAGATTACAGGTGTGTGCTACTACATTCAGCTCCTGCAAGTCCACAATCCAGCGAGCAGCCACAAAGAGGTTGTTTTTTGTTTTTTTGTTTTTTAATGAAGTAGGTAATTTCATTCACCTGCTTAAAATTCTCTAACACAGACTGGGGAGTTGTATCAGCTGGTAAGTGTGATTGTTACACAACCTGAGTTTGGATCGCCAGAATCAGTGCAAAGGCAGGACACGGCACGTGTCTTTATTCCCAGCACTCCTACAATGGGATGGAAGGCAAAGACAGGAGAACCTCTCAGAACCTCTAGCCTGGAGTCACAGAGGCAAGCAACAATATCTGTCTCTCTAATGAAGAGGAAGGTGAGGACCAGCAACTGAGGTTGTCCTGGGACTGTGGTAAATGCAAACCCTCACACAGGGCCACATCCACATCACACAGACACAAATGAGTAACATCTAAATGCACTTAGAATAAAGACCAAAGTCCCTGCCTCCGGAAGAAAGATTGTGTAACCCCTGCCTCCTTGCATGAGCTCATCTTTACATTTTTCCACCATCACACTTGCTTCCACTTCAGGACCTTTGAACTTGCTGGTTCTATTTTTAGAACATATTTTTGTCTTAAGTCTAGGAACATAAAGGGAGGAAATAGACTTGGTAGGCCCTTCTGCCCCACCTGATACAGGTTTTTGTTATTCTGTAGTGATTAATTGCTATAATAGGGAGCATGACCTCAAGTTTATGAAACACTTATATGTTCCGGGGACAAGTCAGAGATCCAAATTCTTATGTAACATTTCCATTGTTTAAAAGCTGGTAGCAAACTAGAGCTACAGCTACATAGTTCTAACATAAAATCCCAAGCAACATTAGCATCAGTCAGAAACGTTTCCTTCAGTAAAAAGTGGTTTGGAACCGATCCAGCAGACCCATGGAGGTCGGAGAGCAAAGTTCCTTCCAGCTCTGTGCTGTTATTGGCTAGGTGCGGCACTTACCTTCCTGACTCAGTATGTGCTCTAGATTCTAGCTCCTAAATCCCAGGCTGCAAGATGCATGTCTGGCTGTTAAAGGGGGGGATCCATCAGGCACATTTCATAAAGCTTTCACAATGTGCATCCGCTTACATGTTATTGACTAGACTAGACTTTAAACTATGGATATGGCTAGCTGCAAGAGAAGCTGGGAAACGTTTTTGGGTTTTTGTTTTTGTTTTTCTGTCAGGAGATTTTAGTACAGAAACTAAGGGGAGTAAGCCTACTAAGGCAAGAAATTAACAGTCTATACCAAAGTAAGTGTCAGTGAGGGTTCTTTACAACAGTAGACCTAGAACAAATCTGAACTTTTTTTTTTTCAAGACAGGGTTTCTCTGTGTAGCCTTGGTTGGCCTGGACTCAATTTGTAGACCAGGCTGGCCTCAAACTCACAGTGATCTGCCTTACTCCGTGTCCAGAGTTCTGGGATCAAAGGTACACGACACCACTCTCCTGGCTCAAATCTGAACTTAAGGCTGGAAACTAAAACAGGACTTTCCTATTACGATCCAGAAGCAGAATTCCCTTTTCCAAAATACCTCAGATTTTGCTCTCAAAACGATTCAGCCGATTTGATGACACTATCCATTTGAAGCCATCCACTGAAGACCGTCTCCTTCAGTTAGACTCAACCGACTGCAGATGTTAATTACATCTATAAAATATTTTAAGCAAGTTAGTTTAGTGTTTAAGCAACAAAAAAGCCTGGTTGAAGCCAGGCATGGTGGTGCACACCTTTAATCCTTTAATCCCAGCACTCAGGGAGGCACCGGCTGGCGAATTGTGAGTTCGAGGCCAACCTGGTCTAGAAAGGACAGCCAAGGCTACACAGGGAAACTCTATCTCAAAAATCCAAAAAACAAACAAACAAACAAAAAAGCCAAAATAGCCTGGTTGACACATTCATTCATCATCAGAGCAGTTCAAAATTGTAATTTGTTAAAGGATTTGTTCAATCATTTTATTTTATGTGTATAGCTGTGTGCTGGAGTATATGGCCGATGGAGGCCAGAAGAGAACTTCAGATCCCCCGGGAACTAAAGTGATAGGCTTCTGTGAGCTGCTGAATGTATGTGCTGGGAACCAAATTCAAGTCCTCTGCAAGAGCAATAAGTACTCTTAACCATGGAACCGTTTCTACAGTCCCAATTAAAATTTTAAAAAGACCCAGCGACAAAACAGTGCCTGTCTGTAGGCTGCATTTGACTTGCACCATGCCTGTCTGTCATCTTTTTCTACGTTGACCTGGCGGGTTAGCCCCTGATAGGCTTGCAGTGTGAAAATCCGTAACCCTACACCCGGCACAGAACCAGAATCTCAAATACCACAGGAGCTCAGCAGCGAAGGCCCCAAGTCCCACACCCTTTCTGTGCCTCTCTCAAATAGACAGTGTGATTCTGTTTGGGTTTCGTTAGCTTGTTTTTGATTTCTAACCACTCTGCCCATGGATGGGAACTATCTGAAAAACGAAACAACAAAACAAACAAACTTTTCTCTCTGACCCGTCTCTAAATTCTTTATTTTGTAAAAGCCAAACTTGTGTTGCTATCTAATGATTTAGAGAATCGGTCAAAGGAAGGAAGAGATAATTAACTAGGGCGCACAGGAAGCCACGGCCTTTCCAGCCTGTAATTACCAGCCGTGTACACACTCTGTCCCACTCCACAGAGGAATGTGACTTGTATGCAGTTCTCACTTCTCTTTCATCATTGACCTTGAAACACCCTGAAAATGGAGGCGGGGTCAGAGCTGCTTAGTGCCAGATCTGAAGGGGACACTATCTCCTTTTCTGTTTCTTGTGTGTGTTGTAATTGTCTTCCCTCTAGCAAGCACTCCACCACGAAGGCAATTCCAGCCCCTATGTCCAACTTCTGATAAATTAGTTCAAACATACATTTTAGGATTTCTAGAGTTGTTGATTCTCGTGGAAAAATTTTCTAGGCAGATTTAATTCTTTATGCAAATTCATTTTTTTAAATCAGTGTGGATTTAATTTTAAGTGTAAATATAAATATATACAATGCCATTTTTATGTTTCTGTTAAAATGAAGAATTATGGAGATCACAAAGAAAGCTGAAGTGGCCTCATGATTTGCATATAATTCAAAAGGTCTGTTTGTGTATTCTGCCATTGTGTCTGCAATTACAAGAAAACTTTTTTGTTTTGTTTTTTTGAGACAAGGTTTTTCTGTGTAGCCTTGGCTGTTGTGAACTCACTTTCTAGACCAGGCTGGCCTTGAACTCATAGAGATCCACCTGCCTCTGCCTCCCTGAGTGCTAGGACTACAGGCGTGTGCCACTGAGGCCAGCTCTACAAATAAAATTTTTAAACTGTCCTCTTTGTAAACAGTTGGTTCTTTGTATATAAATAATGCACTTGCAGCTGAAGAGATGGCTCAGCAGTTAGGAGCACTTGCTGCTCTGGCAGAGGACTTGCGTTTGGTTCTTAGCACCCACAGCAGTGGGTGGCTCATAGTTGCCTGTAATTCCAGCAGATTCTTGATGTTAACTCAGAGCAACAGGCTGTTGATAAATCTTTGTCTTTTTCCTCTTCAGTTCATCTTCTCAGAGGCAGATGTCTTCCCCTCATACCTTTACATTCTATATGTTAGGGATGTCACTACATTTGATTTATCATATAAATTACTGCTCTTTTGTTTCATGTCACTAACATGTAGACTTGAGAACTAGCATTCCTTATGGAAAGACATTGAAGTGAGCAAAACAGGTACAAAACCCATTGGAACTGCTTCCCTGATCTAGAAGAAACACTCATCATTAGTGCCTCCTGCTCCCCTTAAAAGTGACCTAGGGTAAACGTGCTGAGTGTGGTCAGAATTGGCCTGGATTTTCCTTCTCTTAAGAGACTACAGATGAGTTTCCAGTCTGCCCTTTTTTGTTCCCTAAGAGAACTTCTTTCCTAGATCCAATGTAAAAATAGCTTTTTTTTTTCTTACCAAGAATTCTTAAAGGTGATTTTGTAACATTGTTTTAGACCACCCTATGAAAAACTTCTGATGAGGGACTCCAATTAGAATACACACTGTGCAAAGGGAAGGGGCCAAAGGCTTTTCAGCAGACCAGTTGAAGAGCTCTCACTCTGCCAAGCAGCAGCAGCAAGCAGTAGCCTTGGGGATCTTGTTTTACTTGTTTGAATTTTATGGTTAAGAAAATACACTCTGTGGAGTCATGACAAAAGGCCAACGTGTTTCCTCTGTAGACAGTCATGTTGCTCATGAGCTCATGTCACCCAATGTGATAGCCATGTCTTCAGATATTTTAAAAATCCCTTACCCTCTGTGAGTTTGTGTGTGTGTGTGTGTGTGTGTGTGAGAGAGAGAGAGAGAGAGAGAGAGAGAGAGAAAGAGAGAGGGAGGGAGGAGGGGGCAGAGGTCTCTCATTGCTTGTCACCAGGAATGTGAAGCTTATTGTCCAGTGGGCTTCAGGGATTCTCATGTCTCCACCTTCCACCTTGTCATAAGAGTGCCGGGATTTTGGAGACCCTACCTCATCTTGCATTCTGTGTGCTCTGGGGTTCCAAATTCAAGTCCCCATACTAAGCCACCTCCCTCACCCTTCTTAAATCAAAAGTGTAGTCTATGAACGAGAAAAATTATGTATGGCAAGCCAAATATTATTTATTCCTCTGAAACACCCTCAGGCATTTCTGCTTCTAAACAATCACATCCTTTGACAGACCTTGCAGAGGATGCAATCCAGGAAATGGGATGAAATTAATATTTAAAAAAAATCATGTCTTCCTTGCAGGGTGGAGGGAACAGAAACAAAAACCTAATCACTTGACAGTCTGAAGTCATTCTGAGAGGGAAGAACACTGGTCTTGCTGCCGCTGGGGTCTTTGTTGATGACCATGGTTGCCACTGAAGGTCATGTGGATGTCCGTGGCCTGTGCTGCAGCCTGAGGTCATGTTGATGTCTGTGGACCTTGGGGCTGAGGGCCTTAAAGATGTGAACAGGCTGTGCTGCTACCTGAGGGCGTGTTGATATCTGTGGTTCAGGCAGCCTCCGGGACCTTGCCTAGGTCCTGGTGTTCTACCGCAGGAGGAGGCCGTGTTTGTGGTATGAGCTGTCTTCAGAAAACATCATTGATGCCCCTGTTGACCGTAAAAAGCAAGGAGACTACTTTTGCTGTGCTATTGAGGACTGCAGACCCACGTTGGGAGAGGGGACATGGAAAGCCTCTGCAAAAATCTGCCCCCCACCCCTAAGTAACAGCCCAGACAGGAAGCCACTGAAGAGAACTCTGAAGGATAGGGAAGCTGCAGAGTGGCTCTCACAATTGATGGCTTCTGGCAGAGGCGTGGGAGGGCAAGGACACACAGCTATTTAAGGGGCAGGTCGCTGAGAGTCTGACCATGCTTCACTGAGTATATAGGTAACACAAATTAGACTTTTTATTTCTTATTTTTCTTTTTTACTTTTTTTTTTTGAGGGGGAAGTCCCAAGAGGGGGGTACATGGAAGGACTGGGAAGTGATCGTGATCAGGGTTCATGATTTGAAACTCCCATAGAATCAATAAAAATGTTATATGGGAGAAAAAGGCAATGCTAATGAATTCATCCAGCCATAGTATTCGAGGGTGACACTTTCCTACACACAAACCTAGCTGGTTTTCTTCCCCCTCCCTTTTTAAATATATTTACATTCTTCTCTCATCCCGACTACAATTTTCCCTCCCTCCCCTCCCCCCAGCCTTTCCTCCCATACCTCCTATCTGCCCTAGATCCACCCTCTCCTCTGTTTCCGCTCAGAAAAGAGCAGGCTTCTCAGGCACATCAACCTAACATGGCCTAACCAGGCACGTACCATCACATGAAGGCTGGCCAAGGCAACTCAGTAGTGCGAGACGGGACCCACAAGCTGGCAAAACAATCAGAGATCCTGCCCCCCTCCCCCGTGTTGGGATTACCACCAAGCTACTTAGCCATAACATATATGCAGAAGCCCTATAGGGGTGTGGCTCCCTGCCAGTTGTCATGAGTCCCCGGCAGTTAATTCTGTGGGCCGAGTTCTCACGGTGTGTCCCTGACCCTTCCGGTTCCTCAGATCCTTCCTCCCCCCACCTCTGGACTCCTGAGCTCCATGTAATGTTTGGCTACGGGACTCTGCATCTGCTCACATCAGTTGCTGGATGAAGTCTCTCTGGTCTCTTTGATGATGGTTCTGCCAGGCTTCTAGTCCCAACACACTCTGCAGGCAGGACCAACTGCAGGTGAAAGGTTTTGAGGCTGGGTTTGGGTCCCAATCCTTCCACTTGAGGGCCTTGCCTGTTTACAGAAGATGGCTGAGTCAGGCTCTGTGCTTCTATTACTAGGAGTCTTTGCAAGCTGGTTTTCTAACTTAAAATTTGTATTATTTGTGTGGATACACAACAAAAACGGTTTCATAGTGAAAGGTCTTTGCCAGTGATTAAAACTTTTTCTTTATAAAAAAAAAAAGTGGGTGGGCATTGGAGTCCATGGTAGACAGCAACTAAGGAAGACATCCAATGCCAACTTCAAGCTTACACATACATACACGTACCCATACACATGTGCCCACACATATATAAACATGCATATATGTATGTATGCCCACCAAACACACACATATGCAAGACAACCACAAGTCACACTGATCGATTTTTCCTGGTCAAAGGAAGAGACATCAGAAACTCTTTAGGTAAGTTAAAGCTCCAAGTGCAATAATTGGCCATGTTAATGACCTCACTAAGACAGCAGTTCATTTGAATATACATTACCCACTAGCCCTGGAGTTTCTAGAGGTACCTGCGATTATGCAAATATTTCATCTCTTTAAAATGCATATCCCTTAAGCTTTCTTGGTAGATGTGACAGTTTTGTCACTGTGACCAAACACCTGAACAGAACAACTTAGAGAAGAAAGAATTGCTACTCACACAAGTCCACAGTTAGCTGGCTTCATGGCTTTCAGGCCTACGGCAAGTGTTATGTAGCTGTTTCCTCCAGGCTGGACATGATCATTGTTGTCATGAATCATAGCAGCACACGAGATTGGTCCTATTACTGTTCTCTCATGGAGGAAGCAGGGCGCTCACACAACTCTTAAGATTGATAAGACCCCTCTCTCCCATGCGGTTACAGAAGTGGTTAAAACAAACCATGGGTGAGCAGTAGGAGGCTCCTTGACACTACCGCTGCCTATAAATTGTTCAGGGGACTCATCAGTGACTTTTAATGAATCATCTATGCGACAGAGGACTTTACAGTAGTGCATCTTCTCACGGGCGTCTATGCTACAAGTGAGACTCTTCGGTGGCATAAGTTACCCAAGGGACTTTGAACCAGTCACCTATGCCCTGGTAAATAATTCCAAGAGGCTTATCTTCTAGACTTGAACAAAATAAAAAAAAAAATTTTTTTTTTGGTCTGTTGGTGTCCTCTCTCAGTGGGTGAATACACATCTCTTTCATCTCCTTAGGAAATGTTCTGTGAAGTCTGGTGCTGGGACATGGACTGATGGAATCAAGAGGGGCGGCAGTGGAGTGTCTCTTGGGAGTGGGAGCGGAAGCGGGACTTTCGGATTTCTCTGGAAACTCAGCTGTCATGTGAATGTTTTTTTGTTTTGGGGTTTTTTTTTTTTTGGTCCCAAATGTGGGACGTGGGAACGTTTTTCCCCTGTGAAAAACAGATCCCTTGGAAAACAGCCCCCATGAGAGGGCGCATGAAAAGCTACCTCATAGGAGTGGTGTGGTTTTTGTGAGCTGCAAAACATCCTCGAGTGGACGCTAAGAAGGGTTAAATAGAAGCCCAGAGACGGCAAGACAATGCTTTCTGCATCTTTACACTTTTGCAATGCTATGGTTCACATGCTTTGCTGGTCTTCACAGAGAGAAACATACCAGAGAACTTCTATGGCTACTTTGGTGGAGTTTTGCCAGGCTGCTTTGATGGAGTTTGCCCACTTCAGCAGATTCCTGCCATTTGGGCAGAATCTAGCCGCTTCTACCAAATCATTCCGCTGCTTCTGACTAATGTTGCTGCTGCTGCTTTGCTGTTTGATTAGACTGCTGGCATCCTGAAGACTGAGTTTGGTAATCCCCAAAGGACCCATTGACCCTTATCAACAGGAAGTAAATAAAATTGGTGTACAGACCCCTTCCCTAATAATCTCTCACTTAAGGTTGGGAGTTTTGAAGGGAGGTAGGGGCATTTAAGAACCTTCAATGAAGGTGTTTGAAAATCTAAGCTTACAGGAAGGGATCATGGTGTAGCTCTCTTCTTCCTGGGATGGAAAAGTTTGCCATTTTACAGTGATGGCAGTGGTGTGGACTAGTTGATGAGACACACTACTGGGGTTTGAAAGGATAGTTCAGTTGCAAAAGCGCCTGCCTTGCAAGCATGAGGACCTGAGTTTGCTATCCATAACCTGTGATAAAAGACAAAAGGTAGGCATGGTGTTGTGTGCCCAAAATCCCAGAACTGTAGAGATTTAAAACAAAACAAAACAAAACAAAACAAAAAACACAGATAGCCAGGGCCCTCTGACCAGCTAACATAGCTAGGCAAGTTCCAGGCTAGTCAGGGATCATTTCTCAAGAAAACAAGGAAGATGACACCTGATGCCTGGCACTCTAGATCATCTGTTGACCTCGCATGTGCGTGCACACAAGTGTGATGGTATAGAGGAAGACATGTTGCTGAGGTTGGGCTGTGTGTTCAGTGAGGCAGGAGATCTTGTGGGGTGAGAATGGCTCCTCCAAAAGGGTGGACAAGGTTGCCCATATCAGGGAAGTACGGAGTCCCCAAGCTGAACTCTGTTTTTCTTGGTCCCCTGCTTGTGTTCAGAGCACTTGGGTATGGTGGAGCAGCCCTCCAAAGCACAGGGGCCACGGATGTCTGTGGACGCATACGGAGATAACGGATCGGTACAGGTGAGAAAAGATCATACTTGTCCTAGGTGAGGTGACTATGGCTCCTCCCTGGAGAGTGTACTGAGTACATTCCTTTCCTGTAAGAAGGTCATTTGGGGTGCATTATGTTTGCAATGTGAAATGTTCCTCGGAGGCTCACTTATTAATTAGTTAATTACTTGGGTTTTTTCAAGACTCAATTTCTCTGTGAAACCCTGGCTTGTCCTAAAACTCACTCTGTACACCAGGCTGGCCTCTGACTCAAAGATCTGCCTGCCTCTGCCTCCTGAGTGCTGGAACTAAAGGTGTGAGTCACAACGGCCTGGCTGGAGGCTCTCATATTTAAACATTTGGTTCCCAACTGGTGGTGGTGGCCTGAGAGACAGCAGAACCTTTAAGGGATGGAGCCTCACAGGAGGAAGTCACTGACGGGGCAAGCTTTGAGGCTGACAGTCAGGCCTGCGTCCTGTCTTCCCTGTTTTTCCTGGTCTGCCAAGTGGTGAGCAGGTTTCGGCCACTTCGTGTTTCTGCCACCACAGAGCCACCCGACACTGTGTCTTCCTCACCACAATGACTACCTCCCTTCAAACCATGAACCCAAGAAACCTCTCACAGTGACGAGAAAATACAGGACTGCTGATCCCAAGCTTTGCACTTTGGATAACATCCATCAGAGACTTTCTGCCTTGGGGTGTAAACTATAGGGACAGTCACATGTTTGAGCAAAACGAACCAACCAAGTTTCAAGATTATTTGTCCAAACTAAGACCCTGATGGTCAGGTGTACCCTGTGGGGCCAGACAGCTATGGAAACTGCCTGTATTGTGAAGAGTTAAATGAAGTGATGACTCTGTCTGAGCTGCTGTGCCCACTGTCGCTCTTTTGAAAGAACAACAGATGCACACGATGGGATCTTTTCATGTTGTACTGGACCCTGCTAACATTTCGTAAGTATCCTAAGAGGATACTTCTTTAGAACGAATGGCCGTGTACCTTCAGAGATACAGCTCAACCTGTGTGAAAAGATCCCATCATACCATGCTAAGTGTCTTACCGATTTGGAGAGGCGTTTGGAAGAACAGCGGTTAAGGGGTTTAAAAACAGAAGCACTCTGCCTGGATTTAAGGGACACCCAGATGCTATAGGGTTATGGAACAAAAATCCCAGTACCAGCTGCAGGTGGCTTAACTAGCTGTTAGCAAGGAGGCTTCCGAGGGTCACCCGCTCCTACACACAACACAGGCTGTTGTTTGCACGCCAGAACTAGATAGTTGAGTCTCTGTTGCTGAAAATCTATACGCTCTGGGTGAAGGTTCTGGATGAATCCACCTGGGACTGGAAGGCTGTCTCTAACAGCGCTGTAAACATAGTGCTGTATCCGCTGCTGAGGTAGACAATGGTCCCGCTCAGCTGTGGACTAATCCAGGCATCAATGCCGCCCGCCCGCATACCAGGCAAGATGTGCCCCTAGGAGCAATGGCGCACAACTGTCTTCGCACAAACAACTACTCTCTAGTTGGATTTAACACGTACTCTATTGAGGGAATCTAGGATTGACCCTTTAAGCCAAAACAAAAACTTCTGGCTGAGGAAAGTCATCTGCTCAATGGGGAAGTTACTGCTATTGTTTTGTTACATGGATGTGTTGTTCCTGTGGCTTTCCAAACATTTACCTTTGTGGCCACAGATTATGACTGTTGTTGGCTTTGGTCAGGGTAGCAGTTATTATGGAAACTCATAACTAGTCACGTTGCCTAGAATAAAGGACTGTTACTGTGGCAGAGCGGTTCAGTGCTCAGCCCTTAATAGAAGAAAATGATGATACACCTTATTATCACCTCTCTGAGGCTCAAGGAACACTAAGCATCGGAGGGAGTGGAGAGAACGCAAGAGCAAGAAGTAAAGGTGTTGTGAAGCTTCACCCTGTGCGCTGGATGTGCTTGGTGCCCTCTTGAATCAAAACTGTGATCCCCCACATGAGGCCCTTATCAGCTTAGGCCTAGTAGCATTCCCTAATGGAGGACCGTCACGGGAGGTTTCCCAGACTCAAGAGGCTCACAAGGCCATCCCTTCCCCAAGTTTATATAAAGGTTAAATAGTTAGTTGTGGGAGGCAAACTCTTTTGGTAGGGTAGTCACTCATAAGTTGTCCAGGGGACTTCTCTGTGGTGCAAAGACCACGGGTTAGGACTTCACAGTTGTATAGCCTCACGCTGGTGGTATAGCTGTCTTTGAGTCAGTGGTTCATGGAGCTAGATTGAGACGAAAGTATTTCAGTCTGGTGGTACCTTCTGAATCAGGTGAATAAAATGTTTCTTTACATTTTCTTAGGAGAAGTCCCATGAGCACAAGCCAGAGATACCGTGGTGGCAGGGCGTGCCAGAGGGAAGCTGATCACTTTAGAGCAGAGAGGGTTGAGAAACTGCCAAGGGACAGATAAACACTTTGAAGTTACCAGCCCTAGAGAGCTGCTTCCTTAACCAGGTCCCACCCATTAGAAGTCCATTTGGCTGGTAATTTAATCAATACATTAACTTATAGGCCAACCAACTCTTACATGACAAAACAAATCTGTGCAAATGGGCCTATCTGTGCGTCATGCACATACCTAGTGTCCAGTGTTCAGAAGAGGGTGATATATGCCCCGGAAATGGAGTTACAGACAGTTGTGAGCCATCATGTGTGTACTAGAAATTGAATCTGGAGCCTCTGGAAGAGCAACAAGCGCTCTTAACTGCTGAGCCCTCTCTCCAGCCTTCTTTTTATTTATTTATTTTTGAAGTGTTTTAAAAAGCTTTTTCTTTTTTAAAAAATTTATTTATTAGTTTTGCACTGTCAAGCCCGGCTGTAGCCCCCTCCTTCATCCCCTCCCATTTCCACCCTCCCTCTCTCATCTCCTCCCATGCCCCTCCCCAAGTCCCTGATAGAGGAAGTCCTCCTCCCCTTCCCTCTGACCCTACCCTATCAGGTCTCATCAGGACTGGCTGCATTATCTTCCTCCGTGGCCTGGTAAAGCTGCTCCCTCTTCAGGGGCAGGTGATCAAAGAGCCAGCCAATAAGTTCATGTCAGAGACAGTCCCTGTTCCCCTTACTATGGAACCCACTTGGATACTGAGCTGCCATGGGCTACATCTGAGCAGACGTTCTAGTTTACCTTCATGCATGGTCCTTGGTTGGAGTATCAGTCTCAGGAAAGACCCCTGTGGCCAGATTTTTTTGCTTCTGTTGCTCTCCTCATAGAGCTCCTGCCCCCTCCAGATCTATCTCTCCCTTCTTTCCTAAGATTCCCTACACTCTTCCCAAAGTTTGGCTATGAGTCTCAGCATCTGTTTTGATACCCTGCTGGGTAGAGTCTTTCAGAGGCCCTTTGTGGAAGGCTTCTGTCATGTTATATACTCACTTATAAGTGGATACTTGTCGGGAGCTGGTCCAGGTACCTAGCAGCCGCTTTGGCAGCTGCTTTGATATTTAAATCTCAGCGCAGAAGACAGGCTTCTACCAGGCCTTCCCCTACAGTCAGGGAAGAATTTGCAAGTCCATCGCCTTTTGTTTTGTGACAGCAGGTGGGAGAGCTTGTTAAAATCACAGCTCCTGCTTCACCTCCTTGTGAAGTTAACCCATTATGTTGACTGTGTTTTATAAATAAAGCGAGGCTAGCTGGCCAGCCGCTTTTTGCGTGCAGAGCGCTTAGCGCTAAGAGCAGACTGCCAAAAGCCTCTCGGAACATAACATGTGTTGTGTATTTTATTAATTTCAATCCTCACTCCTGACTCGGGAACCCTTCAACTCTGCTGGCAGGCTCCGGCAGATACTAGGCATATAATATAGGATAAACATACTAAAATCTGTTTACCTAAAGAGCTAAGCAAGGAGGACCCTTGGCAAGATGATCAATCCTCTCTCAGAAAGGCAAATGGGATGGACATTGGAAGAAGGAGAAAACATGAAACAGAACAGGATCCTCTCCAGCCTTAATCATCACTTAACCCGACAGCTGCAACCAGCCCTCTAATACATGAAAATTCGGAGGATACTTGCATATTTTATCTATAACAGATCGCAGCATTAATAACACAAAATATAACATTTTTGAGACAAATAATCCATGCACACTCTAAGAAAATGTTAGTGTGCAGGATGAGTTCCAACCCCAAAACAAAGGCTACCTTTCAGCACACTGCTGTACAGAATGTTGTTCTCAGGTAGCGTGGCATCATTTCTTAACTTGACAGTGTTGCCGATACAACCCAGGATGCAAAGAATTCGCACATGAAGCTGTTTCTGAGTCATCCCTGTGAAGCAGTTGTAAATCTGTATGGTACTCTCCTTTTTGGAGTATTTTCATAAACACAAACCTCAGTGCTGATTTAGCCCCCTTAGATGCAGCATGGCTCTCACGCGTGCTCCACTGCTCAGGCCCTGCCCAACACTCACTGTACTTTATTCACACAGTCTCACACACACACACACACACACACACACACGCCTTTTTTTTTTCTTTAGAGTCTCACATGGTTCAAGCTGGCCTTGAACTTGCTATGCAGGCAAGGGTGACCTTGAACTTCTGATCCTGCTGCTTCTGTTTTCCAAGTACTTGGATTACAGGCATTCATGAGCACATGATTTTCTGCATTGTCCGGGAGCAGGCTGAGGGACCCAGGCATACTGGGCAAGTGCTCTGGGGACTGAGCTACATCCCAGCCCTGTTCCAAAACCTTTGGAGCACTTCTCTATTCCCTCTTTCATCTTCACCTAGAAGTTACATGCTTGGGCAAGGGAGAAGAGGAAGCCAGAAATAACGGACAGTGTGCAAGGGTTAGCAAAGGGCAGGAGGGGTATAAACAGGAAGCTGGAGCTTTCTCATAGACAGGCCCCCACAGGACAGATGTTCCTTACTTTACTCCGAAGTCCAAATCCGCAGTTGAACTTTGGTGTGAAATTTCATCCTAAAGCAAAATGTAACTCTCCTTTATACTATTTATTTAAAATCATGCATGCTATTTGTATGGTAGTTAGGAACAGACTACCATATGATTTACAGCCATTCCCTATGTTGGAAGAGTTATGTTCCTGAGCCCTGGTGCCAAAGACAGCAAATTCTAAATGACACACCTTATTTATCTGAACAATTAATCGTGATTAAATGGTGATTTAATTGATGGTAGATAGAGAAAACACAACCAAAGAATTCACATAGGAGCTTCAGGATGGATTTTGATGAGCATGTGTGCTAGATGGCACATTCCTCCAAGACTTAAACCTTCTGTTTTAAGGGAAGCTCATTAAGCACAAGAGTTGGAGCATTCCATCCTATAGGGAAGCTCATTAAACTCAGGAAAAGAAACAACTCACTGGCTTCAGGAAGTCCCTGGAACTGAGCAAATTCACTAGGCCCCTCCTTCTCGAAAATATGTAACATGCAAAGACTGCTGAGACATTCAGATAAGCTGAGCTGACTGAAGCAGCAGAGACCGGCTGAGCTACCTGGAGAGGACACTGTCTAACCTGTTGGGCTGCCTGTAGGCTGTGCTGTGCTCCAATTTCTCCAGCTCTTGTGAGCTGTCACCCATGCTGGGGCGGGCCTTGGTGATGCAGCTGTCTTTGAGTCATTTCTGCTCCTCTAAGTAACTTCTCCCTCATACTCATTAGTAACCACAATAAAACTGATTAGCTCACCAGGTTAGATTTTCGTGCCATTCTTACTTCAGTCTATCAGAGGTTCCTTATCTGTCGCTAGGTGGGGTGGCACATGCCTTCAGTCCCAGCATTTGGGAGGCAGGCGGCCAGCCTGGTCTAGGTACTAAGTTCCAGAACAGCCAGGGATGCTGGAGAGACTCTGTCTCAAACAAACACTTCTCATTATTGTGCCCACAATAATGCATTTAAAATTAGATTAAAAGGCATAGGGTGTAGCTCAGTGACAAGAGGGTCTGCCTAGATTTGTGAAGCCTTGGGCTCAACCCCCCATCACTGCAAGATAAGTATATAAATAAAATTTTTAAATGTTAGATTGAAACTCCTGTCAGTTAAACAGCCTCAGTTCATAACTCTAGGGATGTCTTACTCAGTACAGTATATGACACCTGCATTAACTGAGTAAGTTGGGGGCAGATGTGTAAGACGCATCAAGTACTGGGTTCAATCCACAGCACTGGTCTGCACATACCTGAAATTCCAGCACTTGGGAGACTGAATCAGGAGGGTCAAAAGTGCAAAAGTAAAAAAAAACCAAAAAAACAAAAACAAACAAACAAAAAGATCATCCTTTGGTACATAATGATTTCAAAGCAGCCTGGGCTACATGAGACCCTGACTCAAACAAAACAAAACAAACAAAAAACCAAGACAAGACAAAACAAGCAAACCAAAACCAAACCAAACCAAAAAACCCAAGTACCTTAGCTAGTAAGCAGTATGCCTAAGTTTTTTTTCTCTCAGTGCTAGGAGCTAAATTCAGAACCTCAGACACTCCAGGCAAGCACTGGCCATCCAGCCACATCCAGGCCCAGAAAGTGTTCCACTGCAGGGATGTAGGGTTTTCCTGAACAATGTTATCCTCTTTCTCACTTCTGTCTCTTTCACCCCAAGTCTCCATTTCCCTTTGACCCAACTGGATATTTAACATGTGCTATTCGACATGTAACTTTATTCCTAGTATAGTCTGGGTTTCTCTACTCATTGACACAGACACAGGCGTATGCTAACACAGTCTGAGTGAGGACAGAGTGAGACCGCTTCTTTCAGTCCAGGGCATGTCTGTATGCATACGTATAAAAATATTTTATTTCTCGATGTTTTCAGTACACATGTCAAAAAGAGAATTCTATCAAAGAGGTTTGCAAGCTTACTATCAGGCCGGTTTTCAGGGCAGGTGAGGCAGCATTATGTATCTGGAGATACTGATAAGAAACTTCTGAATATTAACTAACTCCAACAAACTCCTTTCTATCTGGGACCACTGTTACGATACTATACATTCCTATTATTTTCAGAGGTTTCTGTTTTTATTGACACTAAAACATTTATTAAAAACCTATCATATCCCACAGCACACTGTTCCCAAGGCTATCCCAGACACAGGTGATCTTGTTTCTTTCTTATACAAGAGAGAGAACAAGAAAGAGTGAAAGAGAGTGAGAGAGAGCATTCAACCATGCATGCCTAAGAAGCTGTTCATACTGCTGGTTAGTGTGAGCCTAAAGCAGCTTGGAGATGCCCATTTGCTTGTCAGCAGTTGGTTGGCTCGGTAAAGCTCGGCAGAAAGCAGAGCCCGCAAGTCCAGGTCTGCCCGGATGTCTTCTCCAGGAGCACGGGCTTGCTCAGTGGACACTGCTCAGCACTGAAGTAGAACAGGACACTCAACATCCCTGCAGGAGGTGTACTTCAGTCTCTGTCTCAGAGTCTCCAGGAGTGGAATCTGTTACCATACAGCCTGCCTTTAAAACAGAAATGGGAGGAAAGCCTTCCTATGCTTCGGGTAGGAGACAAACGTGCTTTTGTAGAATTTGTGGTTGAAGAATGCAGACAGGGCTTGGCTGAAGAAGACGTATGTCACCACCAGCCACCACGTTAAGTTGTAGAAGCCAAAGGTGACGGCCATGGAGATGTAGATCATCAGCTCTGCTAGGTAGTTAGCCGAAGACACATATTCAAACCAGTCTCCAAAGGGGATCCTGTGCTGGCAGTGAATGATCACACCTGAAACAGAACACAGTGGTGTTTTACCTGTGCACTTCTGAATCCACTGACAGAAACTCTACTATCACACCCATTTCCACTGTCTGTCAACCTTAGCCAGGCACAGGTAGGGCATGGCTTTAATCCCAGCACTGGGGAGGCACAGGCAGGTGGACCTCTGTGAGTTCAAGGCCAGCCAGTGCTGCAGACTAGTCTCAAAAGGAAAGGCTTGCTGGGAGTTGTGGTACATATTTTTGATCTCAGGAGGCCAAGGCAGGAGGAACTCAGTGAGTTTGAGGCTAGCGTGATCTACTTAGTGAGTTCCAGGATAGCCAGGGCTATACCAGACTGACCCTGTCACAAAACAACAGTAGTAAGAAAAGCCAAAACCCAAACCAAACAAATACAAAAACAAAAAAACAAAACCCAAACAAAAAAACAAAACCCTCAACAAGACAAAGCACCTAAAAAAGTCTCTGCTCAGATTTCCCTTCAGTTCTCACAAGCACACAGGGTTCAGATGCCACAGTCAGGGTGCGTGAATTCAAATCCTGACTCTCCCAGTTGGTAACTGCATAACTTCACGTAAATTGCATAATCTCACTGTGCCTCAGTTTCCTCGTCTATAAAACAAGAATAATGCAAACTGTATCCCTGATGAATCAGGCCATGCTAACTCAGAACCTGTGTTTCTTCCTTTCAGCTGGGTCACAGGACTCCATACTGAGATGAGCTGTCCACACACCAGTCAAACACATGTGTGCTGTGCTGTCCCCAGAGCTGGGTACAGGACGGAACCACAAACCATCAGACCTAAATCTGAGATCTGCCACCTCATTTCACCAGCCAGAGGATCACGCTTCCAGAAGGTGTTTTGTTAAAAGGGAGTATTTGATATTGACAAGGGAAGGGAGGAAAGGAAGGAAGGGACAGAGAAAGCCGACCTCTGAGCCCATCCAAAAGGCTCCTGGAGAGCCCTCACCTTTCTTGTTTCTCCTGAGGTTGCTGAGAATGACGTGGCACTTGTACTGATGGGCAGATGACCAGAAGAACATCATCATCCCTAGGATGTGAAACCACCGAGCTTGTTTCAGTAGATTCCACCCCAGGACGTAGACTGTAGAGACAGGAATTGTCCTGTTAGCCAATACTGTGGTTGCAGAGCTGTGGGAATTGAGTCATCATGTTATCCCGGCAGTTGACTCCGGACAGCTGGAACAACTTCTCAGTCTCTGCAGCTCTGCTGGCCACAGGCAGACACCATACTGACATCTCTCAAATGTTCTTCACATGCTTCTAGGGAGAACTTGGCCCATCCCTGAGTGACTTACTGTGTAGTGAAGACTGCTTGCTGCTTCTATGGCTGAGTCCCATTTTTAAGTCACATTGCTCACCTTTTCCCATGAAGAAAAAAATTCTTGAAAGGAACATCTCCCTGAGTTGCCACCCAGAGCCCTGCCAGGGAGTTCCTGAACCTAGAAAGCTGAGCTAACCTAGGCATGGTGGTTACATGCCTGCTAGCCTAGTACTTGGGACGCTGAGGCAAGAGCATCATGAGTTCAAGGGCAGCCAAGTACCTAGGAGTTCAAGATCAACTTAGACAACAAAAATGAGAAGGCGGAGGGAAAAGAAGAGAGAGAAAGGGAGGGGGTTGAGAGAACATGTGTCCACTGCCTAGTTCTGGACAGTAAAGAACCTTTCTGAGGTAAAGGGTGAGGTCTCTCACAAAGAGAAGAAAGGGAAACACCGAGAGGAGCAACAAAAACGATGTCCTTTCTGGGTTAGAGAGAGCCTAGTCTGAGATACTGTCCCCAAAGCTGAAGCCCCTGGTAGCATGACCCTTCTTTTGATGTAGCAGCAAGAAAGGAAGGCAGGCACTGAAGGATTCCAAAAGCAAGCCATAGTACTGAAAAAGCAAATGGAATCCTTACTACTGTTAGCAGAACAGACTTCCTTGTCTTAACTGAAGAAGCAAACATTGTCCATTGGCAAAAGCCTTGGGCCCTGGAGCTAACCCAAGGCCCTAAAAAGCTGATTTGGGTAAGAGCTCCAAGCATCACACTGCTCTACGCAGAAATCCACAGGCGGGAAGCAGTGGCTACAAGAACCCAGCAAATTCACCTTTAGCAACTGCAGTTCTAACCCTGGTTCTTCTGGATCTCACATTCTGGGCAACAGACACATGCATAAGGGCCCTGTGAGGTCATTCCGTGGCCCTCATCACCGAGGTTCTGAGCTCAGAGAAACTCAGCCACGTGACGCAGGCCCAGCAGCCACTCAAACCTACAGTATTTCTCTCAGATCCCATGGATGGCAAAGGTAGCTTTTCCCACTGTTGTGGTGAATTCTGCTTTTTTATTTTATTTTTTTTACTGTGATAGGGTCTTGCTGTGTAGATCTTGTTAGTCTGGAATTCAGTATATGGATAAAGCTGGCTTTGAACTTGGAAGTGATCTTCTTGCCTTTGCACCCCAGGTGCTGGGGATATAGGTGGGAACCACTTACCATGCCTTGCCAAGGTACATAAGCCCATTGCTAGGCCAGTGCTCTCCTGCTTCCCTTCCCTTTCCCTCTTCACGAAGCTGCTTCTTGTCAGGTGTTCGGTCTCGACAGTAGAAGTAGCTAACACAACCATACTGCCTGATGACCCCAGGTGACCTCTCGAGGGGTAAGCAGGTGAAATAGAAGCAGCTTCACAAGGAAGCGCTTGGAAAACTATTTCGTGTGTAGGCATCTTGGCTGCCTCTTTGAACATTTTTATTGGGCGGAAGGTAGAAGCTGTGCTTAAGCCACAGAAGAAAGTTCAAAAAAGTGATGTAAGGCCAACAGAAGCAGACGGAGAGAGAGCTAGTGGGAAACCACGGAGTGCAGGAAAGCACCTCTGGGCCAAAACCATGGGGCAGGCTGAGCACCTCTGGGCCAAAACCATGGGGCAGGCTGAGCGTTGGAATGCTGCAATGGAAAGGGCAGGGGCCAGGACTGACCTGACTGATGAGCAAGCTGGTGATTTAGATGAGAAATGTCCTCTACAGGCTCAGGGATTAGGACACCTTGTCTCTAGCTGGTGATACAATTTGTGGAGACTCAGGTGGAGCAGCCATGCTGGAGGGAGGATGTAACTAGAGGGTACAGTTGAGCGTATACAGCTTCTCTCTACTTCCGGTTCTCTCTCTCTGCTTCATACTTATGGCTGAGACATGATCTCTCAGCTTCCTACCGGCTTGCTGCCGTGCCTCCCACTGTGACTGACTCTGAGCCCTCTGTAACTGTGAGCCAAGATAAGCTCTTCCTTCGGGAAGATTCTTGGCCATCGTATTTTACCATAGCAACAGAAGAGAAACTAATGCAAACGAAGTCTGGAGAAATTAGAAGAGATGCTGACTGAACAGTAAATAATTCACAAGCCAAGGTGCTACCTGATCAATAAGCCCGCCTTTCCAAGAACTCTTATAGCCTTGGAAAGTGCATTACAGCACCACAGCGGGCTTCAAGGAGCACTCTGAGGCTGAAATCAGACAATAGATGGCTCAGTCACCAAGAGTTGGAAATACGGATCTCTGTCTCAACTCATGATATAGGACATGGGCAAAGGGGTCCCAGAAGATCTGGGCCGAAATATCAAGTTAACCTCAGCCCTAAAACAGCCATTCCAATCACCCCAAAGGATAAGAGCTCTATATTATCTGCACATACTGTTTTCATGAAACTGATAGTCATATGTAGCTCCCTAGTTCCACATAAAACAGCAACTTACTTCACTTCCTTCTTAGATACAAAGATTGGCTTCCCTCTTCCTGGCTAGAGAGCACGAGCACAATCTCCATTTATCACCAAGGAAACCTTAAGGCAATCTCCAGTTCCCGCCACACTCAGTTTTCCTCTTCCCTCAGGCTGCCCCACAGGAAGAAAGGCTTTGTTCTAAGGACAGCCATCCCAAGAATTAATGGCAGGAGAGTGGTTTGCATTCCTTCTTCACATCACAACCATTTACCTCAAGCACCTTAGTCTCATACTCTGTGATTTAATCCCATATAGTGGCCTCTCTCTACCCGCACTCTGCCATAACTGAACCTTGCTGAGCCACCTCCTCTGACGCCTCTTTCTTTATAGTCTCTTTCTTCTTTGGAATCTCCTGCCTCCTGTTCAGAGCTCAGCCATACTTCCTACCTCACTATATGTCAACCCCACACAGCTTAACTTCATTATCCTTAAACATGCTCAGGAATGATTTGTACTTTAGAGCCGTCACTGAAGCCATGGCTGCTTATGCTAGTGTTGCTCAGGCTTTAGCAATCTCGGTTAACATATCTTCCTTTTGACATGATGACTTTTGGACCACGGCAACGGCCACTCACCATTCTTGTCATCCATGGGCACTTGGCTCAGTACCGTCAGGCCAACCAGGACATAGTAGACAAGCCCGAAACAGTATTGCACGATGTGAATGACAGCGTTAGAGAAGACGCTGATATAGAAGCACTCGAAGAGTCTCCGCAGGCTGTGGACCCAGAGAAACACCAACACCAGGAAGGCGGACAGAGCCAGCTCACCCACTGCAACACAGAAGGCGGCGCGGTCAGAGCTCTCCAGGACTGAGCCTCGTGTTGTGTTTACCCTCACAGCTCCACATAAGACCAGCATCAAAGCGCTGGTGAGGCTATGTAAACCAAAGACTTCCTCTTCCGAGCTGTGAGGACACAGCCATGCTGAATGGCATCTTGGTTATTGAAGAGCCTTTCAGGCCACATGGGCATCAACATGGAAGGGTCCATGGTTCTCTATTTCCTGTGCCAACATGCTGAATGCTGGCAGTTAGGGAGTCATGTGATGACGTTGGGACAGTCCTATCTGGTGGGCTCATAGGGCCACACCCACCCACCAAGGTAGAGACAGAGGCAGGGCTCAAACAGGTCGGTATTTTTTCTCAGACTTCAAAAATAAAGGAGAAGAGATGGAATTGAGCAGTAAGGCACTTGCCTAGCATTTGGGAGGCCTTGGACTCCATCCCCAGTGCTGCCAAAAGAAAAAGAGAAAGAGGTATTACTTGTTTACAGAGACAGTGAGTGGGTCTCAAGATCTACCTTCCTATGGGCCCACCATTAAGTGCTCCAAGGAAGTATGAAGAAAAGCTCATTTTAAATATTGTAAGATCTAGTCTGCCTTTTAAAAAGCGTAACATAGACACACTGCACAGGGACACAGCTTGGTCAATTTTTACTCCCACGTCTTACTGGCACCCTGATTAAGTAGTAGGACCATGCATGAACTGGACCTAGGACCCCTACAAGATGTAGCCAATGGGCAGCTTATGCCTCATTTGGGTCTTCTAGTAAGGGAAGTGGGGACTGCATTGGACACAGACTCACTTGTCAGCTTTTTGATCACTTTCCCCTGGTAGGACTGCCTTGCCAGGCCACAGGGGAGGAGGACACACTCAGTCCTGATGCACCTTGATGAGCTGGGTGGATGGGAAAGGGGGCCCCCCTTTTCTGAGGAAAAGAGGAGGGCGGAATGAAGGATGGGGCTGGGAAAGAAGGAGGGATGGGCTACAGCAAGGTTGTAAAATGAACAGATAAAATATTTGAAAAGAAAAAAAGGGGGGGGGGCTTGACCAGCGGCCCCTGGTGTTACTTTCTAAGTATGACCCTGCTTCAGGCTGTCCCAAGGTTAAGGACTCCATTCTAACTTCTATCAGCATAGATTCACTTTGATCTTTGTATTTTAGGAATATTAAAACCCTTTATGAACTCTTTATGAACAGGCTAAACAAGCAATGAAAACTCCTTCAAATCCAGCCTTCCAAATACATAAACACAGCGAGGAACCGAGGGGTGTGTAACCATTATGGACCCCATCCCCTTCTATAGAGCCCTTCACACTGCTATTCGCAGCTTCACTGTTTAAATGAAGACTCACAGTATAACACACCCTTTTGTTTAATTTTAATTACCTAATTTATTTACTTGTGTGTGTGTGTGTGTTCTGTAGGGTCAGAGGACAACTTGTAAGAGTCGGTTTCCTCCTTCTAAAGTGTGGGTCCTACAGATGAAAGTCAGATCACAGTGCCTGGTGGCCAACAGGTTTACTCACTGATCCATTTCACCAGTCCCCAAATCCAAATCAAATTTCTGTGAGCCCTGAGGCATGATTCTGGCTGCAGGTGTATAAATGATAAATGTTTCAATGCAAACTTGAGGGCTTTCCAAAGCTTCCCCAGCACGTGTGAGGCCGTCTTCATAAGATTATCACACACTAATAATATCAGAGCGAGAACAGTATGTCCTGCATTCAGCACGGGCCTGTGAGGAGCCAGAGCAGAGCCTGACCCTGGGCTCTGCCACAGCTCAGTGAGGACTTGGGACCAACTAACCATGCAAACTGTCTACCCTCTACTTTCCAGGCCCTGCAGAGGGACCCGATTGGTGAGAACCTTGTTCAGGAACCAGGAACAGGCCAGGGAGCCAAATTACCTCGGAACTGCGTGGCCCCAAGAGTTCTGAGCAAAGCGTGGAGCCAGTTTGGAAAAGGCGCCCCCAGGAACAGAGACTGAGAGAGGAACCAGAGCAGGTAGCCATTCCATAATGCTGAGATGACGTAGAAGTGAGAAAAATACCTGCAACAAGAGGAAGAGTTAGGCAATGGCCACCCCGAACTCTACAAGTCCCAGGAAGACCGAGTTCCTCTACCTGGGCCCCTCCACACACATTCCAGAACAGAGCTTTAAACAGAACCTGAATTCTGCAGGTGGGAATATTTAACAACGTACTTCCAAATCATGAGACTCATTAAACTGGAGAGAAAAGGGGGGGTCAATTAACGATCTCTCTTCTCTGGGAAACAAGAGCGGTCCCCAAATCCTCATGAGGAGCTGTGCTCCCTCACAGTCATGCTGAGTCGTGCTAACACCAGTGAGATCTGTGATAATCTTTTAGATCCCAAACTGGATCGCAGTAACGGAACTTGGCCCTCTGAAACAGGAGTACACGCTGTTAACTGCTAAACCATCTTTCTAATCCAATGCACCTTACCTTAAAAATTTTCAATTTATTATCATTTGTGCGCACATGTATGCACACACTGTTGTTGCAGAAGACCCAAATTAGATTTCCAGCACCCACGTCATAACTGCCTGCAACTTCAGCTAAACCAGCTGGTCAGCAAGTCCCAGCCTCCCTAGCCCTATGATTACAGGTGCATGGACTATGTCTGGCTTTTATGTGGGTGCCAGGGCTCGAACTCGGGTTCTCAAGCTTCTGCCACGGGCTTTTACCACCTGACCCATTATCTCTCTCCTCCACCCTTTCAAATTTAAATTTTATAATGTGAAAAAGACTGCAACATTAATGTCAGGGAGCAACTCCTTATGATTATAGCTCTCCAACTACTAAGACCGTGAACCCACTTTGCAGGGAATTATTTACAAAGCAAATAAACATAAAGGCACAAAACCAATGAAATGAAATTAGCAGTGCTACCTTAACGTCAAAGATGACGCTGATTTGCTGAAACAAAATCATTTAGTATACCATGCGGACCACTGAGCTATTTCGTGGTGGCAAGCTCCAGCAAGCCACCTGTCTCTGCTGGTTACAGCGCTGGCACAGCGGGCCTACATGTAGCCGTACCGACTGCAGTGGTCTGAATAGGAACGGCCCCCATAGACTCCTGTTTCAATGCTTGGCCCACGGGGAGTGGCACTATTAGGAGGCGCAGCCTTGTTGGAGTAGGTGTGGTCTTGTTGGATTCGGTGTGGTCTTGTTGGAGAAAAGTGGGTCATTGTAGGGGTGGGCATAGAGGTCTCCTATGCTCAAGATACACGTGGGATGACAGAGTCTCTCCTTTACATGTACACTGTCAGAACTTGAAGCGTGAGAGCCAAGTCTAAACACAGGATGTACTTATATAACTAATACCTTATATACCTAATATGCTAAAGGTAACTTTATATGAATGATACTGTTTAGTGTATCTGCCATTTCACCATCACCAATCTCATGAAGATAGGTATGGATATATTTTCCACATGGGGCGCTGTCGAAAAATGTTTTGGATGTTGAAGCATTCATATTTTTGAGTATGGGAGGTTCAATTTACAAGTTTTCCTATATTCAAATGAACTGAGGTGATCGTGTGACCTTCCTCTGTCTTTCATGACCTAATAAATTCTTTTTCTTCTTTTCCCTCTGGCTTGTGATAATCAGAGATGACCTAGAGTCAAGAAGGACTAAATACAGGCTCAGAAGTCCTTCCGGACAGGCCAGAATATGCTTGTAAAAGAAGTCAGAGCTCTTATCCATGCCCACAAGCCCAGTTTGACAAACCAATCCAATCACCCTGCTGCAGCCCTCTCTGTGCTCCAGTCACAGCCGGCAAACGCTGCCGGGACCATCCAACCAACTGTTCAGAAACCACCAGAAGAGAGGGCTCACTTTCTCAAAAGTTCATGCATCGCAGCCATTTGCTATCACAGCTCCTGGACTCTGCTGTATTCCAGGTCATCCTTAAGACGTTCTATCTGGAACTGAGCACAGGTGTGGGCTGAGGACCCTGGCCACAGCAGAAGGTTGAGGACAGTTTTAACTGCAGGTTGTAGGGGGAGAGAAAGGCTAGGTACTTTACCTATTTTTTTTTCTTTCATAAATATTTAGGGCCCACTTGAAGGGTATTAGGCCAAGTTCTAGAAGCATGAGCTTGAAGGATGTAAACAGACCTGGTCTCTGTCTTAATGGAAATAAAATTCCTTTTAGTGGAGTTGGTAATGCTGTATGAATCTAGTGTAACATTTGATAAGGGACCAGATGGATGGGTTGTTGGGATGGCTCTTCTGGAAGGGAAACCTGCATAGAACATGCAATTCTTGCACACTTCCTTTAAAAAAAAAGTATAAACTTTATTATTTAAAAAATTTGCAAATAAATAAAAATATCACACACCAAAATTAGCTAGAACCAAGGTGTATACAACTTGGTAAACTTCTATATTGTCACGGGGGGCAGTTGGAACAGGAACTGTGGACTTGTACATTAGATTTTACACTTTCAGTATCTAATATATTTTACGCACTTATCTGCCACCAAAAATTCATGACAGAATTAGAACTAGAAAACCAAATAGTTCTATACCCACTTTCATAACTGTTTCCTATATTCAGTCCTTTCTCACTCCTTTTACTTAGCCTTTTGTCCTTTCTTCATGTTATAGTGTACCCCACATGTCCATGTATCATTGGCTAGAGCCTGTATAGGAGAGAGAACACTTGGTTTTTCTCTTTCTGAGGTTGTGTGACCTCACCTGATGGTGTACATCCTAAGTCTAAACATTCTACATGAAGTTACAAGCTTTGCAGGGGAATGGATGGGCTTCTATTAAGTGAGGTCACCTTGTACACTTTGAAAGCCTACACATACACCAAGAGGGGTGTATGTTGGGTGTGCTCCACCTATGGCTTCCCCGTGGCTGTGTGGCATGACCTGGAGAAGAGAGGAGAGGGCAGAGGACACGGGGTCCTTTTGTAATGGGGACCCAGACAGGCATACCAAAATGAAGCATTTTAAAAAGAACACCATTATCCTATCCCTTCCAAAGTTTCAAAACATCCATCTGAAGGATGGCTCGTGCTCTTCCAAAGGACCAAGGTTTGATTCCCAGAACTACATGGAAGTTCACAACCACCCAATTCCAAAGGATATAGGACTCCCCCTTCTAGTCTACGGGGCACAGACATGGACATGGTGGCCAGGCATATATGCAGGTAAACACCCCTAAACAAAATACAAGGTAAAACAAATAAAACATCCATCTGATGGTGGCATAGAGACTATTTAGGTGTGATGTAAAGGATGTAGATGGGGAATGGGGGCGGGGGAGAGGTATGATTATGAAGTTTTACTGTCACAATTCTACAGTTTGCTCTCTTCACATGGCACATGGGAAACTAAGGGTTCCTTATCCAAGGTCACAGCCGTGGCAGCAGTTGGCTCTCAATGCAGCTAGAGTGACTGGTATTTATGTCACATTGTTGCGCTCTTGCCTGCTGACGCTTGCTTGAACCTGTTTTCCTAGCTCACAGACTTCCAAGTTTATGTGAAAGCTAAAAGGAAGTGAATCAGTTGTTTCGAATGCGTTGCTGGGCTGTGCCTTACACATGGCTCTCTCTACTTGTTCCATGGCACTTTTCATTTAAACACACTATACTGCTTTTTAGTCTCACATTTTGTTTGGCAGTCTGAACATCTTTCTACAGAAAACACTTTCTAGTCCTTACAGGAGGTCCTATCTCCTGCTTGTATTTAAAGAGTCAGCTAAGACCCACAAGAAAACGTAGACCTCAAAACCCCACTGTCTTCTGGGTTAACACACACCCCTCCTCTTTCCTCTTCCCGTAACTTACTTCCTAGAAGTACCGTTTTCTAGGTCCTGGGAATAGGGACACAGCGATCTGACTGCACAAGATTTGGTGTGGGTACTCCTTTGCCTAACAACCACTTTGGTGATTATTATGGGCTGTGTCTCAATGCAGGGAGGAGGAAGAGGACTCTTGGGGGGTTGCAGAATTGTCATCTTCAGTAAGGCAGACAGGGGAGGCCTCGCTGCAGATACAGTATCTACGCTTTTACCCATGGGCCAAGTGAAAGGGAAGATTTCAGGTAACGCAAAAGGCTCTGTGGTAGCATCGGGACTGGTAGGGAGGCCCTGAACTGGAATAGGGTCCGTAGGAGCAAGCTGCAGGGTGCACGGTCAGAAAGGAGACAGGACTTTGTAGGGTAGGAACTGCTCTATGGTTTGAAGCCCAGGAAACACAATCTTATTTAACACACACGTGCACTGAGTGCTGGTACTGGCCCAGAGATAGGCCAGGAGAGCTTTAGGGTCATTAGGGAAGGGAAGTGATGTTCACCGAGTTTGACCCAGCTGACTAGGCCCCTGTTACTTGAATGCCACCCCCTACCTATGACACTTGCAGATACTATGACGCTGCAGCTGTGATCCATATGAGTACCTCCATCTCCCTCCTGGACTAACACAACAGCCTCCTACTCAGTCCTTCCCACACAATAGCACCACCCTTGGACATCCTATGATAGAGTGTTTCCCCGGCCACCACAAAGCCCTCAGCAGCTTCCACCCCCGAATATGCTCCCAATCCATTAAGGCCCACAAGACTCTGCCAAGGGTCTCTCTCCCATCCACACTAGGTAGTTCCTCCTCACAACTCTCAGTCCTGCTCAAATAACCTCACCGGCTCTCCTCTGGAGCATTTATCTCCCTCGGAAAAGATTTTGCTTCTCTGAAATTTGTTTACACAGTTTTTTTTTTTTTTCCCTGTCTGCCTGTAAACTTCAAGGAGCCTAGACTACCTTTGAGGTCCACAACAGGCCCTCTGGGAAAACTAAATGCAACAAGGACGTGGTAAATAGCTCATCTGGTGACTCTCAAAACTCAAGGCTAATCACCCAGCCAACTGAGCAGTCAATCTCTTACCCTTTGTTCCAGATATTCTGGTGGGAGGGCCTTATCGCCTCCAGGCTGGAGCCGGGATGCTCTCAATGATGACAAATGCGCATGCTGCTTGACAGAGGCCCTAGACCCTCCCCAAAATGTCACCCTAAGTATAAGACACATGGAAGATACTAAGAAAATCAATTATAAGGCCGGCTAGGCAGTCCAGTGATTAAAACTCAAGCTTATGCCACGAAGAACTCATGCATTTCTGTGTCCTGAATAGTAAGGTCTAGTGGTGAATAACTACTATGTTTTTGTGGTTATAGGAGTAATACTGTTTCAAGGGGTCTTCAATATTATTTAATGCATTATATATTCTATCACAAACTTGGAAGCATTTCTAGTGACCTGTTGATAACATTCATAATTAAGGAAATGCTAACATTTCAGCAAGAGGGCGATGAAGGTAAAGACATAACCTGTATCTAGTTCACAGATCCCTTGACACTCCTAGACTCTCCTGGCAGAAAACTGGGCAGCATCTGACCCGCACAGTGATCCTGGCTCAGTGATTCCGCTTTCCATGTTACTTGGAGCTATTTTGAAATTTTAGAAACAGACACATTTCTTCTGTAAAAGCCAAGAATAATAAGACTCTTGGTCCTGGTCACTTATTTATACACTTTTCCCAGGGACTGAATCAAAACAAGAAAACCAGCCTTTGCCTTGATTTACAAAACAACAAAACAATAAACAAACAAAGCCCCGAAACTCAAACGAACAAACAACAGGAGCCAAGCTGGAAAACAACATTCCAGGAACTGACTTATTCTTGCTTCCTTAGGAGGAAATCACAAATGAAATGACCTAAATACTACCGTACGCGCAGAAGCGTGGTTCCGAGCTGCCTGTCTGTAAGTGTAGAAGTCACGGGCTTTCTGTTCTCATTCCCGAGGATGTCATTACATCTTACACAAGGAAAAACTATTCAAAGTATTTGAGGAATAAGCACATTGGCTAAGATCACCACGTACTATAAAATCTGGATTAAGCAAGATACTCCGAAGTGCCGCCCTCTGCGGGTAAATCCTGAGCCACTCCATCGTCTCAGACATGACTCAGGTTGGCATGGAGCAAGAGCTTGCCAACGAGGCAGGCTGGAGGTTAAGAGTTTGGGATCTTACAGCAACAGGCGGGACTCCAGGTCTAGCTGCCACACTCTCTGGTACAACAAGCCTGAGTGTGCACACGTATTTGCACGTGGAGGGGAATGGTGACAGTGACAGGTCCCTCCCAGTGGGAAGTAGGAGGACACACGGGCAACTCAGCTGTGGTGGTGGCCTCCAGCTATCTTTTTTTTTTTCTTCTCTCATTACGAAAGTGCTAAGCACATTGTCAGTGAAAATACTTTGGAAAACAGAGGGAAGTGCAAAGCCAGCAACAGAATGTTACTTTACCCATCTCTAGTTATCCCCTTTTCATGTAAATGGGGAGGCAGCAATTTAAAAGGGAAGGGAAGTGCCAGAAGGAACGTGGAACAATTTTTGTCATTTGTTCTTCTGAAGAGCTTGTCAGTTTTGATGCAAATGCTCTGCCTGTCTTTCTTTCTTTTACCTTTGCCTCACTTAAAAAACGCCTTTCCTTATTGGCCTGGATTTGTTGGACCATCCCCAGTACCGAAATGAAATCAAAGGCTCAGTTTAGGGGAAAACAATAGCCACAGTCACCATCACCATGGGAGGTTCTACTCTAGAGTTCTGGAAGAAGGAAAAAGTGATTATTTCACAATACTGTAGAAATTACAGGAAGCCCAGAGTACCAAGTGTTACTGGGATGAATACAGGGAAGGCCTACCTTTTTCTTGGCTGTTACATAATGACAGACTTGAGTGTAACAGTTGAGGCGCCCATCCAGAGACAGAAACGGGGGAAATGGTTTTTGAAGTGTGCTTTGAAATTCAGAGACACTAGGACATTTTCTCAAAAGTCAGAAAATAAATTGCTATACAGCAGGAATGGACACAGGTCAATAAACCAAACTACCCTAGGATGGCAGGATTTGCCCGTATTTTAAAAATTGAGCCTCCAAGGAAGAGATACTTCGGGCCTTATCTCTTTACCATTCATTCTTCACAGTGATGTGGATCTCCACTCTCACACAAAGCCCCTGGTAGAGCACTCTCCCAACAGTCAAGACAGAGCTGGGGCTTGTCCAATGTTCTTTCATAGTCCCACGGCCATCTGCAGAGGTAGGGGACTATCTACAGACTTTGAAAACAACCTAGGTGAACCCGTCACATTCCGTTCTAAACTTCCTTCAAATTCCATTCTAAACGCAAATGTATGATGAATTAAAAAAGAAAAAAAAAAAGGACACAGCTTTACTATCTAGGACAGTGTGAAACTGCCTTCTACATACTGAATTCAGCATGGGGCAAAAATGAGAACATGTAGTCGGTTTCACATGCCCTGAGTGGATTCAATCTACTTGTGCCTCAACGATTTTAGTATTTCACAACTTGGTTACTAAATCTTCCAGGATGGGGCATCTTGGGCCAGGGGGCCAGCGCACCTGCTGAGATGCAGGTTAGGGATGTCGGCGCAGCCCCAGGAGGGCACTCTCTGGACCTCTTTCCTGACTGTGTCAGGTCGGGGAGACAACTGGGCAAATCGTGGAAGACTCTGCCTCCACGTCAAGTACAGAGTCCAGGGGAGGGGAAGCGGACTATTTGGGATAAAGAAACTTGGGCGGGGCCCCTGAGGTCCTGGCCAAGCTTGGGATGCTCTGTCATTTCCGGGGACGGCTCACGTGCCCGCGCCGCCTCTGCTGCCCCCTGCCGGCGCGCCCGGCCACCGCGGTTACCTCTTGGGGACATCGAAGGCCCTGCAAACGGCGGGGCGCCGCGGGCCGGGCTGTTTGGTCTTCCCGTAGCGGAGGAGGTCCTGGAAGAGCGCGCAGCTCGGCAGCAGCCTGCCGGGCGCCAGCTGCAGCAGCAGCGCGAGCAGGAAGGCGGCGGCCAGCGCCAGCCACAGCAAGCGCAGCGGGTTCAGCGCGGAGAGCGCGGCCCCCGTCCAGCCAGCCATGGCCGGGGAGCGGGCTACGCACGCGCGCCGCCGCGCCACTCCCGCACCCCCTGGCCCCTCCCTCCCGCCTCGGCGGCGCGCGTGCTGGTGACGCGGCGCCGGGGCGGAACGCGCGGCCCCGCCCGGGGCTCTCCGTTGGAGAGCGGCGCTCCCGGCGCCCCGCTGCGCTTTGCACTCTTACTGCCTCTGTTTCCGCGTAGGCGCTCCTTAGATGCGACTCCCGGCTTGAAGTTCTGCAGGAGCACGCTAGCACACGCGCTGCAGTACAAGGCTTAAATAAATAAGTCACACCTTCTTGTTTAGTGGAGTGGGAGTATGCCAAGACGGCTTGGGGGAATTGATCACTCCCTCCACCACGTGGCCTGTGGGAATCCAACTCTGGCCGGCAGGTTCTCACCAGCCCCATTTTCGGCCGACTTGGCGGGATTACCGCTGCGAAAAGGTGTAAAGAGAAATTATGGTTGTGGTCCAGGCTGGATTCTTGGCTGGGTCCCCCCAGGAGTCAACATCTGTACCACCCTGGGCCGCCTGGAGCAGCCAGATGAATCAGTGTGTTCCAGATGGGGGTCACTGTGTAAATTTAGGGCTGACCTCTGGAAGAGCCTTGGCTAGGGAATTCTAGGCTTTGTCGACCGCGAGCTGCAGCTGCTCCAGCTCAGGACCTTGGAGTGGAAAAGCAGAGTAATTCTCTCCATGGACCGGAGTTTTTCGCCCATCTGCTCGTGATGCTGTCCAGCTCTATGGACAAAGTTAGTAGCTGTTGGCAGGGTCTGTTGCTGGGAATGAAAACAGGAGAGCTGGTAGACCTGCACTCACTGTCTTGAGTCCAAGGGGACAACAGATCTCTACAAACCTCCCTCCGAGGATCTGGCTCTTACCCTGATACCATCTTTCAGGTGGCGATGGAAAACACTATCACGTTGGATGAAGGCCTGGTTCCCTATTGACAGGTGCTTAGTGGTATTTCGGGCCGTCGGGTCCTTGAATAACACAGGGTACTCGCAAAGGAGGGAGCAATTGGGATCCAGCTGCACCTTTTTAACACAAGCCTTTATCACAGCATTTCCAACAGAAAAAATGGCAACACTCCTGACTACACCTTGATGTGTTTAGCCAAATTATGGCACACTCACATCTTTTTCCCTTAAAATATCTTTTCTATTATTTTTAGATTGTGTGTGTGCAGGTGTGTGTTGAGTATGTCCACACGTGAGTTCAGGTACCGTTCAGATTTCCCAAAAGAAGTCAGCTCCCCTGGGGCTGGAGTTAGGGCATTTGTGGTGGTTTTTGTGAAACATGTTCCTCATAGTCTCATGTAATTGAAGGTTTGGTCCCTGGTTTGGTGATGCTGTTTGGGAGAGGGTATGGAACTTTGAGCCTTAGTGGAGGGAGGATGTCACTGCGAGCAGGCAACCCCATTTCCAGTTCACACCTTCTGCTTTGTAGTTGAAGATGTCATCTCTCAGTGTCTTTATTAGCTTTCTATTGCTGAGCTAAAACACTGTGATTATATGCAACCTGGTGAGGAAAGCGCTTCTTTCAATTCTATTTCCGTGTCACAGTCCATCTCTGAGGGAAGTCAGGGCAGGAACTCAAGGCAGGAAGCTGGAGGCAGGAGCTGAAAGAGAAGTCATCAGGGAATGTGGCTTCCTGGCTCACTCCTCTTGGCTTGCTCAGCCCGCTTTCATATTCTACTCAGGACCACCTGCCCAGGAGTCCCCCAGTGGCTGGGCCCACCCATGTCAATAATCATTAATCAAGAAAAGGCCCTACAGGCAACATGATAGAGGGATTTTCTTAGTTGAGCTTTCTCTTCCCAGTTATATGACTCTGCCATGTGTCAACTTGACAAACCAAGCCAAGCAGGTCGCTGAACTTCCTGCTCCAGCCACCTGCTAAGGAGCCTCCCCCAACACTGCACACTCTCCCTCTGGAACCGTGAGCCAAACCATGTCTTCTGTAAGTTGCTTTAGAACGTTGTGTTTTACTGCAGCCACAGAAGTATTATTACTAATACAGAGTCAAATTCTCATCCTCTGCAAGTGCTGTATTTATCTTAACCATTGAGCTACCTCTCCAGCCCTGACTAACATGTTATCAGCAGAATGCCAGGCGGCTCTGGGCATGATAATTATGAAGACTAAATACACAGAAAGCTGTTATCAATAGTGTTGTGTGACAAACCTTTCTTCAGGGAGACATAACATACATCTACTCACCCCAGATAGGAGACCAAAGTCCAGTTTGGTGCATCTATGAGTTTTATTGGGGTTACTTAAAAGGCCAACAAAGACAGCTGTCTCATTAAGGGTCACACTGGCTCAGTGGGCAGCTCACAAAGCTAGGAACCTGGAGCACATTGCAGAGGCTGCAGGCAGCTCAAGAGCTTGGAGAGTGCCCTTTCCAGGGGCTTTAGCAGTTCTAACCCTTTTCCAGGGCTCTGTGATGGTTTCTGCTTCTTCCATGTAGCTGCTCTGGTCTCAGAGTGGTCTTTGCAGTTTTTCTCTTCTCTGAGTCTTTGAACTCAGCTTCCTTCTGTCTGAGGGGGACTCTCTGCTTTTATTGCTTACTCTGGCAGTGAGGGAGCTTAGTGAGTCCGGTCAGTTTCAGGGATTTCCTGAAGCTCTTTTGAGTTGTTTACCTTCCTGCTTAAAGAGCTTCCTGCAGGAGAGACTATTCAATGGTAGAGAGAACTGTTACACAACAGACATTTAAAATGGCCACTTGCAGCTGGCTGAGGGTCTTCTACCAGGCGTAGCATTCCTGAGAAGGCAAGAAGACCTTTTAGTTCAGGTGCCTAGCAGCTTCCAATGTCCCTCAGTGTCTGGCATCAAGGATTGGTGGCAGCAGACAAGCAGAAACAATGGCAAGTGGCCCCCTGTCTGGTGCAGGCCTTGGCTATGGAGGCTCCTGGACCCTTGGCAACAGCAGTGTTGATGCTCTGAGCTTGGTGTCTGAAACTCTAGGACCGGAACGCTTGACAGTTTTCTTAAACTCCTCAGTCAGCTGGAGTAAAACAGGTTCTCTTCTCCCGTTCCTTGTGGCCGTTTATCAGCCTTCAGCTTTTGTGCGTCCACAGCTCCTTTTTTTTTTTTTTTATCTCTGCGGATACACTGCTGGCTACTCCTCCTGTTGCCAGGGGCCGCTGGTGGGGTGACTTAGGGGCGCGGTACTTGGCTTTGCCAGGTTTCTGAATGTGCAATGACCAAAACTTAATTTATACAACCAAGTTGTCCATGTCTCTGAGGTGTTTCTGGCCGTCCATGCCCACGTTGTGTGGTGTGACTTTGCTGCAGCCTTGGTTCTGAGCACACTTTGTACTCTTCGAGCCGTCTCACCCACGGTGCTAATGAATGCTGCCCAGCACACCGCTATGCAGAAACTGGTGCACACTGTCAATCGCAGTACTTTTACTGTAGGGAGTTACCAGCTTTTCTCAGGGAAACATGGTTTAATTATAGAAAACAAAGACCCCGAGGTTAGAAAGGTGGCTCAGTAGTTAGAAGCACTTCCTGCTCTTCCAGGGGAACAAAGTTTGGCTCCCCAGCACCCACTGAGGGCAGCTCAGAGCTTCCTGTAAGGGAACCAAGTGCCTCTGGCCTCCTTGGGCACCCATCTTCCTCAAGAGCACACACACACACACACACACACGCACGCACAATTTTAAAATGATAGGGTGTTCAGCTATTTCATATTTGTCATTCTTTAGAATGTAAATACCAAATTCTATATCTTTGGATTTTATTATGTTAGAATGTTTGCTTTTAAAAATTACTGGCTTGAGCTTCACTTTAAAAAGATAATCATTAAATGAATTTTGGCTTGGGACTAGGGCAAAATTTCTAACAATTCCGAAACAGCCTTCAGCGTGCTTCTGCCATTTTTTTCAACTCTATGTTTATGTAAAGCAGTCTTTTCAGTGTTGATAATTATAAACAGAACTGTTCATCAGCTCTGAAAAAAATTGTTGCTCTATGGCCTGCAGTATCAAATATACAGCCAAGATTAATTCTGATTTTAATTTAATTTTATGTGTATGGGTTTTTTTTTTGCATGCGCATATATGCCTGTGAACCACACGCATGCCTGGTGCCAGTGGATACCAGAAGAAGGCATCAGATCCCCTTCAACTGGTCTTACAGATGATTGTGAAACATCTTGCAGGTGTTGAAAGCACCTAGAAGTCTCACAAGACACCCCAAGACCAAGTTCTCAGCACAATGAAGATGTGTTTGGCCCGGAGGGACAAAGGACAGGAATTAAGAGACAAAGATAGGAGATAGAGGAGAAAGAAGGGAAGAGGGACAAGAGGGAGGGATATTCACCCCCGAGTACAAAGGACCGCCTCTGGACAGAGAGGAGACAGATATTGCCCATAGGAAAATGGCAGTTTATAAGGGAAAAGGGAACCCCCCTGTGTTGTGATGAGACATTTAATATTATTTGGCTATGTTAATTAGGTGAGCCAAAGGGGACTTTGGATTGCTGGATTTCAATACTCTGACAGCTGGACCTTGGTGGTCAGCCTCATGGGAAGAAAGTGGCCGAATAAGGGAATGGACCTTAGTGACCAGCTTTAGGCATGTAATCTGATGGTTTTTAGCAGGGCAGAGGGAGTGGGGAGAAGGGCATGGCCTGCCAGAGCCATGTTCACCGTGCTAAAGCTAGTCTGAGCCCTTCAGGTGCTGGGAATTAAACAGTGTCTTCTGGAAGAAAAGCCAGTGAGTATTCTTAACTGCTGAGCCATCTCTCCAGGCCAAGAGTAGATTTTTTTACGTAAAAACAAATAAGCACATCTATCAGCACATCTATCTCATTAATGTGCACATTTCAGCTAATTTTTCCGGATTAACTTATACTGAGAAATTGTCCTTAATTAAATTATGATTCACTATTATTAAACATTTGATTTTTACAACTATTTTTTAACTCTACAAAATTTTTCTGGGGTTGTATAGAATTTGTTGGATGGGAAGTGTACTTACAGTGCACTAAGTATACGAAGGCTTGAATTTCAGCCAAGTGAGCATCGGGAGTCATGCTCACCCTAGAAACAGATCCACACTGACAGCACTCTGGCGTGCTATGACTGTGCTAACAGCTGCCCAGGGAGAGGTGTCCCCCACTTCACCTGTCCCAAAACAGTATTTTAAAGGCAGAGGGACTCCAGCTTTAAAATATTAAAGATGACAAACAGCTACAAAAACATGAATAGGTGTGTGTGTTGATTAAAAAAAAGGCAGATCACAGACAAATAGGTTTCATAGGATATTGAGAATGTATATAATTGAGCATGTAAAGTAGAGAATCAACAACATTAATTTTACATAAGAAGCCAGGTAAGTGAAAAAATACATATATACTTGAAAAAAGCACTTAAAAAAATTCCAAGGACTGGAGAGATGGTTCAGCGGTTAAGTGCGTGTCCCGTCCTTGCAGAGGACATGAGTGTAATTTCCAGCACTGACCCCAAGAGGACCCAGTGCTCTGGCCTTCCCAGGCACTGGCTGTCATGTGCATACACGCATACACAGACCCACACACATACGTAATTAAGAATAACACAATAAAAATCTTTTTTAAAAATTTGAGATCAGTGGACCCCATCTCACTTTCAGTCCCTAGAAGTAACGTCCTTAAACCCCACCTCCTGTTCAGATACTTCCTTGCACGTGGCGCAAAGGCTATTTCTCAGCTCATCAGTTTTTAACCATATGTACCTTTCCATTACCATAGATGGAAAGTTAGCCTTTTCAGGTATTTTAAAAGACATTAGTTAATTCTAACAAAAATCAGTGCAGGAGTTGTGTGAGGTAGGCACCGAATACAACACGGGTATCTTACAGCTAATGGTTTAAGGGGTGGGGGGGACAGGCAGCCAGTCACTCTCTCTGACCTTGGAATACCTGCATCTGCGTTAAACACAAAACAACAACAAAGACAGAAAACAAAACTCAAGGAACTGGAGGGCACGCTGGTGGGACTTCTACAATCCTTTGGACTTAAACTCATACAGCTTTTCAGCAAAGAGCAGGCCTCCCAGAGATATCAACTGAACACGGCATAACACGTTACAATAAGACCAGGCACATACCCTCCTACTAAGGCTGGACAGGCAACCCAGTAGAAGGAAAAGGGTCCCAAGGCCTGCTCTTTTCTGAAGGGAAATGAAGAAGGAGTGCATCTGGGAGAAGGTGGGAGGGAACTGGAAGGAGCGTAGGGAAGGACAAACGTGGTCAGGATGTGATGTAAGAAAGAAGAATAAACAAGGCAAAAGCACACGGCTTTTGTTGTTTGCTTCTTTGTTCTAGGACATTCAAGGGTCTAGTGCTAGGTGAAATGGCATGGCCACATGGCCAGTCTGGCTAGTGAAAATGAGCTGCTATTTTTTGGTTTCATCTTGCTTGTTCTTAGGTTAGCTCAATAAGAACACAGACACAGTTGACCTTTCTGTGGCATCTTCCAGAAAAGTCACTTGTAAGTGTGTGACAAGGGCTGATTTTCCTGGGCGGGAGCTTCCCTTATAGTCATCTGACCTGGGGAAAAATGTATGTGAATAGGAAAAGTGGTTGAGCCTAGGAAAAAAAAAATTATCCCATAGTTCTGAAGTTGAACCTTTCTGAGAATAAAGTTTATGATCAGAAATGTCTCCTGTAGAGGGCAGTGACTGACTGAACAAGAAGCCAGGCATGGACCTTGTTAAGACTGTGTATGCTTGTGTTTAAATCTTCACAAAAAAGTGACTTCAAAAGTGAAAACAAACAAACAAAAAACTACTCTAAGGATTCTTTTGGGAAGGTCACTATTTAGAATGGGCCAAAACCTTGGTCTTATTTGTTTAACCAGCAGCACTGTCATGTTTAGCCACTGACCAGGTCTGCAGTCAGTAGCAATGTTTAATAGCAGTGGTGTGCTTTCAGTTGCTCAGGGCCCCAAACATTGAACTTGACATTGATTTCAGGCTTTCTGTCATATCCTAGCTACAACCTGTCAGCACGTCCTGTCATCTTGATGTCTTAGTTAGAGATACTGTTGCTGCAACGAAGCAACATGGCTAAAGGCACTTGGGGAGGAAAGGGTTCGTTTGGCTTACACTTCCACATTGCTGTTCTTTATTGAAGAAAAGTCAGGACCTTCAAGACAGGAACTCAAACAGGGTAGGAACCTGGAGGCAGGAGCTGACGCAGAAGCCACGGAGGGGTGTTGCTCTCTGGCCTGCTCAGCCTGCTTTCTTACAGAACCCAGAACCACCAGCTCAGGGTCGGCACTGCCCTGATTGGGCCCTCTCCAGTCAATCGCTAATTGAGAAAGTGTTCTGCAGGTGTCCCTACAGCCCGATCCTATGGATGCCTTTTCTCAGTTGAGATTCCCTCCTCTCAGATGACTATAGCTGTGTCTTGCTAACGTAAAGTGGCTAACATGCTGGACCTTTTAAATCCAGTCATATGCAGTGTTTCACTGAAGGCCCTGAGGCATCTTAACAGATGGGAAAAGAAAGAAGTAAGGACTGAAAAGTAAGAAAACTCTTGCTATTTGAAGATGTTATGGAACTCCAACAAAAGAAACTGCAGCAGTGTCTACAGATAAGACATTAGGACTAGGAGAAGAGTTCGATGAGATTGCCAAAGACAAAATACAGCCTTTTCAATTTCCCAGCAATAAACGGAAAACAAATGTTTCAGTGGTACAGTTTATAGTGTCATAAAATATCATGTATCTAGGAATAATTCTAATAAAACTTTACTAAAATGTAGTAAAATGTTACTGGGCTTAAAGAAAATGTGTTTTAAAGAAGTGAGAAGCTTATAAATTGGAAGATGAAATCCTCTCCAAACTGGATTATAAAATAAATCTAATACAATCAAACCCCAGCTGTTTGTTGAAGCAAACAAGCTGATGCTAAAATTTATACAGGAGTAGGAAGGGCTAAATGGAGCCAAGAAACTCCTGGAGATGAAGAAAGTTTGGAAGACTTGGTTCTTGAGATGCCAAGACCAGTACATTGTGTAGTTAATTGTACTAGTCTGGAACAGAAGCATAGAGAAATGGCCAAAGGGATTTAGGCCCCACACATGTGAACACTTGCTAGATATCTGAGATTCATCAGTGGAGAAAAGAAGAACTCAACAGAAAATGGAGCTAGGGTTAGAGTTAGAAACAGAGGTAGAGGTTGAGCTGAAGGTGCAAAGAAATGTGTCTTTTTTATTTTTATTTTTATTTTTATATCAATCAGAGGTTAGGTACTTTGCATCCCTGGTGTAGCCCTCTCCCTCTTTCCCTCCCACTCTCCCCAACCCTCCCTCATCTCCTCCCCGCCCATTCCAAGTCCACCAACTGGGGAGGACCTCCTCCCCTTCCATCCGACCCCAGTTCATCTTGTCTCCTCAGGGCTGGCTGCAATGTCCTCCCCTGGGATCTAGCTAGGCTGTTACTCCCTGGCGTGTATGGGGGAGAGTCAAAGAGCCAGCCATCGAGTCCATGTCTGAAACAGTCCCTGTTCCCCTCACTAGGGTCTTCAGTTGGATACTGAGCTACCATGGGCCACTTCTGAGTGGGGATTCTAGGACATATCCATACACGGTCCTTGGTTGGAGAAACTATCCCATAGAAGACCCCTGTGCCCTGCTCAGTTTGGTCTTTGTGGAGCTCTTGTTCTCCACAAGTCTTATTAACTTCCCCTATTTTTATTATTATTTCCCGCCCTCTGCCAAAGGCTTGGTTG
>CM053743.1:32223690-32340473 GCA_028658305.1 Pachyuromys duprasi
GATATTAGCCCTCTGTCAGAAGTAGGATTGGTAATGATCCTTTCCCAGTCTGTAGGCTGTCGTTTTGTTTTGATGACAGTGTCTTTTGCTTTACAGAAGCTTTTCAGTTTCATGAGGTCCCATTTATTGATTGTTGAGAAATGTATCTTTTTTAATGTCATTCATAAAAATCATTTCCAGGAGAATTAAAGACATAGTATTAGAGCCGGGTGTGGTGGGGGTACGCCTTTAGTCCCAGCACTCTGGGAGGCAGAGGCAGGCAGATCGCTGTCAGTTCAAGGCCAGCCTGGTTTATAAAGTGAGTCCAGGACAGCCAAAGCTACACAGAGAAACCCTGTCTCAGGGGATAAAAAAGACCTAGTATGAGAGGTGAAGTGAAAAATTCCCGAAGAATAGCTAGGACAGCTGATGCAATGTTAGAAGTCAGCCTGGGCTGCCTGCTGAGACTAGAACTGGTCTGGAAATACAAGTCAGCAGGACACTGTCCAGCGTTCTTAAGGCCCACGTTCAGTTCCCAGCCTGAAAAGAAATCTTGTCGAGGGTGATGTAGGGCATATTCTCATGGCCAGGAGAGTTTTTATTTAAGATTTAGAAATCAAATTGATGAAAATATGAATACATTCTGAACCACTAAAATTACAGTCTTCACTGTATGGGAAGACACTATAGAATAAAATACAGGCACGGAATAGGCGAAAAAGTATTTGCTACATGTATATCCAAAAAATCATGTCCTGTAAATGACAGACAGACCGATAGAAAAGTGGACAAAAGACTTAGCAGACATGTCCCCAAGGAGTATTCATATTATTGATAAGCACACGAGAAGGAAACAATTAGGTAACTGTCAATCAAAACCATGATGAAATACAGCCATACATCAACATGCCTGAACTTTAACTGATGTCCCAATTATAAATGTTCTGTGGAACACTGCAGGGCAGAAGGAAATGTTGACCCAGTTGGGAGAACAGGTATCAGTGTTAAAGACACCAAACCCTAAAACCTGGAACAGAGAAATGAATGCAGACCAGGCCTGGCAGTGTGGGCCTCTGATCCCAGCTACTTGAGAGGCTAAAGCAGAAGGATCACAAATTTCTAGGCCTGCTTGTGCTATGGCGTGATTTCAGTAGCAACATGGGGAGACTGCCTCAAAATTCAAAGTTATAAGAGAGTCAGGGGCCAGGGAGATGACTCAGAGGGCAGTGGTGATTGCCGCTGAACCTGACAGCATGAGTTCAGGCACCGTTTTCCGGGATCCTTGGCAGAAGGGTGAAAGGACTCCAGCAAGTGGTTCTTTGACCCAGGAACCATGGCATACACACTCTCACACACAATGAATAAGAAAGAGAGGGGGAGGGGAGACGAGCGAGAGGGAGAAGGAGATGAAGAGGGAGAGCAAGAGCAAGCTGGAGATACAGGGATATAGCTTAGTGTCAAAATACTTACCTAACGTGTGGCTTCAGGACCAGGGCTTGAACTCTCCAGTATGAGGAAGCAACAAGAAGAATCCTAAAAACAAAAACTCATAAACAAAAACCAACAAGAAATTCGCAGAAGAATATTCAATGGCCATTTACCTGAAAGTCAGAAGGAACCCATAATCTTTCCAATAGAGTGAATAAACACAGGGGGGCAAGCTCACAAACCGAATCTACAGCCACAGGTAACTCACACATAGAGCATTGAGGAGAGTTAAGATACCCACGTGCACACTGTCAAAGTTTACTCACATAAAGTTCGAAAACTAGAGCGAAACAAAGCAAGGAAAGGGTCACCAAGAGCCAGATGCTTATCAGGAAGTGAAGTTTGTGCTGGGGAAGGGAGTATAGATAGAGAGGTTTTTTTTTTAAATTTTTAAATTTTATATTAATCACAGGTTATGTACTTTGTATCCCAGCTGTAGCCCCCTCCCGAATTCCCTCCCTATCCCTTCCATCCCTCTCTCGTCTCTTCCCTGCCCCTTTCCAAGTCTGCTGATAGGGGAGGTCCTCCTCCCCTACCTTCTAACTCTAGCTTATCAGGTCGAGAGAGAGGTTTATATTTATTGTTATGCTGGATAATCATGTCTCATTCTTTGTTATGTGTTTTGTTATTTCACAATAAAGTGTTTTAGAAATAAAGATTTGTTTATTTTTAATTATATATGTGTATGAATGTTTTGCCTACATGTGTATCATGTGTATCTCCACAGGCATATCTGGTGCCTGTGGAGGTCAGAAGAAGGCGTTATATCCCCTGTGATTGGAGTTACGGACAGTGGCAAGCTATCATGAGGGTGATGGGAACTGAACCTGGATCCTCTGCAGAACACCCAGTGCTTTTAGCTTCTGGCCATCTGTCCAGCCAGAAAAAGATAATCTCAACCTGATGCTTTCTTGCTATTCTGCCCTGAGCCATTTCTCTATGAGCCAAGAACCTAAGATGCTTCCAATTGTTTAAGCAACTCAGTTGTGGCACTTGGTGAGGACAGCCTTATCAGCTTAACATGGCTCATAAGCAGGAGGTGGAATTCTTGATTGCTGGTGTCTATGAGCTAGTTGCTCTCAAAACCCAGGCCCTGCCGGATAGGTACTGTGCCTCCCCAGAAAGATGCTAAGTGAGAACACAGTACTTCTCTAAGGAGGCAGTCATGACGGGGGACAGAGAAGGAATTAGGGCTACCATGGCTGACAAGCTCTCCAGTTCCTTGGGTTCTCACTCTGGCCTGGGTCTGTCATGGCAGCCACTGCTCTGTACCCTCACACAATGCATTTCCGTATGTTCTGAGGTCTTATTGCGACTTCCTCTTACTTCTTCCCCTAGTTGCACTTTGTTTCTTAGATGTTTTTCTCTCCTGCATGTACTGTCACATTCCTTCAAGTCTTTTATTTTTATTTTTAACTATAGCCAGAACCAGTCTACAGGGATATACTAGCAGGCCTGAAACCCAGGCTCTTCTCTAGGGAGTTCTGATCCTTGTAAAAATGGTAAGCACGAGGTTAAGGAGATATGGCTCAGCCGGTAACGTGCTTGCTGGGTAATCATGAGAACCTGCGTGTGATCCTTAACACTCATGTAAAGAAAAGCCTGTGATCCCAGCACTGGAGAACAGGAGAAAGGAGACCCACCTTTGGGGATGGCCTGTTGGCCACTCTGTCTTGCTGAATCAGCGAGCTCTATGAATTTAGGGGTCAGGGGAAGACTTTGTTAAAAAAAAAACCTGACAAATAAAAAATAATGTGGAGATCAATTGAAGAAAACACCTACTGTTCACCTATAGCCTCCACATACATGTGCACACACATGAACATACACACACATACATTTTTGATAAGATGACCATGATGAGCTGAGCGTGTTGGCACATGCCTTTAATCCCAGCACACAGGGAGGCAGAATCTCTGTGAGTATGAAACCAGCCTTGTTTACAAAGCAAGTCTAGAACATCCAAGGCTACACAGAGAAATCCTATTTCAGAAAAAAAAAAGAAGAAGAAAAAGAAAAAGATAGCCATGAAGAGACATATATCTGGCAGGCAAGGAACTGTCTCGTGTGCCCGGAAGTAGCTTTCCTATATGTACATAGAAGCAGAGTAGACAAAACAGAATCTCTGTGGGGAGAGGTCAGGCCTGTGGTTTGAGACGTGGAAACCTCTTGGAGATCTTCTGAAGAAACGAAAAGTCCCTGTAGAAAGCAGCTTGCAACTCAGCTGGAGACAGTGGCTAATGCACACGTGACCCTTTCTAATCACCGGGCCCTGTTGCAAGAGCCCCACACACTGGATTACTTAACCCTGGACCTCCTGAGGGCGGAGCTAGTTAAGGCTGTTTTATAGAGTAATCAAGGAGAGAGAAGGCAATTTTTAAATTGTTCAGAATCTCACCACTGATGAATGTTGTGGACCTATCAAAAAGAGAAGCCTCATGTCAGAGGTGTGGCTCAGCAGAAGCGTGTGTACTTAGCATGTGTGAGACTTCCACAATGGCCAGTAGAGTCAAAAGATCCCAACGCTGCTATACAGCATGGAGATCTAGTGAAAACCTAAAAGAAGTGCTGCCTTATGGTCACCAAGGAGACTAGAATAAGAAAAACGAGAACCAGTGGTAGCCAAAATATGGGAAAGTCTAAACCCCCACATACTGGTGAAAACATCATGAGTGTGGAAAAGAGTCTGAAACTCCCTCACAAAGTGACGCTATTAGCGCTAACACTTCCAACTCCTAAGCATGAGAAGAGAAAACACTAAAGGAGAAAACGCCTGTCCCTACAAAAATGCACCCACAGACGGCCATGGCAGCATTATTCGTGATAATCAAACATTTGGGAGGGCCGCTACACACAGCTGCATCTTAAAAACAGTGTGTGCAGACGATGGAATGTTCGGCCACGTGAAGGATGGACCAAGACAGAACACAAGAAAGAGGCTCCTTGGTTACATCTCAACGGACAGAAGCCAGTCATAAAAGTCCATGTAATAAAAATGTTGATGTCTGAGATGGCTAATCACTCTCCTGTCCATTTTCCAACCCCGTGGGACAATCTTATATAGAACTCCTGGCTTCTCCTGGGAAGCTGAGAGCCCAGACTCTGGTGAGCAGTACAGCTCATCGCCTTTCCAAACTCATCCTTTAAAGCAGCTAGACTAGTGATTGGCGGCACTGGAGAGAGGCGCTAGGTGTGGGCCTCCAACCTTTCCTGCCTTGAATCTCCCTCATCCCACCACACATTGCCTGGAAGCTCATTCACTCATTCAGTCATTCACCCATCAAATATTTGTTCGGCACCCACTAGTGGAAAGTGTCCAGTGAGGAGTACAGGCACTTGCCATATAGGCCAAAGAGACAGCCATTTCAGTTGAGTAACAACTGTAAACATCTGGATGGTTAAACCAAACCCAGCCATTTTCAATGCTTTTTAAGATTCAGCCCCCCCAAACTCTGCTTCTCCCCATCTGTACTTTTCCGTTGGTGATCTTGTGGAGTCCCAGAGACTGACATTGTGCCAAAGACTCTCACTTTAACCTTCACTCTGAATTCTATTATCAGCTGTCCAATTTAAAAGAACTAATGCATTTTAAACATTTTAAGTTTATCTCTAGGTCTGGGAATATAGCTTAGTGGTAGATTGCTTGCCTAGCATGTGAGAAGCCCTAGATTCAATCCCTAGGACTTAAAGAAAAATCTAAAAATCAAGCTGATCCTTGTCCTATCACACTAACTCAAGTATATCCAGGTCCGTTTTCCCAGACAGTGGCATCGATATCTGTCACATTGTTTTAAAAAGCTTGAAATCTGCTCATCTCCTCTTAAACATGCCCAATCTACCTGTAAGTCACACTAGTTTCACCTTCAGAAATACATGTTGGCTTTGCTGGAGATATTTCATTATCTCCATCATCATCATCATCGCCAACATCCTGGTCCAAGTCATCGGCCTATACTGCTAGGATCAGCACAGTACAAAATCACAGCTTGCCTCACCCTCCTGCTTTTATTTTCAGCGTAGCATCTAAAAGATTCCCTGCAACAGTGATGCTGGACCACAAATCAATCTCTGAGTCCCCCAGCGGCTTTTTCTCATACTCAGAAGTGACCTCTCTGACATTTTCCTACTCCTTTCATTTATTTAACAGACAGTCTTTCTTGGTAGACCAGGCTGTCTTTGAATCTGTGATCCTTTCGCCTCAGCCACCTGAGCGCTAGCACTAGATATGGGCATCATTGCCTCGCCATGCTCAAATTCCTCCTGCTCTTAATTGTGCCGGCTTCATGCCTGATACCCTGGCTCTGTGCTTCTGGCTCAGTGCACCGAGCTGTCCTCATTCAAGGGAGCTATGAGGTTTCTTCCTTCGTTTCAAGGTCTGTGTTCAAAGTCTCTGCAAAACAGGACCCCTGTCTCCTCCATGCTTCTCTCCTTGCTCTTCACGTGTCTGATTACCTCCGATGTAATCATTTGTGAGCCTACTGCTTGTCTTTTCCCAGTCAAATGAATGCTCCTACAAGGCAAGAACTGCTTTGTTCCCACCTGTGTTTCTGGCACCTGTAACAGTGCCTGGTGTTAACACTTGGGCTCTCAAAGAGTGAATCCGTCCATATAAACCCAAGAGGAAATGCTGTCAGTGTGTGCTCCCTCCAGACACATATAAGTTAAACTTTGAGTCTGTTACTTTTGTTGTCATTACTATCTTAATAATTCAGTGTGGCCGCCCTTCTTCATTAGTTCCCCACGAGTTCATTATTTTACATAGCAAATGGGATCGAAGCCCCATTATTTTATTTAGGTCAATGACAAAACATGACATGAGTAATGGCTAAAACATGAGGAAGTGGGACAATTGCAAGGAAGAGCGTAGGAGTGAAGCCTTCCTTCCTCCCTGACTTACATCATTTTAAGCAGCGCCTCGTCAATGCGCCTCCTACCCTCTCTGGTGTAATCGAGCCATATAACCCGGAGGCTCACTTCCTAAGTGAACTCTACATTTTCCATTTGACATGCAGAAAAGCGGTCTTTCGTGAGAGGAAACAGAGGCTCGCATGCACTGTGCGCGGGAAATTGATTAGGCTTGGCCAAGGTCGTAAAAAGATCTCCACAAAATGAATGAAATGATTTCCAAGCCCTCCCCTCCCCTTAGAGTCATCTGCCAATATTATATCAGTGAAACCTCATCTTTCATGTAACATTGTGTTTTCACCATCAAATATTGTGGCTGAATTTTCTCTTAACTGTGTCCTTCGTCATAGGGCATGCTGGGCATAAAAGCAGTGTTAATTTTAGCTACAGGTTTGTCTTGAATTTGTGTACTGCAACGTAAAGGCTCACATGGTTTCTGATCCATAGAACCCATCAGCAGAATGCATCTCTCCATCTGACAAATTTTGTCTCATCGTTTTGTATGTGCTAATGGTATTGTGAGGACCTGGACATTCCATGGACAGGACACTCCTGCAAGGAGCCCCCTGTCAAAATGGCAACTCTTCCTCCTTTCCCCACAGTGTGGGAGGGTCAGTTTTAGTCTTTACTCACTCGGTGCCTAGGACACACATGTCTTACTCCAAACTCATGCCTGTTGTTGTTTTTTTCCCCCCTTGGTTGAAGTAAGTTATTTGTAGCGGCAGGCTTAGAAAGCACAGGTTCATTAACGGAAGCGCCATGACTGTTGCACACGTGCAGAATATGCTATGAAAATTCCCAAGGACATGATGTATTCTTACATATCTAAACATTTTATTTCTTTTTCCTTTTTCAGTGGCCCCTTCCCAGCCCAGTGCCCCTGTGTGTGTGTGTGTCCTCTGAAGAGGTCAGTGGGTCCACAGGGTGAGGCAGTGTGGGGTGGGGTATGCAGTACTTTAATGACCACCAGGAAAGCAGGTTTTAGGGGAGCCAGCTACATAACCACAGACAAACCATTGCTTTGAGACTCCAGGAAGTGGGATTGTGTGAGCCAGTCTCAAACATAATGCACATACGAGTTGCCCGAAGACTTTGCTTAATTGTAAATTCTGCATCTGTGTTTCTGTTCAGTTCCAGGTAAATACGTCCGTTTCGAAAGGTAGGGGCGAGGTAAGTGTAATCTAGTAGACAGATGGTGTGAGCTATGTATTGACTTTCACATTTCTGTATTCAGTCTTTTAGATATTATTTGTGTGTGTGAGTGTAAAGAGTGTGAATGAATGGAATGAGTGTGTCTGTGTGAGAGTGTGCAGGAATATGAGTGTGTGTATGTGTGTGTGACTGTGTATGTGTGTGTGTGTGTGTATACATGCGGTGGTCAGAAGACAACTTGCAGGAGTTAATTCTGTCCTTCCATTTTGTGGGTCCCAGAGACTTTGCTGGCAAAGTCAGCTTTGTAGTCAGGCTTTGCTGGGAAATGCCCTTACTTGCTGAGCCATCTTGCCAATCCCTTCAAAATTTTTTAAACGTTTATTTGTTTGTTAATTGCGTGTATGTGAACTTTCATGTCTCTAACAGTCAACAATAAGTAGGTAAAAATAATAGTTGTAATACTCTATATGGAAGTAGCCTTATGTACCTTAACCACAAATATCATTTTAACACATCAATATAAAGGCTGTACTCAAGACAGCCTTTTCTTCACTTGAAACCTTCTGAAACTGGTGTGTATTTTGTGTTCATGGAAGAACTCAGTTTGAACTTGCCTCGTGTCAGGTTCTTAGCGGAGCTGGGCATGGAGGCTCATGCCTGTAAATCTGCACGGTGAGGGTGAGGAGGCAGGGGGATCAGGAGCTCAAGGTAGGAGAATCAGCCTGGGTTTCTCAGGAGCCTGTTCCAAACCAAACAAAATGAAAGGAACGCAAAGCAAAGGTGCCCAGGAGCCACAAGGGTGTCACGGAGGCTGCAGGGCTGGCTCACCTACACCTTTGATCCTGGCTCATCAACCTGCTGTTTCGAATGGATGTCTACCTGCAGGTGGTGCTAATGTTCTGTGCTTTGTTCCCCTAAACTCGTTTGCAGATGGCCACCTAACATACACACCTTCCCATGCATTCTCTTCTTGACTTGTTCACTTCATAATTTTCATTTTCATGATCTCAGGATGGTAAGTCTTGCATTCTCTGTACCTTAGACCAATAGAAGGGACACTAAAAGTCACTTTCGGGGTGGGGGGGATGGATAAAATTTATCTCTGATTATCAAAATCCTTGGACAGGATTTGATAACCAGCTGTTTAATGGACTAACAATGGATGCAGGAAAACTGCTCATGAGCTTCTGTCTTCAGGCTCAGATAACTTAGTAACACTTTTTAAGGAAAAAGAAATTTCCATTTTGTCTAATACAAGGCATCCTGTGGGGCTTGTGTTCGATTTCCTGAAAAGGACCCGGCAAGTGCAATAATTAACCTCAGCTTTTGCTCTCTCGTTTCAGCCATACTTCGGCCACACTATATCCAAGAGAATGCACCTTCTCGAAGAATAACTTTTAATCCGAAGACATAGTTTTAAGATGTGCCCAACATCTATGAGATTTTGTTTTTTGAGACAGAGTCTGGCTAGGCAGTTCAAGCTGGCTAAAAGTCACTATATAGCCCAGGCTGACCTCAAGTTCTGCTCAGGTCTCCTCCCACTGCCACTCTGGTCCCCGGATCACATGCGTCTCCGCTCCTGCCAGTGGCCCGTTTCATAGGAGCCAGATATCATTTTTTGTCTGAGTGACCCTCCCATGAGAACTAATAAAGGTTGGAAAATACATTAGGTGTCGTGCTCAGGGGGCTGATAGGAAGTTAAGACTCCCGCAGTAGAGCAATGAGGCAGAAACTTCCATCCCTTCCACATCCAAAGAGGAGCTACATGTGTGGACAGAAACTGACATGTCCTGGACACATCTATTAAGGGGCAGAGTGTGAATTTTCACCCTGCCTGCCTGACCCCGAAGGCAATTCTCTTACCTTCTGCATCCTATAAGTTGGTGGCCAACAAAATGCTTAACAAAAACAGTTTAAAAGTCTGCAGTAGTCACAGTGAGGCAGGCAGATGTCTTTTTAATATAAGCCAAAGGTGCCCACAGCAAGGCCCAAGAACAAAATGCTTTTGGAAAGGGAGAAGGAGAAGGAAAAAGAGAAGGAGGGGTGAAGGAGATGGGGAAAGAGAGGGAGATTGATTCACATGTGAAAATGTGTACAGGTGGAAAATATGTTGTTTTAAAAAAGTTAACATTTTCTGATAGAATCTCCCCAACACACACACAAAACCAAAAAACTTTCCTAAATAGAGTGTGACTGCATTTGGGGACATTCAAATCTTAGACCAATTAGCTATCAGGTAATTGTTATCAACATGTGGGTCGAGACCCCTTCTGGGGCTCAACGACCTTTCACAGTGTGTGTGTGTGTGTGTGTGTGTGTGTATGTGTGTGTGTGTGTTGGATATCACCTAAGACCATTGGAAAACACAGATATTTACATTATGATTCATAACAGTAGCAAAATTACAGTTATGAAGTGGCAATGAAAGTAATTTTATGGTTGGGAGTTCACCACCACATGAGGAACTGTATTAAAAGGCTGCAGTCTTAGGAAGGTCGAGAGCCGCTGCTATAGGGTCTTCAAACCCAGACTGAATGACCTTTCCATCAAATTCACTCTTTCATTGTTGGCTAGAGACAAAGCCACTTAGGTCGGAAGGTCATAGTTCACTTCACTTAAGTGGAGAAGGAAAATCTATTTCGTCGGGTGCATAGGTGGAATGTGATCTCAGGATATTCTTTCGGCACTCAGCAGAGTCCTTACAAATACGGAGAACGGTTTCTCTGTGTGGTGTGCTTGGAGAAACAGGGGCGAGCCAGAAGGAGAGGGTCCCTTTCATCAGGCAAAAGAGCAGACAGTGGCCTGTTACAGGTTACCCTTAGCCTGTGCGCAAGCCTGGGTCAAGAACAATGGGTTTGAGTCATGTGCAGGGCTTAACTGAGGAAACCTTCTTACAGAGGAAATTGGTATTTGATTTCCTTTTTATAGAGTAGGCGGGTGACAGATCATGACTGGTGTAAATTAGGACTGTCTCTCCTCCCCCTTCCCCCACCTGCCTACCTGAATTCTCTTGGCCACAGGGATAGGTAGGAGCCAGAGGCACTGTGGATGAAGCAGAGGCTCTGGCCGCAGGAAACTGATGTGAACTCCTGACCTGCTCCTAAGCGACACTGGCAAGTCCCTTAGCTTCTTAACCTTTATTTCCTCCTCTGGAAACACAAATACCATCTGTGTTGAAAGCCTGGCAGAGCTGCTGTGAGAGTCACATTAGGTAATGGAATTCTCAAGTGCCGCGAGCATAGACTGCAGGGAGAACGTGGATGGGCAGTGAGTTTCACGACTGTGGACTTCTGCAGCTTGAAGGCTCAGATGGAATCTCCTTGCCTTTGTTTCGTTAGGGAGCAGATGGGGGACCTTACACAGCCTCCACAGGATGCTGCTGATTGAATTCCGATACAGAAGAGCCAGCCAGCTCTTTGCTTCCAACAGGGCTGTTCCGCCATGGTTTCCCGAGTCCTTGCTATGCCCTGCTTACTTAGCTCCATCATCTACCTAGACCTGCCTGAAGACTCCAGGCTCAAGTTCACCAGGGCTAAATGGCAGGTCTGCGGTTCCACAGCAAGACCCTGCTTACTCACAATGTGGAGGACTGAGTGGGAGCCTCCTCAGTAGCTCCATCTTAGCTTCTGCCTTCTTGTTCTCCTACTCCCTGGCCCTTTTCGCTTTTCTTCCTTCCTTCCTTCCTTCCTTCCTTCCTTCCTTCCTTCCTTCCTTCCTTCCTTCCTCCTTTCCCTCCTTCACTTCATTTACTAGAGAATCAAGTTGGAAGCCCGTGTGATGACAGGGTTTCTCTGTGTAGTCTTAGCTGTCCTGGAACTCACTCTGTAGACCAGGCTGGCCTCGAACTCACAGAGATCCCCCTGCCTCTGCCTTCCGAAGTGACAGGATTAAAGGAATGTGCCATCACTGCCTGGCCATTACCCCCCCCCCCAACATATATTTTTTGTTTTTTGTTTTATTTTTCAAAAACTGCACAGAAAATACACATATACATTTTTTGCTATAAATTTAAAAATAATTGGACACTGTATATAAAGCTAGAGTCTCTTTTGTCCTACCCTATCCTAGTTTCTTCTTCTGAAGTAACTATCGTTATCATTTTGGCATACATTTTTTTTTGTACTCTTAAAAATTGATTTTTGCCAGGTACGGTGGCACCCGTGTGCAGTCCCATCACTTGGGAGGTAGAGGCAAGAAGATCAAGAGTTCCAGGCCATTTTCCATCTGCCTAGTGAATCTGGGGCAAGCCTTGACTCATGAGACATATTTCAGAATAAATAAAGAGCACATTTACCTAGAACAAAGTAATACATATTTAATTGTTTCCTTTTCTTTTTTTTTTTCATCAGTGAGGAATGTTTAAATTACATTACAAAAAGTAAATTTGGTGTTTTGAGACATGGTTTCTCTGTGTAATAGCCCTGGCTGTCTTGGACTTGCTTTGTAGACCAGGTTGGCCTCAAACTCACAGAGATCTGCCTGCTTCTGCCTCTGGAATGCTAGGATTAAAGGTGTGCACTATCATGCCCAGCCGCATATTTAATTTTTACATGACTGGTGTTAATTTTACTTTGTGTAGAATTTGTTTTAAAATCTCTATCCAACTATTTATCTTGTTATTAGATTAGGAACATTCTCATACCTGGACGCATGCTTCCAGCCTCCATGGCTTCCTCGCTAAGTGGAGTGACGTCATTGTAATTTAAACATTTTCCATTGATGAGCTTTTGTTTACCTTTCTATTGCAAACAGTGCTGCAAAGAGCACTGATGCTGGGGACTTTTATTTTGCTTTTTTGTGGTGGTGGGAGGGACTGAATCCAGGACCATGCCCATGTGCTGAGGGATAGTTGCTGTTCAATGGATGAGCGGATGAGCATACATGGACGTATCTCTTGGGTTTATTCATAACACTGTGCCATTGTGAATCAGAGGATGATGAGATTGGCTTCTCGGCTTTCCTCCTCTACTTAATCCATGTTCTCAAAGAGCACTTTACAGAGCTCTGGCCATAGGTAGCTCTGATTTTCTCATTTCAACAAATAGCCAGTTGTGTATGCAATCATTTCCGTGACTTTTATTTTTGTGTTGTACAGACTGACTGAACAACATAGCTTGTATTTCTCCCGCAATAGTTAACCTCCTATTGACGTGGTCCAGGTGTGTGTGTGTGTGTGTGTGTGTGTGTGGCTAATGGATTACTAGTGTGACTCAAGTCATTCTCTTGAGTAGTTATGCTTATCATGCTCGTGCCCAAGCTGTCTGGGACAGCCCAATTCCTCCAACCCTCCTCCACACTGGAAATTCCAATGTTAAACATTTTCCTAATATGATGGGGGAAATGACATTTCATTTTTCTTTTTGTTTTGATTTGCATTTTGTTCGTATTTTGTTCTGTAGCAAATACGTCTTCCTTGGGGAAGCCCATATACCCTCACTAAGCATTGTGTGAGTGTGAGCCCTCCCCCGTCTGCTTCCTGCTGGAATGGAAACTAGAGAAGATGCTTAGAACATCAGAGCAACCCAGAGCCCCTCAGGGGCACCTTCCCCCAGTTCTATTTAGGTTTGTTTTCAGATAGAGTCTATCTTTGTAGCTTTGGCTGGCCTGGAACTTGATATGTATACCTGCCTCGAGATCCCAGGCATTAAAGTTGTCTACCACCATGCTGGTTTTGTTTTGGAATCAGGGTCTTTTGTAGTCAAGGCTGACCTCAAACACTGTTTGCAGATGAGGGTAATCTTGAGTTTCTGATCCTCCTGCCTTTACCCTCCTAGTGCTAGGATTACAGACGTTTGCCACTATACGCAGTTTATGTGGTGCAGAGGATTGAACCCAGGGCCTTCTTGAATGTTAGGCAAGCCCTCTGCTGACTGTGCTGCACCCCCAGCCAACTCAGGTTCTCTTTTGAAAAGTTTCGCAGCATGCCTGTCCACCTCCCAGCTCTGGCAGGCTAACATGCATCTAGAAGTTTTATGTCTTTTGGTAGCTAGAGATTGTAACTATGGGATTTAAGATGCATATGTGCTTTGTGACTGTGAAAGTACTCCGTGCATATCACTCAAAACTTGGAAAGGTGAGATAAGGGTAAAGTAGAAAAAGCAAACATTCTTTAGAGGAAAATACGTATTCGGTGGTGGTGGGGAGTGGAGAGATGGCTCTGAGCGCTTGCTGCTTTTGTAGAGAGCCTGGGTTCAGTTTCAGGCACCCACCTGGTGGCTCATGGCCCTCTGTAATTCCGCTTCCAGGGAATTCAGTGGCCTCTTCTGGTCTCTGCTGGTACAAGGTATGTACGTGGTGCACAAACATATGTGCAGACACAGAAAATTAAAACAAAATTTTATAAGAAAAGAAAAGACGTATTAAAGAAGAACATTTTTAGACACACAACAACAAAAACACTTCCTTTTTTTCCCTTAGGTTTTGGTTTTGGTGACTGTATCTTTACTGACTGTAGCTTTCTTGGGGGTGTATGTGGGATGGGGCCTAGGTCCCTGCATGTGCTATCCAAGCATTCAATCATTTCAACCTGGGGCCCAAATTCTTTCCAAGTTTTTAGGATGTGTGCTTATATACTTTTTAGATAGCTACCTGGAGAGATAGCACCCTTACTTCTTTTAGTATTTTCTTTATGAGCGTGCTTGTGCATTGCTTATTGGAATATGTATCTCTAGTCTTGCACCCTGAAAAACCTAATATGAAGTGGCTTTTTGAAATATTTACTAAAAACTTCATTAATCGGTAAGGTTATCATTACTGTGTGGGACTTCAGACTCTCAAGATCTATGTGTTAGATTCTGGAATCCTGTATATCATTGAGATAACCAAGCCACCCAAACTTCCCCAAAGGACTAACTAGACAATGCTCCATAATTTGACAAGGACCAGAAACCCCAAAAGGAAAGAGCATGACTCATTTCTACAGATGATGCTGGGAAACATAGGCCCGTCTCAGCCACTTGTGAACCTGTGTAGTCGCAAGGGACAGATTGGGGTATAAGAAGAGGGAGATGTCAAGCAACACCTGAGGTTATGATGCCAGTATTCAGCTCTAAAGATCTGGATCTGTCCAGCTGGGGGAGACAGAGTAACCTATTGGCTCCTATTGCACAACACAGCCAAAGGGAGAGTCAATGGGCTGTTCCCTTTGCACAGGACACTGTTAGAGAAACCTTTTCTTTCCTAGACAGAAAGGAATATCATTTACTGTGACTAAGATGAAGACATGGGCTGCAACCTTCCCTACTGTTTGGGAAGAATGTTAAATTGCCATTCTAAATAATTTTGGCTCTATTATGAAAGTGACCTGCTAATTTTCTTTTCTTTCTTTTTTTGGACCCATGGTTTATTTAATGGACTCTAAACATAAGGTAGTGACGGCAGCGTTTTGCATCCAAGCAGATGACTCTGTCCTGTTGGACAGAAGAACTTTCTGAAATCCCATGCTTTCTGAGCTGAACCTGAGATTCCTGGCATTATTATTTGTTTGAACTTTGCTGTAACCAGAACTTTTAACATCTCTCTGCTTACCATGCTTTTAATGACCACAGTGCATCACAGCAGGCCTCTAGAACATGTTCATGCTGCACAGCTGAGAATGTATCCCCCTTGTCTTAGTTACTGTCCTGTTGTGAAGAGACACCATGGCCAAGGCAACTCTTATGAAGGAAAGCGTCTAACTGGAGACTTGCTTACAGTTTCAGAGGGTTAGTCCATCATTATCATGGCAGGGACTGGGATGGCGCATGGGCAGGTGTGGTGGAGAAGCAGGTGAGAACTTTATATCTTGTAGGCAGCAGACCCAGAGAGAGAGAGACAGAGTGACAGAGACAGAGAAAGACAGAGAAACAGAGAGATAGAGAAAGAGAGACAAACAAGACAGACTGAACCTGACATGGGCTTTTGCAACCTCAAAGCTGGTGCCACACCTCCTCCAACAAGGCCACCCCTTCTAATTCTTTCCAAACAGTTCACCAACTGGGAACTAAACATGAACTATATGAGCCTATTGGGAACAATCTCCTTCAAGCCACCATATCCTGTGCCTCTCTAACTAGCAGCTTCCCACTTCCTTCTCCTCACACCACTCTAATTCTCTGCTGCTGCGAATTTGATTAAGATGTCTCATGTGAGTAAGGATCATGGAATTGCTGCCCTTTTGTGACTGGCTTATTTCGCTTAACACATGTTAACTATTAGAACTTATTTCCCAACACTGGTTGATGTTGAAAGTACAATTAGAGCAGTAGATTTCTTGGCCTGAAGTAATGGTTCTCTTGGCTTGATGTATTTGTTTTTCGGCTTGAACTAATAATTTTTTTTTTTTTTTTGGTCAGTCTGGGCGCAATCAGTACATCGAAAGTGGAGGCTAGTTGCATAGGCGAGAAGCTAGCTTCTGGGTGACTTGGTGAAGGGTCTTGTTTTGCTTGTCTTTTTGGCAGTGTTCTCGAGGGGACAAAGTATTCTGGGAGCACAGCCTTCCAAAGGTGGTTCTAAGTACCGGCTTATGGTTGACAATAAAACAGAATAAGGTGAGCAGATGGCTGGGGGTCATCACTAGCAATGGCCATAGAAAGTCCACCCTGAGGCCAAAACAGGTGTAAGTGAGGAGAAACAATGAGAAGAGAAAGAAAGGGCTGCGGCCATTGAAGCTCAGCATCAACGGCTGGCTGCTTGCCTGGCGAAGGCTTTCTAGAGGTTGAGGTGTGAGGTGTGCTGCCTGCAGGTTGTACCATGGGGACGTGAACAGTGGATTCCAGCCTGAAATTGCTATTTTCACTCATCAGCTCTCTAAACTGAGGGAGGGCTTTGGATGTGCATTGTTTGGAGTTCATCAACAGAATTTATGCATGGTCGCTGCAGGATGGTGTTTGTGTTAGGGATCATCCGGTGCCGTCCATTCTATAGATCACGTCCTGTACCTACTGTGAAAGTATCATACTGAATAGTTTCAGTGCCCGAAAGTTTCCTTCTATTCCATGCAACTCTGACCACCCCTCCAGAGCCTTGGTACCCCCGGCCCTTTCATTTTTCACCTTAGTTTCCTCCTTTCCCACAAAGCTATGTGGTTGGGAATCATACTGTCTTTCCAGGTTGATTCCTTTCACTTTGCAATATTCATTTACAGTTCTTTTTTCCCCCCCAGACCTTGGCTCTGTGGTAACCTTGGCTATCCTGGATTCACTTTGTAAACTAGGCTGGTCTTAAACTCAAGAGGTCCACCTGCCTCTGCCTCTCTGAGGGCTGGGATTACAAGCGTGTGCCACCGTGCCTGGCTAGCTCATTGCTTTTTAATCTCTGAATAATACTCTTTCACATGGATATGTGTGTTTGTTAGTTCACCCATTGAAAGTCATCTTGGATCCACATTTTGGAAATTATGAAAGATAAACTGATCTAAACATCTATGCACAGATTCTTTTTCTTTTGGTGGTGTGTGTCTGAGTACACATAACCTTTGAAGACTGTTGGGTAAATACCAAAAGGTGTGGTTTCTGGACCAAACACGGTCCTTGGAATTTCTGTCTTATTTTTGGAGCTTTTCCTCATTCACGAGCTGATTTTGGCTTCATGGGAGCTCCCCGAGACAATTCACGTATTCTTCTTCCCACTTTACAGAAGCAAAGCTGAGCTTCCAAGACTTTGTGAGTAAAACATACAAATTCACACTGTGGAAGAGCATGCAACTCAGGCTCTATCCATTCGCTTTTCATAGGCTGACCCTCACAATAAAACAATCAGCTGTGGCCACTGTATTTCCCACGATCTCAGGCCAAACTCCTCAAACAATAAGGCCATATCAGTTCCGGCAAATTAGGAGGGGCTAGTAAGGCTCTTTTTAGTCTTCGTGGGTCCACACCCAGGACCTTATCCTCTACCTTTATCCTGACCAAAAGCATCTTCACTGGTACCATAGAAACCACCAGTGACTGGCCGGATGATTCAACGGCATTATTCCAGTAATTTTTTTTTTTAATAAATGACTCACTATATTACCCACGATAAGACCTGCATTTCATTGGAACTTTGATGTCTTAAAATTAGTTAGAGGCGTGAATTTTGAGCAGTCTGGCCGTGCTTTGGGGTAAGGGAGGGGAGGCGAAGGGAAGAGAGTGGAGGGGAGGGAAGGAGAGGAAAAAAGTGAAGCCAGAACTCTCATGTTCTCCATTTCAGGTCTAGTTTCAACTAAGTGTCATAACGACAGCTAAGGGCATTTCTTCTCTCCTTTTCATCTCATGGTGCAGAGATCTCCCACAGAACGAGGAGATCTCTGGTCGCGTTTGCTGTTGGGCAGTTCTAGTGCGGCCATAGAGTACTTTAAGGAGTCTTAGTCCTTTCTTTAATCTCCAACCTGGATAAGAGGGCACAAGTTCACCAGCTCATGATGAATTTCTTCCAATCAGACTGTTCCTTTCATCCCTCATCTCGCTAGAAAGTCTGTAACGGCTTCCACCAAAACCTTCCCATCAGGGCTTCCAAAAGCAGAGATAATTTTAAGAGGCACTTAAGAGTGTGAATTTTGACATTATTCCTCAAACATGGAAATAGCTAAGTCTCGGCTATGACAATGGGTGGCTGGTCTCCGTCCAGCACACTATTTTTACCTCAGCAGTGACTCACATTTCTTCCCTCTGCCTTTGAGATTCTAATAGCGGACTGGCAAAGCCTTGGCCCTGGAAAGTCTTTCAAATGTTACAGTAAATGAAAGTGTGGCTTGCCTCAATTCAGTTCCTGTCTCTCCCACAGAAGGGTGTCTGGGTCCCTGTTCACCTCTTTCTGGGGCAGCAAGGCGGCCATTGCTGAACTCCACATCACTACTGAGGGGAGATAATGTTGCTCAGAGCTACCTCCAAAAGGAATGCTCCTTGTGCATGTGTGTGTGCATGTGGGGGTGGGTTTACAAAGCTACTTTGAAGTTCATTTGGGGTCTTAGAGTCTAGAGGAAATTTTGGGGTTCACCTGGGATAATTCTGACAATGCGGATAGAGCATTTGTCCTTCACTAGCTTCCTTTGCCTTCAGACACAAAGGCCACGCACTTCTTCATAAAATCTTAAGGTCATTTGTGACCCACCCTTCCATGATCTAGTGATTTTCTAGCCCTGATTGTTTACTATTCATGTAGAATCCAGTCTGATGTCCAACAGAGGTTCTCACTCTAAGTTAGCTCTGGATTCATTCTTGTGCACAGCGTAGGCCATTCTATAGAAATCTACAAATGTCTGACAAATGAATGAATGAAAACAATTCAACGATGAACCCACGCTATAGGTTGAGCCGTGCATACTCTATGCTTAGCTCAGAACAAAAGCCCAAAGAGAAAGGAGCACTTCCAGTACCAACTGCTCTCCCTCACTATTCTCACCTCTCAGAGGGGGGAATCTGGGTTCATTCTGTCTCAGCACACTTTTTTTTTCTTGGCTCTGGTTTTGCATTGTTTCAGAGACTTACCTCAGCTACAATTCTTCCAGCCCCAGGATGCATGGATCTTCCGTTCCTCAGAGTTTTAGCTGAAGTTTCTAGGGCGTTTGAGCTCATTGGAACAAAGGTATACAAAACTCACAGTGTAAAACCCACCTGCCAGTGATAAACTGGACCCTTGCTCTTTCTAACTTGCGACCATTGAGACCTACCCACCCGTTCGTTCCCGGTACTTGAAGAATGTTGGTTCCCTTTAATACGCTGTCTGCAAAAAGGAGAGTTCTGCATCTTCCTGTGGCATCGCTTGCTGTTTCTTTTTTAGTCTGCACTGGAAACAGAGGGAAGTACAGTCAGAACTACCACCACTGCTGCTTCCCATCAGTGCCACATCCACCACCACGGTCGCTATTATCACCATCGTCTCCCACCACCACCTCCACTACCTCTACCACCCTCCCGTCATCACCATTAACATGCCACCATCACAGTCTCCCTCACCACTGCCACCTTAACTACCATCCCCCATCACTACGACTATCACCCTCACTGCCATCACCACCACCACGTGTCCGCCGTCCCCATCATCACCATTTCCGTTATTCCCATCACTGTCCCCAAACCTTCCCCACCACCTTTACCAGCAGCATTGGTGCTCAGCGCACCTGAGCAGCCCGGCTGCTATGCAGAGTGTTCCACACATATTCGCTCGCTAGCTCCTACCACGTAGGATGCCATTAGGATTTTCCGGTTTCGGATGGTGAATCTGGAAACCAGGACTCTTGCTGATTCTCATACTCCAGTGCTCAGTACAGAGCCTGACCCATGTAGGTACCTGAGAACTGTTTCGGTGGATGCAAGTGGATGACACATGATTTGGGTATGCATCTCTGTGAAACTGGCCAAGGACAACTTGAGTAGCAGACACCCCACTCTCCTCAAAATTATCCCTTCCGGACTGTCTTTGGAACACAGTTGTGTGACTTGGCCCTCTTTTTCCTCAGGATGAGTTCATCTCCCATGGGCCTTCTCCGACCCTCATACAAGCAGAATCTTGGCAGACTCTCTGGTTACCTCCAGACTTGCCAGGGTCCCTTCTGGTTTGTGAAGAGTACCTGGACTCCAGACGTGTGGACCGCTGAATGTCCAGTTGTAAGGAGGAGGTAGTTACTTGGACCAAGAAGGGCACAGGAGCCTCTGAGTAGGTCCCGTGAGATGGGCGTCAGGGAGCACCGAGGAGGGCAGGCTTCCTGGGGAGGGAGTGCTCAGAAAGCCCTCCGTAGGAAAGTAATATGGGATGTGAGAGATGAAGACTGCAGAGCTGTGCATTTTACTCTAGAGGATAAATGAAGCAGCTGCCTGAGTGCCGGGACACGGTGTCACTGCGAAGGCCAGCGCAGGGTGGGGGGTGTTTGAAAATTGTTTAAAAAGCACCAATAATCCAGGGGAGAGGAGTTGAAGATGACACAGTCCTATGCAATGGGCAGTACTTGGCCTTCGTGTATTTATTTATTTATTTATTTATTTATTTATTTATTTATTCATTCATTCATTCATTCTATCCAGATGCAGTGCTGACCCCAGAATTAGTGGTGAGCGAATAGATCGAGTCAGCAAACCAAGTTTAGATAGAGGTGTGTGGGGTGGTGCAAGGGAGGCAGGAGATGGAGATGAGATCAGTTTAGGGTATCATGTATCCGTGGTGGAGGTGCTCGTATGGGGAGGGGGACAAGGGATGGCAGAAACGGATGTCATTTGAGAGGACGCTATGAACAGTTTCCGGTGGAGCCTGGCTCTATGTCTGACAGGCATGTGTCTACATGCTTCACTGTCGTCACTTACGTTATGACAACTTCATGCAACAGATAAACGAGACCTTGAAAGATAAGGGTATTGAGGCAGAGAAAGGTGATGCAGCTTCCTAAAGTCAAACAGCTGAAAGGCCACGGCCAGAATTTGGGTCACAGTCTCGGCTGACTTAGGGCTTACTCTATGTGAAACACTGGAGAAGTACCCATGACCAACTGGGCATATGAAGAGCTCATATGATGCCATGTAAATACTCTCCATGTCCTGTGGGGTTGTTCTCTGTTCTAACTAAGTGTGGATAGTCAGGGTTTACACCACACACACACACACACACACACACACACACACACACACACACACACACACACAAAACCTCTCACAAGCGCTCCTTTCTGTACAATGGTTGTCATGGCCCATAAGCCCATACTAACTTGAAAATGATTAAGGAAAAATTCATTTACTATACTAACCCTGTGTCATGAATTAGCTAGAGACAGTACAGACTACACTGTAGGGTACAGCTGTTTGTCGCTGTGACCATGGCTGTTCTAGCTGTTCCTGCCTGGCATCATGAGAGAGCATTGCACTGCTTCCTGCAGGATGGAGAAAGGATCAATGTTCAAAGCCTGGTTTCTACTAAACCGGTATTGATCTTGCACCATCTTAGGATATCACAACCATGTTGGGTTAAAAACTACTGCAAAACATTCACAGGTCTATTCTCTCTCTCTCTCTCTCTCTCTCTCTCCCTCTCTCTCTCTCATTTATCTATCTACCACCTCATCCTTCAAGAGAGAATCTGATACAGTTATTTAGGGAATTGGTTTATATAACTGTGGAACCAAATCTTAAGGGTGGGTGGCCTGAAGGCTGGAGAACTAGTGGCAATTTGCTCTTCAGACAGAATTCTCTCTTCCAGGGAAGCCAGCTTTTTCCTATTACTATCTTCAACTGATTGATGAGGCCCACCTGTAGTATGAAGACATGCTGCTTTGCTCAGTCTGCTGACTCAAGTGTTAATCTAGCCATAAAATCCTCTTGTGGAAACATCTAGAACCATGCTGAGGAACTATCTGGGTACAGTAGCCCAGCAGATCGACGCATCACGCCAATTAACCATCCCCTCAAGGCTCAGAAGACAGGGTTTGTGGCAACAAGTGGGCATGCCCTGCAGACAAACGTTGCTGAAGGGTGAATCTTAGCTAACTACTTGGTAGCTCTGGAGTTTTAGGCTTTGGCTTGTTGGCACCGAGAATAACATATTTAGTAATGGTTTCGCTCCGACTTATTTGGCGGGAGAACCTTTCTATTGATTGTAGCTTCTCAGGATGTTAATATCTCTAGGAAAATGAAGTAAGTACATTATAGCGCTCGTATGCATCAAGCAGTTCCTGGTTTGTTATGAGAATAAGAGGAAGACGCTTTACCTGCATGGGATGCATTCCTGCTCTTTTAGCAGCATGAACCTTTGCTGCCTGACCCTGGCTTCTCCAGCGCCAGTGACCGGGTGTCACAGGCAGCCAGGCAAGCCCCAAATAAAGATCTGACTCAGCTCCATCCCAGTGTTGGGTTACTTCTGAGTCAACACACTCCTGTTCCCACATGGCTTCTGCATAAGGACTTTTGGTGAATATTTATCAGTCTGTGTATGCTGGCTTTCTCCTAGTACTTATTTACTTGGGGTTAGCGCTTGAAATTTCTCAGAAACTACCACAAGTATTGACATTTACTCTTTGGGCTCCAAGAAAACACTATCAGTGCTAGTTGGAAAACATTATTCGGTGTTTGGTTAGCCAGGAAATGGAAACATTGAAATCCAATCTTAATTTAAGGCCCCCCTTTTTTGCGACTGTAATTTTATCTGTATATGAGAATATTTAAGGAATAAAAGTATATTTAGGCTTTGCATAGAACTTTATAAACATTAATTTATTCCTTTTGGTCTTATCATGCTATGCTAAGTACAGTTGTATTTTGAGCGGAGTCAGTAAAACCCTAAAAAGAGTAAATTGGCTGAAATTACTCAGTGGTCAAATCAGGAATTAAAGCCTTGGCTCCAGATTCCTCAGCCATCCCAGGACACTCTGGGAAGAGTTGAGGGTCTTGTTGAAAACTTGGGAGGTCCTGGTGAGAAAGAAAATTGACTTTGAAGTTATGAGTTCAAATCTCTGCTTTTCTACATGCCAGTTGCCTGAACTTGGACAAGTTTTACGATGTCTCTGGGCTGTATCTACCTCCAGGATGGGTTCATTGTAAGCACTGAACACTTTAATTATAAGGGCTTAACACAGGATGCAGACACACCTGAAGTATGTGTCTTTTTGCCTATGATTAGTAATCACAGGCATGCTTGTAGGGTTGTGTGTATGCGTGTGTGCGCACATGTGCTAGCAACATGGAGGTCAGAGGAAAATTTCTACATGTCTCTCCTAGCCTTCCAGCATGTGGAGGCAAGATCCCTTGCTTCTTGCCACTGTAGACATATTCAGGTTGGCAGACCCCTGGGCTTCTTGGTGCTTCTTCTGTATCCAGCTGCCATCTTGCAGTGTCCCACCGATTCTGACTGTCTTCATGGGTCCTACAAATCCAACTCAGGCTGGCTGGTAAATGCTTTTACCAGCTGAGCCATCTTCTGGGCCCCACTGGCAGGCTTTCATAATGAGAGCAGAGTTAGTACCTGGGCTTCCCAAACACGCAAGATGTACTCCCAAAGCTGGCTATCATTGGAATATAAACAAAAGTATAGAACAACTGGTAAAGATACACATATAGGAAAGCTTAGAATATTCATATATAGTGAATGGTGGTGCACAAATCAAATTTCAGTCTAATAAAAGTTAAAAGAGAAAGAAATACTTTCCACGGGCTATATAATGACATTGGTGAACTATATCTACCACAGTGGATGCATAAGACTGTATTGCCTAGGAACACTGTGGTCACATTAGCTTGTGCAAGTATACCCTGTGATGTTTTCACAGCTCTCCACATTGAAATTGCCTAATGGCGCATTTCTCAGAACATATATGTGCTGTTGGATATTATTAATTTGTTAACAGATATAGAAGCTAAGATATAAATTGTGATATCTCTAACAGCATATTGGAATAGTAGCGTGCTGAGCTTGTATTTGAAATTGAGGATACAGTCTATGAACTTAGAGCAGACTGTTGTTACTGTGAAATGGTTTATGTAATCCTCATGGTACTCACAAAACAGAAACCCCTGGAAGGTACACAGAGTCAAAGACAAAAGCATCAAAATACTAAAATCTATCAAATCACAATGCAGGGTAGGAAGGTCAGGGATGAAAACTAAGGATGCTCAATCAGAAAACAGAAAAATGGCAATAGTAAGTCCTTGTCAATTAGTAACTGTTTTAAATGTCACCAAGTTAAGTTATCTGACAGAAGACAGAGAGTGCTGAACAACTTTTTTTTTTTAAAGCAATTGAATAAGAGTCTTCAGTATGCTGCCTGGGAGAGATGTCCGTTAGCTGCAAGGACACACACAGGACGAAAATGAAGGGTTGGGTAAAGACAGTTTGTGCAAATAGATAGATAGATAGATAGATAGGTTTAGAGAGAAATGAAGTAAAGGAGGAGAAAGATCTGTGTACTGAAAAAGAGAAGATGTTGATGAAGGTGAAGAAACAAGTAATGAAAAATAACCCACATCCACAGTTTGGAAGAATTAATATTTTAAGTAAAATTTAACGTTTTCTTTCATATTTTATTTTGTGTGTTTTGCTTGCACGCATGTGTGCACTGTCTGAGTGCCTGGTGCTGGCAGAGGCCAGAAGAGAGCATCTGAATGGCTGGAAATGGAGTTACAGGCAGTTGTGAGCCACTATGTGGGTGCTGGGAAATTTGCCCTGTTCTCTAGAAGCAGTAAATACCCCTCAATTAATATGGTTAAAATGCCCATCTTAACTGACACTCACCAACAGATTCAATACAATTTCTTGTTTCTTTTTGTCTTAAATTCTTTTTAATTCACTTTACATTCCTGCTGTAGCCTCATCCCTCCTTCCTTCTCAGTTCCACCTTTCTTCCTTCCTTTCTTCTCCCTCCTCCCCTTTTCCTCAGAGGAGAGCAGGAACATTCAGGGTAGTATGATCTTAGTCCCTGTTTCCTCAGAAAAGGAGCGCTCCATTTTCCATCCATCCCATCTCATCAAGTTGCATCAGGACTGAGCGTGTCCTTTTCCCCTGTGGCCTGGCAAGGCAGTCCCACCAGGGGGAAGTGATCAAAAAGCTGGCAAGTGGGTCTGTGTCTAATGCAGTCCCCACTTCCCTTAACTAGAGGACCCACATGAAACCTAATCTTCCCATCTGCTACATCTTTGTAGGGGATCTAGGTCTAGTTCATGATGCCCTTGGTTGATGCTTCAGTCTCTGCAAACCCTCTGGGCCCTGGTTGGTTGGCTCTGTTGTGTTTCTTGTGGAGCTCCTGCCACCGCCAGGTCCTTTTCTCTTTCCTCCCAGTTTTCCCCAAGACTTCCTAAGCATTGCCCAATGTTTGGCATGAATCTCAGCATCTGTTTTGAGGTTTTGCTGGATAGAGCCTTTCAGAGGACAATTCTGTCAGGCTCCTGTCTGCAAGCTTAGCAGAGTGTTGTTCATAGAGTCAGAGGTTGGCACTCTCCATTAGGGTGGGTCTTTGGTTGGGCTAGGCATTGGTTGGGCATTCCTTCAATTTCTGTTCTATTTGCTCTGTCTTATGCCTTCACATCTTGGTAATATTTTTCACAGATTTATCAAAGAAGTCTTAAATTCTTAGGAAATTCTTAGGAAATTGTGAAAGGCTCCAAACAACCCAAACAGCACTGAGAAAGAACAGAGCTGGTGTCATCACTGTTCCTAATTTTAAAACATTTCACAGAGCTGTAGTGAACAGAACACTGTGGAAGTCCTGATAACTGAACAGAATAGAAAGCCCAGAAATAAGCCAATCATTGACAAGCATGCCAAGGCTTCTTTTGGAGAAACAACAATCTCTTCAATAAACAGTATTGGAAAAACTTAATATCCATGGTCAGAAGAATGAATTTAGATCCTTATCTAATTCTACATATAAAAATGAGCCAAAACTAATAAAAGAGTCTAGTGTAACTCCTGAAAGAGTAAAGCTAGAAGCACAGGAAAACCCCAGATGGCATTGGTGTAGAAAGTCTCTCTCTGTCTCTGTCTGTCTGTCTGTGTTTTAATGACCACACCTCAAGCACAGACAACCAAAACAAATAAATGAATGGAATTATGTTAAACTTAAAAGTTTTTGAACTGCAAAGGATAAAAAACCCCAACAAAGTAAAAAGAAAACTTAAAGATTCAGAGAAAATATTTGCCAACCAGGCATCTGATAAGGGGTTAGAACTCAAACTATAAAAGGAACTCAAGTAACTCAATGGCAAAATAAACCAAAATCAAACTAAACCCAAGCAAAACAAAACAAAAAAAACCAACCTCATAGCAAACCTACAAAGTAAACCAGTTAAAATTTGGACAAAAAAAGCTTGAATAAAAATTTCTCTAAAGAAGACATAAAATGTCCAATAAGTGTTATGAAAAGGTACATATCACTATCAGAGAAATATGAATGAAACAAAATGGGCTACCTCTCCATATTTGTTGGAGCAACTGTGGAGAAAAGACGCAGGGCCGATGAGGATGCAGAGGAGAAACTGTGAAGGCTTTTGGTCAGACTTGAAATTGTTAAAGTCTTCAAGGAAACAGTATTCACTTTCTCCACAAACTTCAAAATAGAATGACGGTGTCATGCAGAAATCTCACCTCTGTGTATATAACTGCAGGGGGAAAAATTAAGAACTTGAAGGGATGCCTGTGTTCTAAATTTGTTCACCGTACTCAAGACATCCAAACAGCTGGAACACGTGTTGATAATGAAAATACTGTAGGGGCTGGAGAAATGGCTCAGCACATAAGCACACTTGTCTCTCTTGCAGAGGACGTGGGTTCAATTCCCAGCACCCACATGGTGCCCCACAACCATCTGTAACTTCAATTGTTGGAATCTGACACCCTCTTCTGAACTCCAAGGGTTCCAGACATACACATAGTGCAAGTACATACATACAGGAAAAACATGTGTGCACATAAAATAACAAGGAAAACACTGCACATGTATTTCTGACATTTCTACTGCCTCCTGTTGTGGATGCGCCATGCCAACCTCAAATCGTTGTGTGGAGTGAATCACCTTTATCAGACTTTGCACCTTGCCTTTGATCTCAGGCACAGGAGCATTGAGAGTCTGGGAATTTTCCACAAAGCTCTATCAATCACATAGGAGAGGAACGCTTCGTGACATTTGCTGTCCGGTCTTGGATCAGTTAGCATGCTTTGCACCAGAGAGCAAAGTTGAGGAATTATGAAAGCAGATGAAGAGATTTGAGGGAAGAATTGGATGCCTTATGACCTATTCTGACTTGTAAGGGGGAGAAAAGACCTGGCATGCTGATCATTTTTATGGGTCAGGCATTGCCTCGCATTGCATCTTGCTGAATCTACATCGTGCTTTTCCATATCACCACTAAATAAGTGCTAGTGTTTTCAAAACATTCAAAGTAAAACAAAGTTCAAAGATAGTGAAAAAAAAAAAAACCTTCCGAGGGTCACAGTTAGGCAAAGGCAGAATTTGAACCCAGATCTATCCAGTTCTGAGGTCAGGTGACTCAGATCGGAGCAGAATGGGGGGGGGGGAAAGAAGGGAGAACAAACTTTAAGTTAGATTATTTAAATATGAAGAGCACTTTTTGGTCAGCAGCTTGAGCCAGAGCTCTTGACCTCATTTTACACCCTGAACCATCCAGTCAGTCTCCCAAGCAAATTCCACAGCTTTAAGCAACCATTCGTGTGGAAAAGGCCCTGAGGGTTTAACTGGCCACCAATTCAGTGAGCTGGCAGATGACTGCTGCTACATAGGGGGAAGGCATCCCTAGGAGATATCCACAGAGCGTGGGCAACCATAGAAGGCAACAGGCATGTGCTCCTTTGGAATTTGTCTGGAGGCTGGTTTTATTTATGGGACATGATAAGACTTTCAAGTGAAGTGCTTGCTCAAAGAAATTAACAGGAACTTGGATGGATGGGAATATTTGCTACAAGGGGCATGTTGTGGACCTCAGCTATCAAGCCAGAGGATGGGAACACTGTCAGGGACGTGGTAGCTGTTTCCAGATGTTTAATGAGGAAAAGATACATAGCCTATGACAATGGGGCTAAAAGGAACGGGAAGAAGAGAGACACTTGGTTCCCTTGAGCATACTAAGGTAAGTATGTGATGCTGATATAAGGCGGGTCATGAGGAAGGAGATGAAATGGGATTCTCTTAAAATAAGAAATCGGTTGTTTTATTAGAATGTATTAATTATGCCTAACAGGCTTCCTTATGACACTTCTATTCTTGTGTAATGTATTTTGTTTGATTGTATGAACATCTCCTTATCCTTTCTTATACCCCTCCCATCCTCACTGATCCCCTTCCTAACCCCAACTAGGCTCTCTGATACCTTTTTCTTTCTTTCTTTCTTTCTTTCTTTCTTTCTTTCTTTCTTTCTTTCTTTCTTTCTTTCTTTCTTTCTTTCTTTCTTTCTTCTTTTTTTTTTGATTACGCAGTGAGTTCATTCAGGGTGCTATAAGAGCCTGGACATCTTACCCGTGTCCACACCAAGTGAAGAAAATGTCTCTCCTACCCCTAGCATCTATTAACTGCTTATAGCGCCTAAGGAAGTGGTGGGTCCTCATGAGCTCCTCCGTCCTCCATGACAGGATGTCGGTGTCCTGATCTTGTGCAGGGGATCACAGCTGCTGTGTGTGAGTCCCAGAGTGCAATGGCTGTGTCACCCCCCGCAGCTGGCCCTCCACATTAACCCTCTGGTTCTTACACTCTTTCTTGCCTGTCTCCTGCCATGTACGCTGAGCCTTTGGAGGTAGGGATAGGAACACACGTGCAGCTTACAGTTCAGCATTTAATTGTCACTCATTCTTATCACACTGGTCAGTTAGGAGCCTCAGCAGTTACTGCTGGTCACTGCAAAAACAAACTTCTTTGACCAAAGCTGAACGACAACAAAAAACTTATTTATGTGTATAAACAGTTTTATAGAAGGTAATTTGATTGTCACGTCCATCTAACAAAATGACGTTAGTACTATGAAACCCCCAGCCACTGACTTTAGACCCAGTTAATGTTAGCAGGTAAGGACGCCTTCCAGGGAAGCATGCTTCGGTTCTCAGCTGAGGCTGATTGGTTACGCCTGTAACTGACTGGCCACTGTTGCGGCAGTGAGCTTACGTCATCTGGCCCTGCCGTTGTGTTGCACACAGGCTTTGCATCTCCTCAAGACTGTTAATTATGTTCCTCCCGTAACTGCTGCAGAACACGGTCTGGCACTATGAGAACTAAGTCAGAAGGGATGAAGTGTCCAGCCCAATTGCAGTTTGTTTTGCTACGTCCTGTGACCCGAGTGTGGAGTAGAAACTGGATGTTTTAAAATTTTAATTTATTGACTGTGTGTGTGGTGGGGGCATGCTTGCCACAGCGTGAATGTGGAGTTTGAAGGATAACTTGCTGGGGTTGGTTCTCTCCTTCCCCCTTTACGTGGGTCTGAGGATTGAACATAGGCCACCAGGCTTGTGCTATGAGCACCTTTCTCCACTGAGCCATCCTGCAGGCCCCAGATTAGATGTTTTCAAAGCAGGGGCTGTATTAATGCAGACAAAGAGAGTGTATGAGAGATTCTGGCATAACATGAGAGGTCCAAATGGAAGACAAATGACGTAATCAGCTCATCCATCACTGTAAATTCATGAACCATCTCAGGCACCCAGTCTCTACTCACAATCACCTAGAATAGTACTCTCATAAATCAGCTCTGACACTAAATCCTTATTTTTTCCCCTCAAAAAACAAAACAAAAACCCCCACAAAAACAACTCAAAAACAAAGATGGAAAGTTCAAAGACAGTGGAAAGAAACGGCTCACATCCAAAAATGAACATTGTTGAAATCTGAACTGCTAAATAAACCACAAGCTCTCAGCTTAGAGCTACAAAACTAAAAATAAAATTGCAGGGTTTGATAATCACAAGTGTTGGGCAGAAAATCCGTGTATCAGATGAATGGATTATGTGCGCTTAGTTTCTGTTAATAAAACCATGGGGGGGTGTGGATCTTAAGAGGGGGTGGCTCTACCGTGCCTCGTTCTATTCAGAGCTCACTTCACGGAGAAGGCAAAGCTCCTCATGTCGCTGGCAGGCATGTGAGCTGGTGTACAGAGTGCATATCCTTTCAGACCCGTAGTGCAGTCCCCGGTCATGTGCCCCAGAGGCACACTTAAGCATGTCTATAAGACATAAAAAGGAACTTTATTGTTTCTAACTTCATTTGCCGCAGCAGAGTTTCAAGGGGCTTGTCCATCATGATGAGATTGGCCAAGTGAGCCATAGTGGTGACGGAGTGAAAGAAAGTGCCCAACACTCATAGTTGGATAAACTGATTGTGCTCACCATTTCACACGGATTGATTTAAAAAGCATACCCCAGAGGGCAAGACTGAATGCATTGGGGTTGCACCTAACATCGCTGATAGAAAACCAGAAGCGTAGAGCATGATCTTGCGCCGTCGCATGAAGACAACATGATTTATGTCACAAGCAGGACAGAGGAGGAACTGAAGTTGGAGCTGTCAACATATGCAAGAAGAAGAGTGGTTCGATGGAGTGGAGTATGAAGGGTCTTGTACGGTTCGTGTTCTCTCCAGAATGTGTTGTGACCAGACAGGGTTATGCGTGTTTAAGCAGCAGAGGAAACCTACACTTTCCATAAGCCCAGACTGAATAATTTATATGCCAATTCACTTGATAATTTGTTGTTTAAATTGAATGTTTGTTACATTGAGATTGTGACTTTTTTTTTTTGAGCACCCACTCTGCCACTCTGTGTTTGGTACAATTCCACAGCTTTAGGCTCCATACAGCTATGGATGACAGATCCAAAGAATAATAATAAAAATAGTTAGAGAGCCATTACATCAAACAATTTAAAGGAAATTTATTTTGCATTTACGCGTGTGTGTGTGTGTGTGTGTGTGTGTGTGTGAGGGCACATATGGTGGGCCACTGTGTGTGTGGTAGGTCAGAGGACTACTTGTAGGAGTCTGCTTTCTCCTGCCGTGTAATTTCTGGAGCTTGGACTCAGGTCATCAGGTTTGGCAGCAACTGCTCTAATCTACTGAGCCATCTTGTGGGCCCATACAATTTTGATAAAGGTTGCCAAATTGTCATCCATAAGTCCATATCACTTGCTATTTTTTTTTCTTTAGGGACTTTTAAACACAAAATCAGTTTTAGGTTCATAGCAAAGCTGAGAGGAACCTTCAGATATTTCCCACACTCCCTCTGCCCTGTCACATCCTTAGTTTTCTCCATTATCAATAGCCACGCCAGAGTGTTAAATTGATAAACCTGCATGGCCACACCATAACCACGAATGCTTGTACTGTTTCCACAGTCTCCCCTCTTGCAGAGGTCAGGTTGCTGGAGGCAGGTGGGGACATGCAGCCGGTTCCTGTTGTCTGCTTTCACTGAGTATGCACTGATGTGTCCTCCATGATCTATGTGTCATCATGGCTCGTTCTTTCCATTGCTGAGCAACATTTCATTGTCCTCAAGCATCACGATTCAACCACTCATCTAATCAAGCACACCGAGATTGCTTCTGCTTTTTTTTTTAAAGTGGTTATAAAGAACAAAACGCCGTAAGCTTCCATGCTCAGCAGAATGGCTGGGTCTGGAGATAAACACATCTGAAAAATGTTCACAGATTGCCACTATTATTCTTCAAAAGACTGCATTAATCATTTTTTAAATTAGGAGGGTATTTTAAATGAGGTAATACTTGGACAATACCCCAAGTATTTGTCTGAGTGATGCTTAAAGGGTTAGGAAAAGGGAGAGAGGACAAATGCCAGGGAAAGATGGTATTGCTCACACCTACAGCTGGTGAGAGCAGGATAGACCTGCTGGATAGAGGGATGGAAGCCCAGAGTCAGTTCCTATCTGACCAGGGGCTTCCCAGGTGGCTTCCCTCTGGCTTGCCCTGTGCTGGGAATTTCCTCCTCCTGGGTCATCTGCGGCGGGTTGGGGGTATCAAGCACCTGTAGTGAGCGCGAGGGGAAAATCCACCTCCCCTTTATTACTTGTCCATTGTTCCGCTTTGGCAGGGTTGCATCTGTGCCCAGCAGGCTGGTCACCCCCCTAAGCCCCCAAGGGGGCCCCTACTGGCAAGCTCCTGGCCTCTACCCCGGTCCTGGGCGGAAACAGGATGCAAGCCTCCAAGCTGGGCCGCCCGAGGTTGCTTATCTGCGGTGGTCAGCAAGGGAGACAGAAATTGTCTCTGTGACCTTCCTTCCTTGGCGTGTTTGAAAACCATGACCCGACCCCACTCTCTGGAGCCAGTGGAGGAGTTCCATCAGGGTCGGCTAGAAACATGAAATGCTTGTAGTTTTTCCAATTGCCGACTTTTGTAGCGTTCAGTTAAATTCCCCTTACCACTATTTAACATCTCTGGCAGGTCCCATACTTTTCTGTTCTCTCCCAGTTTCAAAAACTTTAGCCCGTTTTAGTTTGTGGTGTGAAATCTAAGACCCAAGCTGTGTCTCATCTCCCTCTTTGGAGGCCGGTCGGAAGGAGGCAGTGGGAGACCTGTGCCTGGCATATGGACCCTCCTCTGCCAATAGAGCACCCTGAGACAGAGAGGTCCATACGGCCAAGGACTGGAGATGAGAGTGGGTTACAGGATTAATTGGCCCTAAAGCCCACCTCTTCCTGCCCAGGGCCCTTCTTGGTGAGGTGAGCGGCTCTTGGAACACATTTTAGAATAGCATTTCTCCATCTCCTCCCCAAACAAGTCTTCCTCACTCCTTTCAGTGTTCTCCAAACACACTCCCACTCTCTCAGGTTACTTCTGGAGACACCGTTTTGCCCTGGTTGAGAAATACTGGAAATTTCCTGGACAGAACCAGAAAGAAGGTTACGTATTTCAGTTTGGAGCGACAGAAAGCTCCGACAGTTCTTTTGTTGGGTCTGGTTTCATCTGTTTCCCTCTGCTGCTGCTGTGCAGGATAATTTGTGAGAAGCCCAGGGAATACCATTCATTCTGCTTTTGATTCTGCTAAGGCTGCAGAACGCTTTCCAGAAGGGACTTGTGCGGAGCTCCCAAGTCATGAGTTGAGATGGCGGAAACACCCTCGTTAAGTGAGTGCATTTATCCATCATCTCCCCAGGGATTCTCACCAAGGATTTTGCCCTTGTAAATCTCCAGGAGAGCTATAGGCACCAGCAGTATTCATGCATGTTCCTAAACTCTACAAGATCAGGTCAAACTCTCTTCCGAGGCATCTTACCACCACTTGGGACTTCAGAGTGTGTATATCTACCCAAGTCTGAGATGATGGCTCCTCCTTTCTCCTTACACCCCAAAGTATCCTGCAAATGTGCCTCCATTTGGCTTCCTGACGAGGGGAGGATCACACACCCTTTCTGTCTCCAAAAGGACCCTCAAGGTAGAGTGCTTTCCATTCCAACTTTCTCTCTCTTCTTCACCTTTCTTTGATTACATTGAAAAAAAAAACAGATGAATGGGGGGGTGGTTGAGGAGAGGCAGGCACAGGGTGATGACCACAGAGATGATTCTGTTAGTCTTTTAAATGTCCTTAGAGGGAATCCTTGGTTAGGGCGCCCTTGGAATGAGAGATACTTAGGTCAGGTTTAGCTCAGCCAGGACTCTTATTTCAGAAGACGCTCTATTTCACCTCTTCTGGCATGGAGAAAAGCTCTTTACACATCCCAAGAGCTCAGGACTACCCTGCGGTACAGATCCCTTCCTTTTAATGCCGTGTCACAGGTTGAACAAGAAAGAATAGGGAAGAGAACAGAGAACAGACTTGTATAAAGAGCAGTTGCCGGTGCTGGAGAGATGGCTCAGTGGTTAAGAGCACTGTCTGCTCTTCCAAACGACTGGGGTTCAGTTCCCACATGGCAGCTCACAACTGTCTGTAAACTCCAGTTGCAAGGGGCCTGAGACCTTCACATTAATGGACATAAAATAAAAATTAACTAAAAAAAATTAAAAATAAAGAAAAAAAAACAAGTAAAATGTGACCATCCACCTACCCAACCAGTACCAACTGCTGAGTATACACTACATTTCAGATGAAGCTGTTTTATTGTTCGTGCGATTCAGATGAAGAAATGGAATGCTACAGAAGTTGAGTTCTGGGTCATGGGGACAAAATGTACAATGGTAAATACTAATGAGATTGTCACAATGACATTGGTGTGCTATATCCTAAAAAACATTTAAAAAATTATAAAATGAATTAAAAAAAAAGCTGCCTGAGGCCTTTGAGTACTGTTAGATTCTGAGTTCAAAGCTAGCCTCCCACCATCCTCCAGTTACATCTCAATGGAGCCAGTGAGAAAGAAGTCACCTGCAACAAATCTTTGAGGCCTCTAGAGGCCCTGTTTGCAGGGCAGGGATTTGAGCAGGAGGCAGAGGTGTCCAGGACTCAGGTTGAAAAGCCAGAACAAAGTTTAAACATGCGTTTAGTACCAGGGTTTGCTTCTTTTGTAACTGTTTTCAGATCTACCTCCCAATGCAGTTTGCTTGAGGTTGACTCATTTCCCCAATCACCCTCTTCTCTCTCTCCCTTTCCCCACCCTGCTTCTTCCCAGAGTGGCATGTAGACATCGATACTTCATAGAAATGACTGTGCAGTTAGTACCTAAGGCTAAAGCCCCCATTTTCTGGACATCAGGCCATATAGAGCCTTCTGTCTTTGAGTTGGGCTATACTGAGTATACGGTTGGAATTTGGTGGTTGTGGTGTTTGGATTAAGTCTAAGAGCTCTTGCCACACCCCCCAGGGCCTCCTAGAACACTTGCTCTCCAGGCCCTGGCTTTCTCTGAATGGTCCTTCTTGGGACCCAGATATCATGATGTGAGAGTCCAGGCCACATGCCTGTCTGATCCACAGCCTGCCCTGAGCTTCCAGATGATAGCCGGGACTAGGCAGAAGGTGTATGGGTTTGCCTGTCTGGACATCTGACCCAGTCAGGTCTTAGATAACTTTTAGCTCCGGCATCCATCACTTGACTTAAAAAAAGAGATCTTGAGCAAGAATGGCAGAGACATGAGAGAGAACAAATGAAAGCCACGGACCACTGAGTTTTAGGGTGGATTTTACTCAGCCACAGACAGCTGGGATAGTCTTTCCGAGGCAGGAGGACAGACTTTGGGTGAGCAGGATGCTCCGCTATTAGGCTCTGAAACTTTCTGGCCTCGTGAGCCCATGAGGTATTGAGATGTCTTTACCAGTCGAAAGGACACAATCATCCCTCATCTCTCCGAGGATTCTTGTGAGAATTAAATACGGTGATTAGTAGCTAGCGCTTAGTTTGGGGCCTGGCATTTACTAGGCATTGATTAAATGTTGGCTACAATGATAATTGTTGAAATTAGCGGTTTAGTAAAAATCAAGCCAAGTTTCTCCTAAAATATCAGTTACTCTCATTTTTTTCCTTGATTTTTGTTTTACTCTTTTTTTTCCCTCTATGATTCTGTATCTACCAGGACCTTGAAGCTAAGGCATGCGCAGTCTGTGGCAGACCGGCCTTGTTTTAGTGTCACAGTTTTCCATCTCGGGATGAATTTTCTCAGCTGAGGTGATTGTTTTCGGGGGTAGGGGTGAAGAAACCCGAGCCTCTCTCCATCCATTTATGTTTCTGCTTCAGATGCCCCATCGTGTTGTTTTCCCTCTAGTCTCCTCCAGGGAATTGGTTTCCCTTACTTAGAGGGCAGAGGGAAGCAAACAGGAAATTGATGTCTTAATAATGGTGACAAGCGTGAGGGTCACCGGGATGAAAACGAAAGCGGACCCTCCAGCAGTTGTCCTCTGTGGTTTCTTAATGACTTGCTGCGGTTTGGGGTCCCCGGCCGTTTTTTTTTTTTCATAAAAGGAAAGCCGAACACACGCTGGGGTTGTGGAAATGCCGGGCAGAAGGGCAAGCGTTTCCCCCTGGCCCTCTGACTCCTGCCGCTATGCCAGTGCTGGGACCGAGGATTGTCACCTCACCTGCCTTGTGCTCACCCTCATCCTTAAGACTCCAAGCTGCAGCCACCACAGGGCCCGAAAAGCTCAGCCTTCCCAGCGGTGCCCACACACCTGATTGTGTCTGCTTTTCTCCCTCCGGGACCTTGTCTGGGAGAGGAGGTTAAGGCCCCGTAGGCAAACGTTCCACACCAAGCCTGGGTTGTGTTTGCTTGTCTGTCTGTCTGAGCCTCCCTAAGCCGCCCACGCTGGCCTGGATTCTGTATCTTTCGGCCTTGGCTCTGGGTTTCAGCCTGCTCTGTGCCTGGCCTTAGGCTGCGTGGTCTGTGTATTTTAAGGTGCTAGAGACTGTCTGCTTTGGGTCATTGTCGCGTTAGTTGCAGCAGAAAACAATCCTGTTGTCATACGGGATCCCAGCAATCGGGAATCAGGCCCGAAATCCACGCTTGTGGCAAGATTTGTTTCAGGATGGTTAACACTTCAGTATAGTGCAGTCTGCCACCGAACACACTCACACACAAACATACACACATTCACACACACTAACACACATTCAGATACACTAACAGCTCACACAAACACATAAAAACTCTAACACACACTCATATCTTCACACATGCATTCAAACATATTCACACATTCACACAGACCTTCAAGCAGACACGTATACATTCAGACACTCATATCACCACATACTTGTGTACATTTCACACACATATTAGACACACAGTCATACTTAGACACACACACTCATACTCACATACATACTTAAATACACACAAATGCTAGACACACTGTCATACACATGAACTCACAGAGTGACCCCCCACTCATCTACACACACTCACTCAAAGACAAATCAAGCACACATACCCATAAACCAAGAACCTACCAAGACACAAACACACACAGACACACATAATCACTCCATACACTCATCTTCACAGAGCACAAACACACTCCTAACTATACATTTACACATTAACAGACACACAAACTCACACTCATACACTCATACCCTCACACACAAACTCTACACATGCAGACTCTCATACACACTCATTCACACACACACTCAGATTCATACACATGCTCACACTGAAGTGCAAACATTTGCACACACCAACATATTCACATTCATAACACATTACCATTTATAGTCCCATACACTAACGCACTCAGACACACATTCACACTCACACCCAGACACACACATTCACACCAAACACTCAGACATACACACACAAACACTCACACGAGACTCACACATACTCACTTTGTCATACGTCCACATTTTCATCCACACACTCACATTCTGACATATACTGTCTTCTGACCAACGCTCAGATGAAAACACATTCACTCACCCAAATACACTCTCACTCACACTCCCAGGCACGCACATTCAAACACCCACATGCTTCTCATATGCTCATATGTTCTCTTCACACACACACATACACACACACACACACACACACGCACCCACAGAGCTTACTGATGGAAGGGAGGACCAACACACAGACAATCCCCCGGTTGCTTTAACCATTTCATCCCCCTCTGTCCGTCAAGTGGAGGTTTTCCAGAAGTTCTGTTTGCTTAGGTCTTAAAAGCTGACTCGGCTCCCCTGGTTTTTACTTCTCCCCCTTTCCGCTCTGCTTCTGTGGGGATATGGTCTTTCATCTTTCCGGTTTACTCTCATATCTGAGACAGAGCGCCATGGAAGTTAAGTTCCTTGGACCGAAGCCGAGATCATCAGCAAACTCTCAGTCTTAGCTCATCTTCTCTGCGGGTCCCAGTGTGCTTCTGTGTCTTTGCCATGAGTAATCGCTGCTTTGGAACTCTCGGGATCTGCAATGGTAAGAAATTATGAATTTTAAATGAAAGCTCTGAAAGTATAAATTTCTAAGCAACAGATTTTTTTATCTTGACAGTTTGTTAAAATGTTTTGGTTTGAACTCGTCATTATGAGTAGGGTATATATTTATAGACATGTGTATTTATGTATCAAATATATGTGGGTGTACTTTGGAGGCAGGGTCTCGGTGTGCAGGGTCTGGCTGGCCTTGAGTTCAAGGACTCTCCAGACTTCACCTCCCAAGAGTGTCTGGCTCTGCTAGGCCCCACTGATTAGGAAAAGCTATGACTAAATAAGGTATGACTCCTCTGCCTCAGGAGAAGGGATTAGCTTGTGATTTTGGTTCACTTCTTATCAGATTGATTTCTTTATCAGAAAGAAGCATATTTTGAGTCATACAGAACAACCGAATAGACCGATAGGCATGAAGCAAAGAGTTGCCCTATGGCAATGATGGGAATGTGCCTCTTGGAATTCCTCTAAAGGTTGGGGGAGGCAGCCTCCGGCCTCCAGTGGCCGTACCCTTGGGGCTCTGCCTTACTTTTCACCCGGAGGCTCCTCTCTCACCAGGCTGTGCCGAGTTGGTGACTAGAAACGATATGAGGGCAGAGCCGGCCACATCCGTTTAATGTGAAGCTTCTCAACAGACTGCCCAGAAAGCCTGGCTGAGCCTGTAGCTGGGGTCACCATCATCTCAGATTATGGCTGCAAGGCCCTTCTCCTTCCCCGCCTCTTTTACAGGGGGCAGAGCAGGGCGCATCCTGAGGACCTCAGGGCCAGATCCCACTCCCTCATTTTTTTCTTTGTCCTACAGATCTGTGAGATTTCCAGCACTTTGGTCAGTGTCATGCACAGTCAAAAACACATGTGTGAAAACATAGGAGCAAGCATTGAACTCATTTTGCTGATGGCATTTAGTGACTGTTTTATGATTCATTTTGCAGCTATGAACATTTGCTAGTGGACAATACTAATGCAAAAAAAAATATATGGTATGTGTGTTTGGTCTGCACGCATGTAGTTGCACTAAACTATGCATGTGCCTAGTAGCTGTGGCGGTCAGAAGAGGACCCTGGATTCCCTGGAGCTGGAGTTATGGATGGTTGTGTTTTGTGTGCTGGAAACCAAACCTGGGTCCTCCGCAAGAAAGACAAATGCTCTTAATTACTGAGCCATCTCTCCATCCCTAACTAACATTTTAAGAGATAGATGCAATAAAAACATTGAAAAAGTGGAGATGATATAATCCAAGCACATGGGAGGCTGAGGCAGGGGATCATGAGTTCAAGGGCTCTGTAGCTTTTGCTTTTCTCAAAACAATCTAATACCTCAAGTGCCAGCAAAAAAGATACAAGAGAAAACAAAAAGAAAGGTATTCTATCCACAAATTCAAATTTTGGGGAAGGGAGGAAGACTGACATTATTTTTCTTTTTTAAAAAGTATATTATTTTTTAAATGTTTTCTTTCTTACTATTAGTTATTACAATTTATTCACTTTATATCTTGACTATAGCCCCCTCCCTCATTTCCTCCCACCCTTTCTCCCTCTTTTCCCTGCCCCAGTCTACTGAGAGGGGAGGTCCTCTTCCTCTACTATCTGACCCTAGCCTATTAAGCCTCATCAGGACTGTCTGGATCCTCTTTCTCTGTGGCCTAGTTAGGGGGAGGTGATCAAAGAGTTGGCCACTGAGTCCATGTCAGCCCCTGCTCCCTTTACTAGGGAACCCACATGGGAACTGAGCTGCCCATGGGCTACATCTGAGCAGGGGTTCTAGGTCCTCTTCATTCATGGTCCTTGGTTGAGTCATCAGACTTTGCAGGACCCTCTGAGCCCAGATTTTTGGCTCTGTTGGTCTCCTTGTGGAACTCCTGTCCCCTTCAGGTCTTTCTATCTCCCTCTTCTTCCATAAGATTCCCTGCACTCTGCCCAAAGTTTGGCTATGAGTCTCAGCATCTGCTTTGAGACCCTGCTGGGTAGAGTCTTTCAGAGGTCCTCTGTGGAAGGCTCCTGTCCTGTTCCCTGTCTTCTCCTACTTCAGATGTCTATCCTGTTTCCCCTTCTGAATGAGGATTAAGCCTCTTCCCCAGGGTCCTCGTGTTGTTTAGCTTCTTTAGGACTGTAGATTTTAGTAGGTTTATCCTATATTATATATAACTAATATCCACTTACAGGTGAGTATCTGATATTATTTTCGTAGCTACTTCACCTCTTTGTCAAGCTTGAAAGCAAAATCACAGTGACCACCACATGGGTTTTAAAACCCAAGTTCAGAGATTTGATTTTCCCTGTTACTGAATAACTAACCAAAGGATTCATGGCAACTAAATTCACATCTAACTACTGCAGAAATAAAATTCTAGTTAGTATTTATTCTTAAAAGGTTTATTTATATTTACAGGTCTCTGTGTGAGGGCATGCCACATATGTGTGGGTATGCACAGAGGCCAGAAGAGGGCATCAGAGCCTCTAGATCCCGAGTTACAGGTGGTTGTGAACTGCCCAGTGAAGGGTCTCTGGAAGAGCAGCAAGTGTTCTTTACTTCTGGGCCATCTTTCTATCCCCGAAGTTAATGCTTATAAAAAGACATGTATCTGGGCTAGTCACTCAGTCAGTAAAGAAAGAATGGCACCATTAAGAGGAGTTGCTAGCCCAGGATGGTAATCCCAGCTGTAATCCCAGCATTCAGGGAGACAGAGGCCGGCAGATCTCTGCGAGTTTGAAGCCAGCCTGGTCTACAAAGCAAGTCCAGAACAGCCAAGGCCACACAGAGAAACCTTGTCTTGAAAAAAAAAACAAAAACAAAACAACACACACACAAACACAGGAGTTGCTGCTGTGCTTTCTATAAGAATATTATTGTGTGTGTGTTGAGAGTGTATGTATTATGATGTGTGTTTGAGTTTGTACGTGTGTGTGAGAATATAGGTGAGTGTATTTGTGAGGGTGTCCTTACATTTAATTCTACCACTAGAGATTTACTCCCGTGAACATACTGGTGCATATATTTTTTTCCAGTATTTTCAAGCGTACACAGAAGTACTTCTAACATCAGACCTTTACATTCAGAAATATAACTTGAACATCTTCCCGCTAAATTAGGTATTCTGACACTCCGTAACATCTTAACCTTTTCCTGAGTTTCAACACACTGTACCAAAGTCATGGTCTCTGCTTAGAAAAGTGAACCAGCACACAAAATGCTGTATGAGCTTTTGGGAATTTTGCCGTTTGAAAACGTTCCCTGGCCTTGCTTACACCATTGCAGACAGCTGGACAGCACTCCACCTACTGTTTAAGTTAATGCTGAGACGTACCTCACCAGATTCTTGGAGCTGTTTCCCCCCATGGTAAACACGTGCTCGGGAGCTTTATGCTTTTTATTGTAATGCTCTTTTTCACACCTCGTGCTTGCCGCTTTGGTCCTCAGGATGAACTAGCAGAACCGGCACTTGTGTGTGCGTCTAGAAGGAAGTGGGTAGCTTTGGGAGGAGTAAAGACAGCGGAAGTGTTTCTGAAATAGCTCCCTTGGGATGGCTTTTTTTTTTTTAAGAGAAATCTCCAAGGTGAGCTAGTTTCAACTTTGTGGAAATGAATTTGACCTTTAAAAGTAGCCCCCAAATCTTTTATTGGTGTGATTAGGTAGACTGAGTAACAATATTCTGGCGGTTTCGGAAAGGTACAGTAAGTGAGAAGGTTTTCTTGTTTTCAATGAGCTTTCCAAAAGATAACAAAGAAAACATTCAGGAACTAGTATGTAACTTTCCATGACAATGACTTGAAGTTAGAAAACTCATGTCTATCACCGTAGATCTGTATGTGGATGAGTCCATTTTCTGTTACTGAAACAAAATCCCCAAGGCTTTGTAACTTTTTAAAGAAAAAAAAAAAACAACCACATTTATTTGTTTGTTTTTCTGAGACAGACTCTCACTATGTAGCTCAGAGTGGCCTGGAACTTACTGTCCACAGAGAGACCTATTTAATGTCCAGGCCTGGACATTGAGGGTACAGCGGTGGCAGCAGCTCAGCTTTGCTCAAGCCCTTACCGTGGAAGGCATCACAGCAGCAAGAGCTTGTACAAGAGGGAGACAACACTTGGTCAGACTGGAAGCTGAAGAGCCGTTCAGGGGTCCAACTTTTTTTTTTTTTTAAGAACAACTTGTCTCATAAGAATTAACTCAGGAGTCCCAAAGAACTTCCTTAATCCATCTTGAGAGTGCCTCCAATGACCTCATGACCCCCAACTGGGCCCCACTTCTTAATGAGAAATTTCAGATTTTAAATCTCTGGCCACATCATTGCCTGATGGACAAATGGCCTCTTACTACAAGAAAAAAAAATCACTGGTGAAAACCATATTGAATGAGCTAGCTCTAAAACGCACTTAGATTAAGAGTTCCTTGGAGTCAAGAGGTATATATGTCAATCTTGGTATTTCTGGCAACAGAACACATATTTACAAATATGTTCTTACACACATGAATACTTGCAATGAATGAGCAATGTCAACGAGAAATAAAATTTTATGCTAGCTCTTGTACCTCAGGTTCCAAAGAACCTATCTACCCTCCTGTCACTGAATTGTGTGCATATATTCTGCATGTCTAGTTATAACTTAAGGTAAATAGCAAAGTTTACAAGTATTTATCAGGTTAGGGGTATACCAGATCAATTACCATGATTCAGAGACACATGAGCACACATTCTGATTTTGGTTGCAAACGTATTCTGTGGAGGAAGAAACACAATGTTTTCTAATTATTCTGGGCTTAAAGGAGAAGCTATCCATGTTTCTTAAAAATTATTATTGTCTGCCTCCTCCTTTTTGGAGACCCCAACTTGTTTTCCTTTGTCTTTTGAGATCTCTACCCTGGGTCCCCAGGGGACATTGACGTTGACAGAGAAAGACCAAAGGACCTTTTGTGACTTCACCCAAATGTCATAACAAAAGTAACACTTTGCATGCTTCTGAGGGATTGACTTTCAAGCAGGAACTGGCTTGTTTTGGAAACTTTCTTAATGACATTGTTATTATTTCTCGTGAGCGATTAGGTTGATAGATCAGTCCCACTTGCAAATTAGTGCAGTCCCTGCAGGCAGAAGCAGGGGACCTGTCAGATCAGAAGCAGTATGACTCTCAAGCTTTGGTCTAGCTTTCTTCCTTGTGAGAATTGTTATTTTCCTTAAAATTTTTTTTTTAAATTTGTAGGAGCCCAGGAAGTCTGTTCTGAGTGCTGAATAGGTGACTTGCATTTGGGCACAAATACTGTAAGTTAGGGATGTTTTTACAGATGCCATTGGGGCGAAGTCATTCATTCTTGACCTTCTGATGCCTTCATCATGGTGTCTTGACTCATGCTAAGACGCTGGCTGACCAGAGGATTCCTATAATTTAAAACTGTGATTTTTACTGTCTCCTCTCACTCCACAGAGGTCAAGAGGCTAGATAAACAACTTCCTACAGCTGCTGCAACTTCGGGCACACGCCTGCAGCAGAACATGTGTGCTCAAGAGATAAACACACGAGGTTGTATCTACCCATACACCTATGCTTTTTGTGTCTGAACTTGACCCTTTGTAATTAGTATGAAAAACAGGCCTGTTGCTAATGAATAAGAATTCAAATGCAGTTGTGCTGAGTTGAAATGACCAGCATTCCCAGGAGGCTAGCTTTCCACAAAGGTTTTGAGTTCAGCTTTGATTCTGTAAGCCTAGCTCAGCCTCTTATCTTTGTTTCCTTCTGGGAGCTATCGCATCTGATTGCTGCCAGCATCAGGTCCCTTCTGAATCCCCACTTGACTGATGCGGGCCATGAATTGTTCTCTCGGGGTTCCCTTACACGTGTATGAATATTCTCCAAAATTTCGCTTCCTTTGTGTTCTGCTTCCACCTCTGAGATTCTGTGATACTCTGGACAGAACTGAAATTGGTGGGTTATTTTTATTTTTTTATGAAAGAAGCCACCGGTCAGAACTCTACTGACATTCAAATAAAACAGTCTGTTGGTTGATTGTTTTCTGTGGTTCTTGTAAATACTACTGATGGTTCAGAGCCTTAAAAGGATCAGGAAAACAGATTTTTTTTCCTGCTTAAGACTTTGAGAAGTGAAGTTTAGGGAGGAATATGACTGTATAATATTTGTTCATTATGAAGTTCGGAAGGGCTTCAATAAACAGCAAATTCAGCAAAGACTTGCTAATTCTAAGTTCATTTTTCTAGCCAGTAAACTATCGTAACTTGGTTACAAAAGCTGCCGAACATACTATTGCCGATTGTCTCATTTGCTAAATAACTCCCAAGATATCCTTATTCACACTGTCTGGAAACTCATATTTTTTCTCTCTCAAATGCTTTTCATTGAATCACTTTTGCCCATGCATATTATCCTTAGGTCTCTGATTCAATTTCCCTCCTTTTTTAATTTCCATAGACATGTGCATTGCCTTTATTATTATTTTTAAACATCTGAAATTTCTGTAGAAAATAAAACCTCCAAACTAGCCCGTTTCCGCTTCCCTTTGAGGAGGCAGCTACAACATGGGTAGTGGTCATTTTTGTATCAAACCTTTACTGAGTAGGTGCCGTTACCCAGGCCTGATGTTTGCACTCTGCCTTTGCCAGATTGCATGGGGAGCACTTTCCAAAATCAGAGCGTCCTCTGTCTTCTGATTAGCATTCAGGGAAACTTGGCAACGGGGGAGGGGGCTATGGAGGCATAGTGGGGAAGCAGGCTGCTGCTTAAATGGAGGAAGCCACTTCATGGCTGATAAGCCCTGCGGTGATAAATCTCAAACAGCCCTTTGGCCCCAGGAATCACAGAGCAGCCCCCTCTCAAGCACTCATCCACAGATGATGAACTTTTACTTTTCACAGCATCGTCCGAGGGCAGCCATGAGGGTGAAGAAGTGTCTGCTCGTGGTCTGTGCTGGATACCTGTCAGTTGGTTTACAGATAATTGACAGATCCCAGGGTGTTTTGGAACGCACTTAAGACCAGAAACAGAGCAGCAGGAAACCCTAAGAAGTGGAGAGAGCTCCTAGCAACAGGCGTCACCGGTCTACTGCAGGATATGTCTGCCTGCAGAAAGCCCCAAGATTATATGATAAAGGCTTAGGTTTTAGATTTATACAAACCTATACATGTGTATGGTTGTTGTTACTGTTAATTTTAAGTTGAGAAACCTCACACTTGTCACCATGAGAGAATTTAATAAAACTCTAAAGATGAGCTGCAGAGCCCTCCGGTTAGGGCAGAAAAGTGCACAGTAGGAGGTTACTGTCTAGCGAGGCTTTGCGGGTACTTACTGCATGTACGTGGCCTTTCAGAGTTTCATAGAATGCCCCTAAGGACAAGAACAGTAGCTGGCACATCTTGGTTATTAAATAGCCCTCCTGAGTGAATAGAAGGCTAGACGTATGCTTTACTGAGTCTCATACCTGGTTTGTTTCCTGGAAGCCTGAATGAGTTGGGCTAGCAACAAGTACCCAACACGATGGCAGGACTATGAAATGGTTGCCTTAATATGGGGAACAGAATTAAGTTCCACTTAGCATAAGATAGATGTTTACCGGACATTAAATGCTCTGCTGTGGACTGTGAGGAGTGAGTATGGCGTGTCCTTTGCTCCTGTCTGCAAAGAGTTTTACATCTAACTAGAGGGATTTCATGAAAGACTTTTGAACAGTAATGTGCTTCCAATGACACAGCATTGAACTGTCTGTCCTCACTGGGGGGGATGCTACTGTCATTGCTGGTTCCATTTAGATTGAAACAGTCCATGGCATTAAGCTGAACCGCAGGACCTTCGGGTGAAATAAGCTTGTTCAGAAATATTTGATAGATTCTAGTTCAATTCTGTTTTTTAAAGAAGGGGAACGTGTGTCTCACCTCAGAGGCTGTGTCTGAGGTCACAAACCACACAGATAATGTTCGCTTTTTCCTCAGGCTGTTGGTTCTAAAGCATGCTGAGGCCCCAGGCCCCTGCCAACAGCTTGCCTTACTTCTGTCCAGGGAGAATCAACTTGTATTGCATGGGTTCTCAGACGGATGCAGCTTGCACTGAATTTTACACCTTACCAACACGTCAGTTCCCGTTGTGTATCTGTTGCTATCTCTCTCTCAAAACTAACCCAGGCCACTACCAAAATGAGCCTCTTTGCCTCATACCCATAATCAGCAAAGTGCAACAAATGTGTGAGCTCACTAATAATATTTAACACTTCTTGAGCCTGGCATGACTGGCCTCTGCTCTTTACCTACCATCCAATACCCCAGGGGAAAGACACTAAGCCACTTGTCTAAGGTCTCAAAGATAGTGTGTGCCTAAGTCATAGAGTCAGGAGCCAGAGCCAATGTTCTTAACTGAAGGTCCATGCCTCTTGAAGTCGGTCTGGCAGGTGCCCAGCAAACCCCTGAGTCATTGAAATATGACAACACCCATCAGAGTTCTGGCTACATTCTCCAGCTAGACTCTGTGTCCACACACCACTCTTCAAACACCCTCGTCTTCTCAATGGCAAAGACACCTCACACTAGAGTGATCTGGGGCTGCTGCCTGGGAGTTTACATTCAAGGGTCACGACCCCTACCTCCAAGCTCTCATATTTGCTATGGGTTTTCTTTCTTCTTCGGTGAAGTCATCAGATTTAGTGAAAAGCCTGGAAGAACTAGATTTGTTTGAAAAGCTTCTAAAAGCGTGCAATTTAGGGCATCACATTGAACTGGCAAAAAGGGAATTTTAAGTTGTATGTGTGTGTGTGTTTTCTGAGGGTCACTCTTTTCTTTCTTTTCTTTAAGAGAGAGAGGGAGAGAAGTTAGTATTTTAAAATTATGCCACATGTATACAACAAATATGATATAAAAGGGTTTATTGGATGGAGATAGAGAGAGGAAAGGAGAGAAAGACAGGCAGACATACAGACATGATGGGGGAGGGGCACCCAGACAGACAGAGGGGAGAGAGCAAGAGAGAGAGACAAAGTGGCAGGTTGGTCCTTTTATAACTTGTGCATGTGCAGCTGAACCGCATCTGCCAGCTGTATCTGCCACACACCTGGCAGTCAACACATGATGACATCATAGGTTACTAGGCAACCTAGAAGCAGACTGTCTAAATGATAAGAGAGAGAAGGGGGGGGGGGGAGGAGAGAGGAGAGAAGCAGCCTTCATCATAGGAGGGCAGTTTATTTCCTGATCCTTTAAGAGCAGTAGGCCAGACCTCAACCCTGTGCCCTGTAGAGAATGGGGCCAGGGGTTAGGGGGTGGCCTGTGACATCTAATCCACCCAGAAGGATTTCAGATTTGATTAGGCTCTTGGAATTCAGCTTGAGAAACAGCCCTTAAAAAGCCAGGCAAAACAGAGGCCTTGCCCCTGACTCTTGGGGTAGAAGGCTGGTCTCTGAGCAGGAAGTGCCCTGATGTGCTGACAATGAGGAAGCAGGCCGTGTTTTTGTTTATTTTCTCATAAAGTGCTGATGAACAAATGAAGGAGTGCATTAAGGCGCTCTGAAGGCAAGCTGTGAAAAGAGATTGGGGTTTATCAGCCTTTTAACCAGGTTTCCTCTGGAAAGAATGCTTACACACGCAGGTTCTGTCTGCACGTCCACTCCCGCCCTGGCGCCCCTCCCTGCTTGCGTCCTTTGATAACTTTGAATGCCTCGATAACTGAGTCAACCCTTTGTGGCAGATGGGCACGCGCGTGGGGTCATAGGTTCCCGGATTATAGAAACAAATGAATGAGAGATAAGGCCTGTTTCCGAAGAGCAAGTAGCCTTTTTCTGTTTTGTTTTGGTTTGTTTTTTCTGTTTATGTCTGGAAGTTCTAAATTAATTTCTGCCATCCTTTAAAGAGACGGACAAAAAAGAAAAACAAAACAGAACAAACAACTAAACAAAAAAGCCAAAATCAAAACAAATGGGGAGTCGGACAGTATTGCCGGATCTAAGACTCCACCTGACACAGACATGGAGAAACTCTGCAATGTGAGGAAAACGTTACCTGTAGCCACGCATGGCATGTTGCTTAGAAGACCAACATTCTTTGACAATACTTCTTCAGAAGCGTGAGTTCCGAATCCGCAGTGGAGGTAGCGTAGGACAAAGACTAAATGATTTAACCAGAGCTCAGTAGATGCAGGCACCCCACCCAGCCTGAAGGTTGTTCTGTTCTCCTGAGTTCAAAATGAGTCTGTCTCTCAAGACCTAGAAGGCACATCTTAGGCATAGGGATATGTCTAGATGTCATGAAAAATCAACCTTGATTTTCTTGATTTTTCCTGGGTGCTTTCAAGTATTTGCGGACGATCATAGTTTTGGCCATTGGAGACCTCAAATAATTCCAAGGTATAAGAAATAGTAATAAATGGTTCAAAATGGATTTGATCCAATTCTTACGGCTTTTTCAGGTGCTTTAGAATAAACATTTCTTCCTTAAACACATGAACACACAATAAAATATTACCATAGACTCTCTTTTGAAAGAGATTGAATTATGTATTGGAAGGACATGAAATATTTGACTTGAAACTTACTGCCCAGAGACAAAGCTTAACATAAACTTGGCTTTCTTGCCTAAGCATATGTCAACATATCAGGTATCTGATGTCTAAAGCACTTGCCAACGATGGGTGTGGCCTTGGGACATCTTTGTGCATGTTTGTGGCCTGTCGGTGACACGGATCAAGAGCCCTGCACGTTCTTGTGGCGTATACCAGCATGGACTACAGCACAGGAACAGTGAGCCTGGTGAACATGCTCTGAGCTTCGCTTTTCCCTCAGGAGTGTGGTAGCCATTACAGTGGACTCAGTCAGATTGCTAGACTTGAACCCAGCCCCATGTATGACTCACGCTCAGATCTGAATCAACTTACCCTTTTTTCTGAGCCACAGTTTACTCACTTGCAACACCCATAAACTTGAAGGTATAGAGTAGACCTCTAACACATGCTTGCAGCACATCCTGATAAACAACACCCTTAGCACAAATGCATTTTACTCTAGATTCTGCCTTGATGCAGTTTTTCATATTTGTTACACCAGAGTGATGCAATATCCTTTAAGACTAAAACACCCAGAACTTCCTGCATGTAACACACACTTGAAAAAACAACAACAACAAAAAACACCAAAAACTTGAGTTTATTATTGAATCTTACATGTCACTCCAATGAACTCCCATAATGCCAGTGGGCCAGACAGCTTAACACTTTTATGTGACCTGCCAAAAATTGGGAACATGGACAGTTTATAGAAATACTGTACAGGAAGGCCTCAGATCAGAGATATTGTATAACCATGAAACATTGCTGTTTTTATTTATGTTATCACTCAGATTTACCGATCTTACAAATATGTGATTTTAGTTAAAGATGTGCAACTTTTGTTTTGATATGCACTACTTGCATGAGAGAAAATAATAGTACGTATAGTTTTATCAAAGTCAAAATTGTAATTCCGGCTTGTAGTTACCATGGATTTCTTTTGAAATTTTCACAGTGTCTTTAATCTCTTCTTCACATGGAATGATTTTAAGAGACTAACCCTGAAGCTGGAGTGGGGGCGCACACCTGTAATGACAGCGTGCGAGAGAGAGAGGAAGGTGGAGTTCTGTGAGTTTGAGATCAGCCTGGGTTATATAGTGAGAGACCGTTTAGAAAACAAAGCAAAGCAACCAACTAACGAGCCCAACAAGAGACACAAAAGACAACAACCCCAGAAAGACTGAAAAGGAATGAAGCTACGGATTAAATTCTGGGTTTGAGAACACCAGATGACGTGGCTTTCCTTCAGAAGCAGGGACACTGAGGCCCAGAGAGAGAGAGAGAGAGAGAGAGAGAGAGAGAGAGAGAGAGAGAGAGAGAGAGAGAGAGAGAGAGCCCAGTTGAGTCAGTTGAGTGATGACTGAGGTCAAGGCAGACAGCAGGCTGTGCCTCTCTCTCCACTATGTAGGGTTGGTTCTGAATAACTGTGGCTTCAGCATCTAAGGATTCATTGAAAGGCTCGAAAACATTAAAAAAAAAACATTCTGTCTCTATTTTGTTAAATATACAGAGACTAAAATTTTGTTTTGACACAGGTCTACCAGGCAACCTCGGCTGACCTCACGTGCCTCTTACTGCTCTGGCTGCCCTAATGCTGGGGTCACACGTGTACACTACCACGCCTGGTTCTCCACAGCTGTTTTTCTTATCCCCTAGCAGATTTCCGTCTGTAGCAGCAGGTATCCTGAGGAATCTCTCGGCAAAGTAGTCTGGGTGTAAGCGCTACACTTACTACATTGCCCAATATGTGAGACTTGAGTATCCTGGGAGGTAAAGCATTTTTGAGGAAATTGTATCCATGGCGTCCTCTGACCAATGTCCCAGGGCACCAAGGGACAGCTGGACTCCACTCTGCCTTTTGGGAAGCCGACTGTTCGCAGCTGTCCGGCTTCCAGCGTCCCCGTCTGACTGGGACCTTACAACCTGACGCTCCTTACTCTGCCCTCAGGTGGCCTCTCTCTAACACTCATAGCCACCTTGTACGCTAAGTCCCCAGTTGGAGAGAGTAAAAAACTTTGCAACTGGTCAATGACAGGGCTAGGACTACGCTCAGTCCGATGACAAAGGCTCGACTCTTTCTTAAATTAAAATTTGCAGTTAGCATACAAAGCAATGGGTCTTACTGTGACTTTTCACACACATATATAATTATGCTTTGTTCTTACTCATCTTTTCGCACTGTCCTTCCCCATATCAAGCATGGCCATCTTGCTGGTCACTTCTCTCCCCTCAACAGTCCCTCCTTCTGCCTTCCTGTCACACATATTCTATTACTCTCTCTTGTTTCTCCTTCACCTTCACTTTAGGGAGGTCTAACTTTCAACTACTATGCAAGACTGGTCTCTTACTCAGAGCCTTGGTCGTCAGGCACATCAAATAGCTCCTCAGCCTCTCTCTCTGCTAACGTAAGTATAGTATGCTGACTGCCTTTCTTTTCTTATGCCGGGCCACAGATTCCAGTAGCTGTTGTAGTCATTCCGTAGGGCTGCAACCAGGAATTGTCACCATCAGTGGGTGTGGTGTGGATTAGAAGTGGGACCTAAAACAACAACAATTTATTCTCCCACAGTTCTACGGGTCCCAAATCTGACATCAAGGTGTTCGAGGCCATTCCCCTTCTGGAAGCTCTAAGAAAATAGTCATTTTTCGGTGTCTTCTTTGCCCCCCTTGGTTAGCAGCGTTTCTCAGTGTGTAGGTCCTTTGCTCCTTTCCCTGTCTCCACCTTCCCTGTGTAGATACAGGTGCCTAAACTTCCTCTCCTTTCTCCTTTGCTTTGTTTTCCAAGACAGGGTTTCTATGTGTGTAGCCCTGGCTGTCCTGGAACTCGCTTTGTAGACCAGGCTGGCCTTGAATTCACAGAGATCTGCCTGCCTCTGCCTCCCAATTGCTGGGATTAAAGGTGTGTGCCACCAGGCCCAGCCCCTTTCTCTTATAAAGATGCCAGTTGGATTTATGGACCATACTTAGTTCAAGAGAGTCTCATCTGAACTCCTAGCATCCGCAAAGACTTTATTGTCAAGTTGGGTTATAATATTCTGAGTCTCTGGGTGAATGTAAAGTTGAAAGGACACTATGCAAGAATATACACTATACACTGGGAAGAATTTTACTTGGGTGAGAAATCACTCCAGGCAGAACATGGGATAACCCTTTCAGGGTCCTGTGGTTAGGCACAGACAAAACACAGATGCTTCTCACTTTAATTTTGGGCTACACTGAAATCAGATATTCATTATTGCAAATTGCAATAACATACTATAATCTTGAATCCATGGGTCTTTTGAAATCTTAATGGACCACAAGAAAAAAATATATTTTCAGACAGAGGAGTGTGATGGGACACCGCTGAAGCCCCCGGGGAGCTCATGGCTGTGAACCTTTGAAGGAGTCCAATGCAGAAACGTCCCAAGACTCACGTCTCCTTCCTTCAGAGCTAGGGGCCATTGTCAGGAAGCCACTTATTTGTCTTCATTGCTTGTGGGAGTGAGAAGCGGCAAAACAATGTTATCAGGGGTCGCATTCACACTTGTGATAGGCGTCAGGGAGGCCCCAGCTGTGCCCACATTTATTTACCACAACTGCTAGTTAGCTTGGTGCCCAAACAGGCATGTGCAGCCAGTCTCACGTTCATATCACAGTCCTACTGAGCCGGGGCTGAGAACCACGCCTACGTTTGCTAGCTGGCTGTCTGAGCACACTTTATTGGATAAGGATGGCATTGTCTCTGGGCTCAGTCTTGCTGGTCCTTTTAACCTCCCTTAGAAAGTACTGAGCTCAGTTCTGCCTCACCCTTTCTAATAACTGCCCATTCTGGGTCAAAATTCCCCAGCACCCCAAAATATGAAGCTGGCCTCCTGGGTATCACATGTATCCCTTCATAGAGGTTCCCAACCCTCGCAAAATCCGTGTTGCCTTGTTTTAATCTCATTATGGCAATTTTTATCTGATCGATGGCTCTTATTATTTTATCCAATTGTTTAAATATTTGTCCATTTCTCCCTATACTTAGAATACAAGCTCCGTGATAGCTGAGATATTGCTTCATTCATTGCCTGATCCTCAACATAGTAACAGAGCCTAGCCTGGGAAGGTGCACACTTAGTATTTACTATCTGCTGAATGGGTGAGTAGGTGGGTGCTTAGTTTTCTTTCACTTCCTCAAGCTGGGCTCCCCTGACCTCTCTGACTATGTTAGATAGCTCTATTTCTTTTTATAATGTTTACCACAGTTACAATTTTACATTTATTTGTCTGGGTTTTGTACCGGCATCATTTTTCTCACCGGACTGAAAGGTCTGTCAAGATAGGAACCATTTGCCAGTGGGTTTCTTCCATCCCAAACAGCCTCAGGAACTATTTGTAGAACAAATGAAGAACACCAGTGAAGTCTGTTGGTGGCTAACTGGTATACCAGTTACAGAATTTCTGTACCACAATGATGAGGGGTAAGGAGTTGGCAGAAGCAGGGAGGAATAAAAAATCCAACACTGGGTGCAATTCTAAGATATGGGCACACAAATGGGCTTGGGTTTGGGGAATATCTCAGAATGTAGTTATTAGCACCAATGCCCAGTTCAGGACTGGTCCAAGAGCGAGATGATTTGATGCTCAGTGGAGGAGCTAAGCCTTCCCCTTAATGGCTTCCCTTCCACCTGGGCACTTGGTTAAGACCCCATAAGCAGCTGTGTCTGTGACTCCACAGCTCAGGGACTTCCTCTAGGTCCCGCCTCCTATTCTTTCGTTTGAACCCTATTGTTTTGATCTGGTTTCCCTGGTTCCTTCCTGTTTCCTTGAGTTTGATTCCCTCTGCATATGCCCAGTCCCTTTGGGTTGGTAACTGGCTTGCCTAGCTTGCCTCACTTTAACAATATCCTTTGCAGCCCATGACCGTTCTGTCTCTACCTGTGCCCTGTGCCTATCTCAGTGCTGGTGATTCCCCTGGGCTGGGAGCAGCTTGTGTCCTGGTCTCCTACTTGCCTGGGGAAGAGACTGAACACAGACTTCTCTTGGGTGGAACTCCTAGAGTCCCTTTAGAGTATGATTAGGATTGACTTTAGGATATATCTGGACTATAGAATACATACCGTGTTCTCCTCCTGTGCTCAAGGCAGGCATCATTAATTAATCACAGCTCCCTTCCTAATGAGTCTAGCACCACATTTCTCAACATACAGCTGCAAGTAAATAGTATAGGTTGTTTAATTAGGTCTATGAGGATTTTCTACGAGTATCTGTCTGTGTGTGTGGTTATACATACATGTGTAAACTGGGAAGAAAAACTATCAAAAAGCTCTAGCTATGGACAGATGAGGTTAGTGGAAGCTGGAACAGGGTTGAGACTAACAGATGTTCAATTAATATATTTGGCAAGTTTTGTTACTTCATATCAAGTGTGAAATTTAAGATATTAAAATCCTTAAGAAAAATAATTGAGAAGGGAGATATTACTTAAAATAAGCCTTGGGGATAAGCAGGGAACATATGCTGCTAATTAGCTAGCTAGTCCTGTGGAAAACCACTGTCTCATCTTGAGCCAGAACCAAAATGAGGTGCTTGTGAGCCCGTAATCTTCAAGTGTACTTCATTCACAACGAAATCTTAAACGCCTGAGGAGTTTGTAGCTGGTTGAAGTGGTGCTGGTGTCGAGTCCTCAGGTGTGGCAACAAGAGAAGAGCCAGGTTTCTAGCCTGTGTGTGATCTTTGGTGCGCCCTTATACTAGCTGTCAAAGGAACAGACTTCTCACATGAACTCATTGTTCACCTGAAATAAACCTGCAACTGGATGATCTCAGGGCTAAGAGGATGCTTGCCTGGTGGCATAGTAATGCTTCAGTAAAGTAGCTTTAAATTGCAGCTTTTACAAAATAATTATTAAGCTTCTTGCTCGAAGCAAGATCTACAACTTATTCATGCCACCTTTCTGCTTTGTCGATATGACCTTGGTGGACATCTGTTGGTTCAGCATCCATTCCCTACTCTCTTTATAGCAGCCTTAGAATTTTCTTTGGGGAAACGTCTACTCTCCACTCTTGAGTCATGTTCAGGAGAAGCCGTTGGGTTTTACATCAGCTGATCAGAGCATCATATGCGGTAGTCGTGGATAGTAGCTGGGCTTAATACCTGCGGCTGTGCCCTCCTTTCCTCCTTTCCCTTCTTTCTTTTTCCTCATCTCCATTTTCTTCCTTCCTCCCTCTTTCCTGTCCCCTTTCTCTTCCCAAGCATCTTCTTTTGTGGGACATTAAGGTCTCACCAAATGTTCTACTTGTGAAGTCAGTCATTTATGGATTTCAGGCTCATGAATTTCCAAACCTTCTATCTCGCTGAAGCTTTTGGAATGGGATGTTGTCATTTTCAGCTGGAGGAATCCTGCTAGAAAGGGTTCATCATCTCATGAGGTGAGCAAGAAGCATGGACCGGGGTAGTGGGGCAAGGGCTCTTCACCACTGAACTCTCTCTCTAGTCCAGAAATCAAGAAATATATATATATATATATATATATATTAAAAAGGAAGCCATTGGTGTTTTAGAATTATTTTTGGTGGTCAGTCTTCATTGTCAATTTGAGTGGGTTTGGAAAGACATCGGAGAAACACCTCTGGGTGTGTCTGTGACAGTGTTTCTAAGATGTTCAGCTGTGAGCGAAGACCTGCTCTGTACTACCCCGTGGCCTGGGTTCCTGGAGAGAGTAAATGGGGAAAAGGTGACAGCGTATGTGTTTGGGCTGAGGAAACTGTCTGACGAGCTGCTCATGCGCTGTTCTCCATGATCTTCCTGCTATGATCGTGGACATCCCCTCAAACGGTGAGGCAAAGCAAACCTTCATTTGAGTTGTTCGTTAGGTACATTTTGTTCAGCAATGAGAAAAATAATTCACTATTTTTTAGGACTCTTATTGTACTTTATAATTAAAGATTTTGACCAAGTCTACAGCTTCCAGAGCTGAGGTTTTTCTGACAAGGAGTGGATGCTTGGCCTTTTCATCCATAGCTGTGTCAGCCATTTAGAAAAACCAACCATTGAACACTTTGCTTTTTGTTCCCTGAAGTGGAAAGAAAAAAAGGAATGAAAAAAAGGGACCCATCACTATGTGGGGTGCTCATTCGGTTATCTCTGCGTGGTTGGCTTTTTAAAGTCTCTACTTATTCCATTTTAGACCTCAATGGAGCAGTGACATCATTTGATGTGTCTTTTTCACTGGTTCAAACAAGCTTCCCCATTTACAAGGTTATTGCAAAAATCTCTCAAATGATCTTGCTTTTTCACTTTCCTTTTAGGCTTAATATATTTCATGCCTTCTCAGCTGGAATGTCATCTATTGCAATGTCCATAGCATGGATCCTGCTATCACCCACAAACTTTCAGTGACTCCCACTGTTTTCTCGACAACCTGAGCTTCTTGGTTTCTGCGCAGGAAGCTTTGAGGACTTGTTTTCTTTGTTTTGTTTTGATGGCATTCTTTGAGATTTTGTTTTTTAAGTGGCTTTCATCATCCATGTACTTGTCCATCAGCCAGACTAAACTGCCTCCTCACTCACACTGCTGTCTTCTTCAAATGCCCTTTCCCTCATATTTTCTTGTCAAAGTCCTCAAAGACACAGTCCACGTGCCTTCTCCTGCATGAAGCCATCTCCACTCCCCCAGACGGGAAGACCTCTCTTTTCATGTACATCAAACAGTATTGCATATAAATCTTAAAGAACTTATCTTCCTTGTTGTCTCCTATGGTTATTTTTATGGATGGCTGTTTTCCTTAATGAGAGAGAGAGGATGAATCTAAATATATAATTAGAATGCTGCAAGATCTTGGGGGAAATTTAGTTAAAATATTTAAGAGCTTTATGCTTCCTGCCTTCTTCCGTGGCTCTTGTCCCTGACATTTCCTGGGCTTGAGCATCAGCATCCTTCTTAGCTGAGGACCCTGGTTGTTGCTACAGTTCTGTTTGTTCCTGATCATAACACTGCAGTTTGCATGAGAGTTTTTTTTATACTCTTCAGGATTCTACTTTATTTTTCTTCTGTGCTTAAAAGGAGGAGAGTCAGGAGGTTGGGAAATACGACCCACAGAGCTCCCCAAATGGGCAGCAGCGGCTTCAAGCATTAGTTTTATCAAGTATCTTCCTTTCTGGCTCCACTCTCCAGACAAATTTGGAGAAAGCAGGAGTGGCCACTCCCCCAAAATCACGGAGCCACTGGGGATGTCTTATAGAGTGCTTTTTCCTCTTTCTTGTGAATTGAACTGTTTATGCTCAAACTTCTGCAATCTTAAATGTCAGGGACCATCCTCTGACATTTTACACCCTACTTAGGTGCACTAGGCAAAGGTGCCAACTTCTAATGCACAGTGCACACCAGCTGAGCATCCTCTGCTGTTTAGAGCTTCTCACAATCTTACTCTCACTAGGCACTGTCCTTGAAGTCGCCAATTTTCAGATAACTAAAATCAGTTCTTTTCAAGCACCTCATAGACACAAATGAGAGAGTCGAAGGCATTCCTTTTCTCTGAACTTCCCCTCAAGCCTCTTGTTGCTCTCAATAATTACCAGCAAGGTATGATGAATGCTTTCAAAACTAACTCCCTTTTGATGACTTTCAAGGCGCAGTTTGGCTGAGGCTGGGATCCAAGCTTTGCAGCCTGCTGGGAGTCACCAGGGGTCAAATTCACTCCAGAGCCATCACTCCAGAGCCAAGGACAGAATTGTCCTCCAAGTGGAAGATTCCATAGCCGGTAGCCCTCACTTCAGGAATGTCTGCTGGGCTGTGCTCCTTAGGACCCACCCTGGTCTCTTTAACGGACCTTTCCTGAGGCTTCATTTCTGCCCAGCCCTTGTAGGCACTGATGTTTCTCATGGTTATCCTTCTTTGGTATCTGGTTGTCACTTAAGCCTTAGTTTAGGCTGTTTTCCAACTAGCTCATATAACTTAATTAACCTATTTATTTTAGCCACGTTTGCCACGTGGCCCATTACCTTTCTTCAGTCTTTGGGTGTCTAACTTCCTCCAAGTCTGGTTGGTGAATTCCCTGCCTCTCAATTCTTCCCACAGTTCCTATCTCTGCCCAGAAGTCCTGCCTTTCCTCTCCTGCTTCAGCTGTAGGTCAGCTCTTTATTAAACCAATCAGAAGGTGATGGGGAAAAAGGTGAACACACTATGACCCATATGCTGAAAAATTAGAATAACAATACCTAAGTCCCAATACTACTCAGCTCTCTGCTGGTACAGAAATCAACATTTGAATAACACAAAGACAACCTTTACATAGTGCACAAGAAGATTATCCCAACATCTGGCACTGGGATTCTGACTTATTCTGGAAAACTCTGAGCCCTGTGCACAGAACATTGTGGTCTGAAAGACACTACTGATTGATCTTTGGGCAAGGGTTTATTAAACACCATCATATAGTGGGCACTGAGCAAACAGAGTCAAGGGTAACTATAGCACAAGGTGGAGGCAAAAGGAAGGAGAGCAGCTTATCATCAACCCTTGTGATGGCTCTTCTTGGTTGTCAACTTGACTGCATCTGGAATTAATTAAAACCTGACAGGGAGGGATATCTGCGAGGATTTTTTTTTTCTTAATTAAATCATTTGAAGTGGGAAGACCCTCTTCTAATCCAGATCTTCTGAGGTGGGAAGGTCCACCTTTCATCTTCTGCTGGCAGTCCATGTAGAGGGCATGGGAGAAAGAAGCTCGCTCTCTTTGCCCCATTGCTCTTGCTAGCAAGTCCATTCCTTCACTGGAATTAAAGCTTAGTTCTTTGGGATTCTGGCAGATTCTGAAGAACAGCAGAAGATTCCAGCCTTGTGGACTGAACAACTACTGGATTCTTGGATGTCGGTTTGGTAGATGGCCAATGTTGGACTAGCTGGACCACCATTCTAATAAATCTCATATATGTAGCCATTTATTTTATAAATTCTGTTTCTCTAGAGAACCATGACTAATACAACTCTATTATAAAGAGTTCAGGGGGCTGGAGAGATGGCTCAGAGGTTAAGAGCACTGCCTGCTCTTCTAGAGGTCTTGAGTTCAATTCCCAGCAACCACATGGTGGCTCACAACCATCTATAATAAGATCTAGTGTCTTCTTCTGGCATGTAGGTGTATAAGCAGATAGAACATTGTATACATAATAAATAAAATATTTTTTAAAAAAGAGTTCAGTTGTAAGAATAAGCTATTTATCATTATCCCTAAGGGAGACCTTCTTCTGACTTTGGGTAAAGTGTACATTGACAGTTAAACTTCATTTTTTAGCTCTCTTAGCTCTGACGGGGCTGAGACAACTTTCCAATTTATGGACTTCTGCTATCTCACTCCGCCGGCTAAGCTGCTGGTGGTTAACCCATCATTCTTGTTGATCTGTTGATCTCCTGCTCTATGCAGCTAAACACTGCACTCATACTCAGCACTGAACTGAACATTGTGGCAGAAACACATTCTTAAGGAAAAAGGTTTATTTTTATTTTATGTGTTTGAGCATTTTGCCTTCATGTGTACTATGTGCACGCAGTGTCCTCAGAGGTCAGAGAGGGCATCAGATGCCCTAGAACTGGAATTGGGGACCACTGTGGTACACCATGTAGGTGATGGGGACCAAACCTGGGTCCTCCGGAAGAGCAGCCAGTGCTCCTAACCACTGAGTCCAGAAACAAATTCTTGATCTCTACTTTCAGGAAACTTATGGGCTAGTAGCAGAAATACGCTTGGAAACAACCAGCCATTGCAGCTGTACGGAGAAAATTGGTAGTCATTAGATGTGTAAAAGGGATAATTAATTCCCCTTGAGAATCTGCAGTGGTCTTTAGGAGGTGAAATTTTATTTGTGCCTTGGAGGACAGATTACAGTTTGATTGGGAAAAAATGGGGAGAAGGAAGATTGAGTTTGAAGAAATAGAATGCTCAGGAGACCAAGGATTGAAGTTGGCTTGATCATTCAGCCAGAGTAAAGTGAGCTTCAAATGAGGGTGCATAAACAGATATGAGAAGTTAAGGGAGGAAAGAAGGGCTGGTGAAGTTTTTAAACAGAAGAGACACTAGAACAAGTCTTCAGGCAAGAGAGCCAGGGAAGTTTCTCCCTGGGAACAGTGTGACTAGGACAATAAAGGGAAAACAAGACTTTTATTTATTTATTTATTTTAAATAAAAATCTGAGTCATCTAGAATTTTTGTTGTTGTTGCTAACTTTGGGAAATCACTTCTTTTGTCTTCGAAACATGACCACTTAGATTCACTGTCTAAGATGGACAAAAGTAAGGGTGGTAGACAAAGCTGTGACAGAAGATGAAAGGAGGAAGGTTGTCTCCACAGTACAACCCTCCCGTCTTTCCTTTTAGTTCCAGGAAGACTGGTTTCCAGAAGCACTTCAAACATGGTGGTGATGGTTTAATTTTTATTTATTTCTTATTTATTCATTCATTCATTCATTCATTTATTTATTTATTTATTTATTTTTGCAGCATTTCTGAGCTGTGGGCATGGGTATCAAGGAAGCAATTGAACTTTTGGAGTTTGTAAGGGCTGTTTTGATACATGAAGGGACCCACCTAACAAGGCACAGACAAGCTGCAGGGATCAGACATAACTTGATGTTATGACCATGTGATGAGTGGATAGATAATAGGAAGCTCTGGAGGCTTGTTTTCTTGGATCTAGTCTTTCTATCTTCCTTCCTTCCTTTCTTCCTTCCTTTCTGTTTTTCTTTCTTCTTGGTAGGAAGAACTTGGTTAGATTTATTAGTCTCGTAGCTTCTACAGTTCATGGCAAAAATCCAGAATCAGAGGAGGGTAAATCTTTGCAGAGAGACAATTTGGAGTCCAATAGGAGCATACTGAGTTTGCCCTCCACAGTTACATGCAAGCCGTTGTGAGGTTTCTCTGTAACACACAGCCACTGTTCTAGAGTGTGAAGATGAGGAAAAAGGGTCCAAGAGGGAGACCTGGGCCTTTACTCCCTCATCTGTGTTTGATTGGAAATCTCATGGTCCCAGTGCTTGCCAATGAGATCAAGATCATGAGGGGTCAAATGAGCGCATGATAGTGAGTTATTGCATGCACGTTGCTTTCCTTATGCCGTCAGAGACCTGGCTGAGTGTTGGCTCCTATCACTGTACGAAGTTTATTTTCCTCATCTGCAACAGAAGAGTAACAATTACAGATGTGAAAGGCATCCGGCCCAGGGTCTCTGGTACTTAACGACGTGGCCCTCTTCTCTCTGGCTGTTGGATTTAATTCTTCCACATCAGAGCATCACCTTTCCTTTGGCAGCCCCACACTACTCTTTTCTTCCTTGGCCCTACTTGACATTTCCCCTGATGTTCTCTTTCTTCTCTTCCTTTCTTGCTTGATTTCTTGTCATGCTTTTCTCCACTCTGTGACATTAGAGATCTGTCACCTTTCGCTTTGGTAGCTCACTGGGGCTTCCACTTAGCGTTCCTGTCAAGATGAACACCCTGTGCTGTAGTTTGAATGTGTCCTGAAAATAGTTAGGAACTGAAGCCCTGACTGACTGTGATAGTGTTTGATGGTGGGGTCAATGAGAGATGACTAAATCGTGAGTGCTCAGGAGCATTCCTGAGCATTCAAGAGCATTCTGAAAAAAAAAAACCCCAGACTTTTTTCATTTTTATTTTTCAGTTTTATCTCTATAAAAATTGATATTCTTTAGACTACTTTGTTTATTTTTTTTTTCATCCTCTTCAGTGTCTTGGGAGTAGGTTAGCTAAGGAGATGGTGAGTTGGTTGTAAAAATGAATTTTGCCCTTCTTGTTCTCTTGAGTTGTCTTTCCATTAGAATTTTTGCCATGAGATGACATAACAAAGGCCCCATCAGATGTGACCCCACACACTGGACTATAAGGAGCAGATTTTCACAGATGAGGAGATGAACCCCAGGGAGAGTATGCATCCATGAAAGTCCATACCAACTCTACGTGACTTGTGTGTCTTCTCATTTTTGAGCTAGCATACTGCCTAGCTATGGTTCTGTTTAATTTATGTAGTAGCAAGTAGAATAGGCTATACCTAGAAGATTGATAAATAAGATTATTCCTTCATTTTATTTTTTATTGTTTATAGTTTAAAAATTTATTGAATGTGTGTCAGTGTTTTGCCTGCCTGCTTGCATGTGCACTGTGTAGATCTCTCATGTCCACAGAGCCAGAGAAGAAGTTGCATCCTGTGGAAAGGGAGATGAGGATGGTTTTGAACTACCATGTGGATGCTGGGAACCAAACCTGGCTCCTCTACAAGAGCATCAAGTGCTCCTAACCACTGAACCATCTCTCTAGCCCCATATCCATCTAATTAAAAAATGAACACCTGAGAGTTGGGTTGAGGGGATAAAAATGAAAGCCAGGGAATTATGGCTTGAACACTGAAGAGAATAATTTTGAGCAGAAATGAAAGAATTAGAGCAGATTGGGAATACAGGGGTCAGATTGTAAAAGGACCTGAACACAAAAGTCAGTCTTTCAGAAAAACCATTAACCCAGACTGTTTTTTTTTCATTTTTATTTTTCAACTTTATCTCTATAAAAATTCATATTCTTTAGACTATTTTGTTTGTTTATCTTTTTCAAACAGTGTTTTACAAAAGTCCAGGCTGGCCTTGGACTCATTATTTAAACAAGGGTGATCTTAAACTCTTGATCTTCTTTCTTGCACCTTCTCAGGGGTGGGGTATGGGCATGAACCATCACACCTGTCTCCTTAGACTTTTGAAGCTTAAATGTTCTCATACAAATAAGTATGTGGAAATTCTTTCTGTTTTGCATAGAAAAGACACTTCTTAAGAATATATTTGAATGATAATAAAAGAGGAAATTACTTTAGTGAGATTGTGAAATGAATGAGAAATTGGCTATATGACTTCATGAAAATTGAAATCAGGAAAAAAAATACTAGGGAAAAACAAAATAAATACCCAAATAAACAGAAAATAAATTTATTCCAAAGAAAAGCTGCACTAGGGAGAAATCGTTAGAACCGACATCAAGAACACCTTAAAAGGCAGTCATGAAACGATCGAAAAGCCCCCCACTGGCTGCAGCTTTACACTAAATGAAGACATTTTCGTGGATTTGAACACCATTGGTTCCACGTGCACCAGTTTGCTTTTGATTATTTCTGGACAAGACTGCCCAATAAGGCAAGAGCTCCCATAAGATGCTATGAGGACATGGAGAATGCTCTTGAGCACACATTGTGACGGGGTCCCTCCATGTGCTGCAGAGCGACGATCTGGTTACAGTTTCTACAGTATCCACCAATGAGTCTTCTGAAAACTGATTCTCATTTTTGTGTTTGTGTAGGCCATATGTGGGCAGGTGCCTGCAGAGACCAGAAGAAGGCAACAAATCAGGGAGCTGGATGTTCTGGTGGATGTGAGTCACCAAAGTGGGGGCTGAGCGGAGCAGCAAGCACCCCTAACCTTTAGCCATCTCCCCTGCCCCACCAAATCATTCTTAGCATCATCCCAAAGAGTGTCCTATAGGCAGTTCCTAAGTATCGTCTTATTTGTGTTAGCATACGTTTGTGAACAGATGGATAATCAAATCTTTCAGGATATTTTCAACTAGCACAGATTTGCGGAGTTTTAGCTTTCAAATGTATGCATGTCCTTTTAGCACATTATGCTAAACAAGTCACAGGTAGGTTTCAAAACAACCAAAGTAAGGTTGTACTTGGTCAAGCATGTTCATTGGCTGATCCACTGCTTGGTTTAGACTTTCAAGAGAATTCGTTTGCAATGAGTATCAGCTGGTTAGAACTGGGATCATTTCCTAATGGTGTTCAGAATCTTTTGATAGATAAGGATCACACTTTTATTGCGTTCAAATCGTTGCCACAATTACAGCTTATATATGAAATACTTCCTTTTCATTTGCCATCAGAACTAGGGAATCCTGTGACTCACACTAAAAATATCCTAAAGGGATCCTGAAGTATACACAGCTGACTCTAATCCTCACTTTTTTTTTCTCTCTGCAAAACCTTTTGTCTGTGTATGTGCAATGGAAGGAGAGTCTGGCTATTATTTTATGTGTGTGCGTGATGTACATGAAAGTATGTATGTATGCTGGCACACGTGGGGTGTGTGTTTGTGTGTGTGTAGGCTTAAGGTTGAGTCATTATCAATTATTCTTCTTTATCCACAGACGCAACATCCTTCAACTGAACACAGAGCACGTGGATGTAGCTAGCTAGCGTGCTCTGGTATTCCCTGTCCCCATCTCCTGAGGCTGGAATAGTAGGTATGCCGCCATACACGCTCAGCAACTGCGTAGGTGCCGGGAATCTGAGTTCAAGGTTGCGCATCAGGTGTCTTAACCATTGTGTGTGTGTGTCTGCGTGTGTATACACATATACATATATACGTATATGTGTGTGTTTATATAATTTTTATATTAAACTATATATAATTTTTGTAAAAATGTCACAGGCCAGATAATTTTAAGTCACAAGTTTCAATGAATTAGTTCCACAGCAGTCATTTAGCTGTGACTTTGAGAACAGGAGTGGGTGGTGTAGACTGGTGAAAAGCCTTAGAATGTTCAAATATTCAAAGGCCTTGTTTTTGAAGTATCTCTACAGATAGAAAAATGAGCTGTCTCTGTCACACAAAAGAGCGGCCGTCAATGACAGGGACTCTTACTGATTATGAACTCTTGAGTAACTCAGGCACAGGGTTAGGGTGCCATGCCTGAATTAAAAGGACACTCATATTTAGGTTCAAAAGACCATTTCAACTTAATTATACCCCTTGCGCGAAAAGGAGACAGTAGCAGCATATATCTTCCATTTTACACAGTTTTGTAAAACTTTATCTTGGAGTTTTAAGTATCAACCCATGGAAGGCTCGCATTTCAGAGTTGCAGAGAGCTTCTGTTGGGTCTGGTGGCTGAAACCATCTGGAGCTTGTATTTCTTTAAAAGGAGAAATCAAAAAGCACACAAAAAGGAGCAGGAAAAAGTTCATGCTGAGACACTTGCAAAAATGTTAGAATGGTGGAAAAATGTAACACACTCAGAAAGCAAAACCAGGAAGGCCCCGAAGTACACTTTCGGGGCGAGCTGGAGGACTGTGGAGGACTTCCTGGAAATCCTATCTCTCTCCCAGTGTTTGTGTAACTAATCCCCTCCATCTGCCCAAACAGATCAAGGGACAGGCATCTTTGGGCTGCTGTCTGGAAGGAGGGTTTCTTCCTTTCTTTCTTTTTTAATCTATGGGTTGAGGTGGCTGACTTTGGCACTAATTGGTTCCACCTTCGAAGGCAGGACGGACAGCTATTGAGCACGGGTCCATCAACACATCTCAGAATGACTCTGTTACAGGAGGGGGAAAGAGAGTTTTGGAGGGTTTGTAGACTATTACAATTCCCAGCAGCTCAATAGATGAACGCACACGTAGTTAAAGTCCGATAATCCAGGCAGATAGATGTGGCTGGGCTTTGGGGGCAATTCAGTGGGGACCGGAAAATGGAGTGACCTAATTTGAATGCTCCGCCTCACTTTGGATGACTGATGTACTGGAGGCCTGGGTTAGGCATTTGCCATCAGGAATGGGTCCAAAGAGAAGTGATAGATTTTCCCTTACTTAAGCATAACACTGCTAACCCCTCATGCTCAAGAATGCATTTACATTTTTTTTACTTGTATACAATATAAATGCGTGACCGTACCTATAAGGTACATATTGAATATATGGCAGAACACAAGATAAGGAACTTTGGTCAAAGAGCTCTAGTAGGATTGGGGAATGAACATGTTGAAATTAACAATAAACTGGGTGATGGTGGTGGCACACATCTTTAATCCCAGCACTCATGGAGGCCAATCACTATGAGTTCAAGGCCAGCCTGGTCTACAAAGCAAGTTCCAGGACTGCCAAGCTACACAGAGAAACCCTGTCTCAAGAAACACAGACAAAACAAAATTAACAACAGGATAGCAGAGATATTGGAATAATCCAGAGATTGACAAATGATGTAAATGTGGAAAAGTGCTTTGTGGTACATTAAAATGGAAGATATCTATCCACCTGTGCACTAACAGTTCTACTGGTAGACATTAGCTAACTAACTAATGAACCAACTGAAATGAGCATGTGTGCCTGTAAAGAAGGCATGCAGAAGAATGCTTACCTCAGCTTTATTCGTAATCTCCTTCAAGTGGAAGCACCCAATGTCTAAAAGTAGGAGAAAGGACAAATAAACTCTCGAATATCCACAAAGTGGAAAAGTTTACAAGAATGCATACCTTATGATGTCACCTATGCCTTTAAAGGTAGCCAAATGAAGTTACTGCAGTGAAAGTTACACTTGTTAATTGGGAGGAGTATGGAAGAGTCCACGGAGAGACTGGGAATATTTGGGGTCTTTTTCTGGGCTTGATTCCCAGGATATACAAATGTAAATATTTAAAGAGTCATATCTCTGTGGACCCTTTATGTTATAGAAGTTATGTCTTATTAAAATAATTACAAAGAATGATCTTATTAAAGTAAAGTGATATGGTGACACAGATGAGGGGGGCCTCTTTTCCAGGGAGAATGAGATGGACACAGAAGGGACATTGATGATGCTGTGAACTGAAGGAACCTGGGACTTCTGGCTGAGTATTCAAGGATTTGGACGTTAGTCAAGAGGCAGTGTTTGTAATTAAGATAGAGTGCTGACTGAGACCAGGAATAGGATAGTAAGAATGAAGAGGGGAAGCTGGGTGAGGTGGAGCATGTCTGTAATCCCAGCACTCAAGGAGGCAGAGGCAGGTAGATCTCTGTGAGTTCGAGGCCAGCCTGGTCTACAAATTGAGTCCAGGACAGCAAAAGAAGAAGAAGGAGGAGGAGAAGGAGGAGGAAGAGGAGGAGGAGGAGGAGGAGGAGAACAACAACAACAACAACAACAAGAAGAGGGGCAGAGATGCGGATATTTCAGAGAGAAAAAAAGAACCAGTCAATGTGTTAAGTGACTGAAGTTGGGTATGAAGAGGAAGTGTCTCAGTCAAGGTTCTCTATAGAAACAGAACCAATAGGATGTGTATATAATTATAAGAGGGAGTTTATCAAACTGGCTTACAATGGTCAGAGGCTACATAGCCCCGTGATGGCCACATGCAGACTAGTGAAATAGGAAAACCAGTAATTGCTCAGAACATGGGAGATCAATGATTTGGTCCAGTCTGGAGTGGAAAAGTTAAAGCCTGCTGCAGAGTCACTGATTCCAGACCACGCTCGAAGCCCGATAAATCTGGAGTCTAGCATCTGTAGGTGATGTGCATCAGAAAGAATAATTGCGCACTCACTCAAGAAGAATAATACTTTCAGGCTTGGTTTCCTCCATTGCTTTTTGTTTCTTTTGGGCTACCAGCTTGCTGCACTGAGATTTGGAGGCCTTCCCTCTTCAGTTCCTTGATCTTCATGCCAACCGTCTCTATCACTTCCACACACAATCTGGAAAGCGAACATCCAAAGGTAAGCCTCACAGTAGTCAAAGAGGGAAGTGTTGATCTATGAAGACAAAAGTGACTGTACGTGTTTCTCTTCAGGTGACTAGGTTCAGGTGTGGGTGCTTCTAAAGAGCACCGGGGGAAGGACATGTTTGATATGTTTTGGTATATGCTATACCTGCTTCCCCCTGACCCTTCAAGGAGATCAAATCCAGGGCTTCGATGGATTTTGGTTTGGTCCAAACTCAGTTTTATTCTAGTATAGTTAATTTGGGGAAGCCATTCTAACACAAAATTTCAAGCTGGGCAACCCTTTTCTAACAGGGTCAGTTGCTTCACAGGGGCTTGGACTAGCTCTTCCTATTACTGTTCTGTTTGCTAGGGGGCGCTGTAGCGCACCTTTCTGTTCTGTTCTTTAAGTTAAAGTGATATCCCCTTGGAGAAGTTTTGGAGATAGACAGTTGCTTGTTTACCGATGCCTGACAAAAAGCGCTATCTCTCTTTTGTTTAAAACCTAATTAATGTGTCTTCAGTGTACCTCGCTCTTCATTTCCTCAGTGTTCCGCATTAAAACGGCGTGGATATTATCAGGTTGTGAGAGCCAGCGGGATTGATTGCAAAGGTTGTCTGCAACAACCCAGGTCTCCGGATAGAATAAGCCATCTTATTTCCTGGGCTAGGTCAAAATAAGTACTACAACCAGCCTCTCCTACTGCTTTTCCTGTCCTTGGGGGCAGGGTAAGAATGGCTGACAGAGAGTTTCCTGTTTCCTGTTTGCCTCTCAGAGGCACAATTCTAAATGGCCCCATTTCTCTGCCATTGGAAAGGCCATTGTCCTCTGCCCTAAATCAACCCTCATGGGAAGTCACCTATGGTTCTTTTCTTTGGATCGGAGTCTGGAGATAACCCTGATATATTCTTACCCTGCTAGAAAGAAACGTGAAATAGTTAACGTTGTGCCCTGGTTACTTTAAAGCAGAGGTTTGGAAATTCAAATATAACTAAGTCATCTTTTTGATGTTAGTTTTTCTCTACATCTGTGCTGGTTTACTAAACAGTAATCATATTCACTGTTTGTTGAGATAAGGATTCCGGATTCTCTCACTGTAATTGTGGAATTGTCTGTTGTTCCATCCACATCGAGCAGGTTTTACTTCATGAATTTTATAGCATCATTTACTTGTGTTCTTGCACATTTAGAAATAGTATGGTTTCCTAATGGATTAGATCACTGTTCTTATGTAATGTCCTTTGCTTATTCCTGTGAAGTCCATGTTGTCAGTGTTTAATATAACCATCCCTGATTTCTCTCAGCAATCTCTGCATGATGCAACTTTTGTCTATCATTTTATTTTTGACCTGTCTCTACCATTATATTTGAAGTGAGGTTTTGGTAGAGATCACATAGTTGGATCATTTTTTTTCCTGAATTCTTTATTGCTATTTTATGTATGTATAATTATGTTCACACGTGTGCACACATAGGTGTATACATACCACGGCAAGTGTGTGGAGATCAGAGAAAAAAGAATCTGGGGAGTCAGTTCTCTCCTTCCACCATGAGGATTCTCAGGGTCAAACCCAGGGTGCCTCTCGCTTGGCAAGGGCTTTTAGCTATTAAGCTGTCTCTCTGGCTCTAGATCATATTCTTTTGGATTATAAGCTTTTGCGATTATAATATAATTATGGCATTTTTTCCCTTCCCTTTGCTCCCTCTAGCCCCTCCCACATACCCCCTTGCTCTCTTTTAAATTCTTGACCTTGTTATTTTAAATTCTTGTTCCATGTGTGTGTGCATTCCTAAATACAGTAGTATAACTTTCTCAGCCTGTGTAATATTACTTGAGTGCATGTTTTCAGGGCTGACTATTTGGCACTGCATAACCGACTGGTGTGCTTTTCTCTGAGAAGGGCTATTTCTCCAGCTCTCAGCATTCCTTAGTTGCCAGTGGTTCTTTGGCTAGGGTCGAGACCTCCTGTGCTTTCCCCATTCCATGTTAGGACATCTATTAATGTTGTTCTTGTTTCAGGGATGTTGAGGCAGCCATGTTGGCAGACTTCATTCTGTTTGTCCTTACACCCACAGATAAATGCTGTTCTTACCCTTAGTAAGGAAACTCTGCTTTGCAACAGACAGACCACTGCCGAATACCACAGCTGTTTCGTTTGCAGAGCTGTGGATCCCGGTCACCGTTGAGACATCTACAAAACGCTCCTGTGCCTGAGGCTCAGGGCTCACTGCAGAAGATGGGCGGAGAGATTGGAACAGCCAGAGGACCAGGAAGTTTGCTGTGAGGTCGCGGCTCCTAGAAATGTCAGAGAAATTAAATCATTTTAATACATCCTGCTATTCTTTCTTAAATGTATAGCTTTTCAGTTTACTGGTATTGTTATTTTACTACTTCAGATATAAAAACCTCATCTCCATTTATGTCCTTTTACCATCTCTCCATCTCTATACATATACATATACATATATATATATGTATGTGTGTGTGTGTGTTTCACAAAACATAATTTAGAAGATTCAAGAGGGAAAGCGAAGCCTATTGTTCTTATATGCATCTCCACATATCATATGTTCACTCCTTTCTGACCCTCCAGGCTTTCTCTTCCTTTATTGGTTCCACATCAACTTACCTTCTAGGCTGGGCCCTGCTGGGTGACACAATTTCTTAGCTTCCTATTCTCTGCGAAGGTCTTTCTTTTCCTTTCATCCCTTGGGGTGCTTTCCCCATGTATACAGTTCTGGGCTGACAGCTGATTCAAAACATGAGACCTAGGTGCCAACTCCTTCAGGCCTTTGTGTGTCTGCTGAGAGAGAAATGCCGTAGTTAGTTATTTTCTCTTTTGAGCTATGACAACAGCTATCCAAGCTCCCCGAAGTTTAATCACAGGGTGAATTAGCATGGAATTCTTAGCTATTTGTGTAGAGTTGGAGGAGACTCTGGGTCTTCTTTAGGCCTTCTGTTTTACTCTGGCTTTTTCTGGGGCAGCTCCATCAAGAAAAGGGGAGGAAAGGCTTCGTCACTCCCAGGTGGAGGTGGAGGTGTGTGTTCCCCATTCGTCTCTCGTGACACCCCAACTGAGAGTTCCTCACAACTGCTGTATGGGGTCAAGTTTTACCTTTCTACATGGTCTGTGCTGATGGTGCAGGCAGATTGCGCTTGCTTTTTGGTGATGGTTGAAGTTCTGACTCTTCCCTCTGTCATCCTGTGATTCAGCCTGGCAGGGAGGGAGAGGGCTTCTTCCTTACTGATGCCTTGCTGTGGAAACCCAAGCCACAGCCTGGTCTCCACTGATACTGTGTGCATGTTGGTGGGAGGTGATGGGTAGGGATGTTATCAGTCGGCAGAGATCAAGTCCTGGTTTCTTAGATGATTTTCTACTATTACTCCTTGAGAGTGTTGGGCACCTGTCAGCCCATTTAGGTACCTAGATGTCTTAGCCACATCTAGGTAACTTTTAAAGCTCAGAAATTATTTCTGCAGAATGGGAGGTTGACTGTCTAAGATCAGGGCATTGGTATGTTCGGTGTCTCCTGAGGACGTATCAGCTGTTCCAAGATGGTGCCTGAGTCCTCATTACCTCACAGAACCCCCACTTCTTAGTATTGTAATAGTGGGCATCAAGTTTCAGTGTGAACTGAGTTGAGAACGTAAATATTCAAGTCACAGCAGCCATCTTGCCACAGTCATCAGAGAGTGAAGTCTGGGCTCCTCATTCAGCCTTTGCTGGGTGCTGGGAGCCATGTTGTTGGTTGTGGTGTTTGGTTGAGGAAGAATAGGTACTCTCTGAAGGTCTGTGTCTTGCTAGGTTTCACCTTTCCTCCAGCCAGGGTTAGCCTCTGCTTGGGCTCTTTTTCTTTTTGAGATCTGTGTCCTTTGGCATGTTTGCTTTGCTGAATTCTTTAGTTCCACACATATGTAAATAACTCAATCCAAATTAAATTCCTTAGGTCCAAGATTTCTGTCAAGTCTACTCTTTCCTATCTTTCTTGCCTGTTTCACACAATAGTTTGGCAGTGGGGTTAGTAATAGTCAGTAAGAGACCACGAGACAAGAGACCACGAGAAAAGTGTTTCTACTCCATCTTCCCTGACCATGCCTTTTGCTTTCTGTGTGTGGACACATGTTATTAGAGATGGATCAAGTTCATCTTATAACAGTAGGTAGCTGGGCTGTGAAGGGAGGGTATTCCCGAATTTCTCATGCTGAGAAATGGTTTCCTGTCATGATTTGTCCTGTAAGCCACTCATTTTGCTTGTACCAGAAAGCCCTAACTAGCAACTACTCAGAGCATTCAACACTTCCTCCCCTTCCCAATTCCATGAGTTGTTTGGTCAGGGCAGGGTGATCCCCCAAGTAATTCAGTCCCTTGCAAAGAAAAGACGGTAGAGTAGGATTAGAGACTGGGCTCTCTAGTTTCTTCCTCCCTCTTTTAACCTTTCTCCCTCACTTCGAATTGATCGCAAATTTGCAGAAAAGAAGAAGTACCATATTTTCATGACAGAGATAAGAAAGCTATATTTGGCTCTAAGGAATGTGTGTACGCTCTTCAGTCAGCAAAAATGGTTGTGCTCACTTAAGGTTTGCGTGAACTGAGGGTCAGCCCCGTACGGCAGTGTTCCTTGCTCTTTATCACCCTGTATCATTCTGATGTGAAAATCTTATTGGAAGGGAAGTTGTGCAGATAATGAATATAGCTTACATCCTGGGGGCCTTGAAATGCAGTTTACTAAACCAAATACAAAAGACAACAGTCTAAACATAGATTCAGGCATAGCCAAGCTTTTCCTGTGAAAGAAAAAAAAAACCTAAACAGGGGAACTGTCACACTTCCCATTGTTTGTCTGTCATAGGCTAGTTTGGGATTCAACAGTGGCAGCTGCTAGAGGTCTAACATTTCAGCAGGGAGGTAAAAAGCAGGCAAAAGTTGGGAGTCTGGATCCTCTCCAACGCTCAAACCCCTATAGCCTTTGGTCTTCTTCTGATAAGGCTCTGTGCCTTCTACCACTGAGCCATTTCCCCATTCCTTTTATTGTCCCTGAGGGTAGGAGGGGTCTCCTGCAAATCTGTGACAATTATACAACTGCATAAAAATTCCTCTAGTTAAAAAAAAGTTCAAATAGATAATAACATGTGAACACTACAGAACATAGTGGGATTTTCCCCCTCCTTCCACCCAGTCCCAGCAATGAATTTGGAGCCTCGTATACCTCAGACAAGCGCTCTGCCACTGAGTCACACTCCTTCCCCTCTTTCAGCTTTTTAGTTTTAGTCAGGGTCTCACTAAGTTGCTCAGGCTCAGTTTGAATTCACTCGGCAGCCCAGTGAATTGAACTCGTGGCCCTTCTGCTTCAGTCTCCTGAGTAGCAGGCATTACAGGCTTTCAACCCCAGATCCAGCTTAGGTTAGAAAATTAGGCCACCACTAACTAAGGAAGAAGTCTGCCTAGGCAGTAGTTGATCATCAAGTCAAGAAATGCTTATTTTTTTTAAGACTGTGTATCTGGCTTTCTACTGTGATTTATTATACAAGTGGCCAAGCTCCACCCCCATCTTTAAGAAGCTAACAATCTATAGGGAGTTAAATGCATGCAAATGAACCTGTTCGCCATGCCTGAAGGAGGCGTCATGGAGGAGTTGTTATTTGAACTGAATCTTGAAGAATTGTTTAGTGTGATATGAGGCAGAGATGGGCTCTGTCTCATATAAGAGGGGAAAAATAGAGGGGGAGGACAGAAGGAAAAGCCATACGTCTAAAGCAGTGATTCTCAACCTTCCTAATACTGTGACCCTTTAATACAGTTCTTAGGTTGTGGTGATCCCCAACCAGAAAATTACTTCTGTTGCTACTTTACAACTGTGATTTTTCCAGCTATGAGTGGTTAGGTAAACACCTGTGTTTTCGAACAGTCTTAGTTGGCCCCTGTGAGAGGGTCAGCGACCCACAGGTTGAGAACCTCTGCTTCAAGGAAACAGGTTGCCTTAGGGACTGGCAGTCATCATTCTTCAGAGTGAGGGCTTCAGGGAAGAGTCAGCCCCAACACTGTAGGGTCAGATGTCTCTCAAGGTGCAAAGTTCAAGGTGAGAGGGACTGAGAGGTCTGATTTCAGTGATGTTCTCTAATCTCTCTGCTATGTGGTGCTTGGAAGTCATTCTCTACAGGGCGATTGGAAGCCAAGAAAGGCCAATGGCTCTGATGTGGGCGGGAATAGCTGCAGGGAGATGTGGAGACAGCGACGTGACGGAAGTTAGGAGATGGGCATCTGCTCTGGCTCTGCAAGCTGAAGGAGGCGGCTACGCTGGAGAGGTTGAGGCAGAAGATGCAGGCTGGATGCCACTGATGGAAGACCCTACACTGTGTGTGCCACCGAGGATAGAGTGAATGTCAGGGCCTGGGAAGAGCAGATCGGGCAAGACCTGTTTTTCAAAAACGATTCTTTGGGAAGAGCCTTTGGTTGTAAAAGAAGAGAAGGGATAGGAAGATCAAAGAAGTTATTTAGTTTTAAAGTGGGGAGGAACTTAAAATACCACACCATTGAGACACAACAGCGATGAACACCTTTACACTTTTTTTTAAATATTTGGCAAGAGAAAAGTATACATTATTCTCTATTTCATGGTTGTTGTTGTTGTTGGTTTTTTTTTTTTTTTTTTTGGTTGGTTGTTTTTGCTTTTTTTTTTTGTTTTTTGTTTTGCAGGGTCTGGTTCATCCTAAGGTTCATGAGCGACACCACTAGACCCTAGTTTTTATTCTTAGCAAACATAGTACTGGATTCTCAAGAAGCCAAGGTAGAGCCTGCCTCCTGGGATGGATAAGGAGAACTGGGTCTTCTGCCTTGCTCTGTCCTGTCACTCTCTCCCCCAGGAGATACTTCAGTCGGATTGGACAGGCTGTGAGCCGTTTCCTTATCACAAGGGATGATGTTCTTTTGAGGCTGTGCCCTTGAGTAAGTCCATGAGAACAGGTGGTTCTTGGAGAGTTTTTCTTGTTCCATTCAGAGAGACGATTTTTCCATACCACATTTCAAAAGTAACCAATGATGGCCATTGCCCATGTGCTCAGGGCAAGGTCACTGATGGTGGAGGAGGAGCAAGAAAGGGAGGAGGAGGAAGAGGAGGAGGAGAAGGAAATGGAACAGACAGCAGGGTGTGAAGGGTGTCGGAGTGGGGAGTTTCTGCTCTGCCCTCTACCACCTGTGTGATACTTGACTCTCATGCCCCATTTCCGTTTAAAGTGGATGTGGTATTAGACCTACCCTGAGGAGGCGTAGGATTCAAGGAGGTGATGGGCTCTTGGCATGTAGTAAGTGCTTCATGGCACAGCTTCCTTAGTTTCTGTTGGGTACTATTACTTGTTTAAGACATGGCAGAAGTGTTCCATAGTGCTATGACGTTTGAGCTTCGGTGCCACCTAGTGGCTGGGACACTTCGGATGGTGTTCTAAGTCTTGGTGTTACCTTCAAGGTGGACAAAACAAAACCCCAAAGCAAAAAACAAACAAACCACCACCACCAACAACAAACCAAACCCCGGTTTTATCTGTCAATAGAGATCTCATTACATGCCCTGAATGAAGAGAATAACCCTGTCTCTAAAGACAACAACAAAAAAAAAAGAGTATGGTTACGGGCCTTTTGTGCCTTCTCTCCCTTGGACTGGCCACACAGGAAGTCCCGTGTTCATAATGGAGATAGTAGTCGCTCCGGCAGCACAGAGCTGTCAGCACAATGGTTAGGGATTATGGTAGTCACGTGGTTTGCAAGCCGTCAGTTAAAGGCCTTTAAAAATTACTTAGATTGTCAAGGGAGTATGTACAAATGCTTAACATTAAACCTAATGCACAGGTGGTCAGTAAACTCTAGTTGAATTTGTCCTTCCGTTTGGAGAAGATTCTCAGGCTAACGAAGCATCCCATTCATTTGTTCATTCATCCATCCATTTAATTGGTGCTTGCAGAGAACATACCACGTGCCGGGAGCTGATCTAGATGCCATGCCACAGAAATCGAATCTTCTCCAAACTTGAGTTGGAGAAGATTCTAAGCAAAGAGATGCTCAGGGTGCATGTACTGTTGGGCCAGTTAGAGACTGAGCAAAAGAATGTGCACAGAGCATAATTTTCATCACAGACATCTTATTTGTACAAACTTCCATGGCAACATTAACCCAAGCAGGAGGTTAAGTAGCTTTTGAAATATTTTATTTCCTTATTTAACATGAATTATGTGTCTTTTGTGTATTCGTGTGTGGGAACATGAGCACAGGTGCTTACAGCGTCCAGAAGATGCTATTGGATCCTTTGGAGCTAGAGTCACCCAGGCAGTTGTGAGCCACCCAGTGTGGATGCTGGGACTTGAACTCAGATCTTTTCCAACAGCAATAAGTGCTCTTAACTGCTGAGCCATCGATTCAGTCCTAGGGGAATAGGTTTCCCTTAAAAATTATCACTGTTTTTCAGGAGGTGAAAAAAGCAAGTTCGTTAAGGAAAGTGTTTTTTTTGTTTTTGTTTGGTTTTTTGTCTAATTTTCTTCAAAATAGGGCATGGGCTAGTGGCAGACCTAAGGTCTTCGTTAGAGTGCTTGTGCTCTCACTGTGATGGCTCAGGTGGTTGAGGGGACCTCGCTCACTTGTTGAGTGTTGAAGAGCATAGTGTTCATTTTATTTTTTTACCTGTCTGTTAACGATCTCGTTATTATCTCTCCCCCTCCCACATACGCTCCTTTCCCCACCCGAGCCTAGCCTTGTGATCCTGAATATTTTCTCACTTCATTTTTGAGGAGCTTAGCAAGCTCTTTAAGATCTGCTTTAGCAAATCATTCTCAAGTAGGTATCAGACCTGGGGGAATTCTCAGATCAGGTCTTAAGAGGATGAGTTTTACGAAGGGCTGGGGAACGGGTGCTCAGGAGCTGAGCAAGCAGATTGATGCTTGCGAAGACGAAAGTATAGTTATATATTAGATATAAAACCATATGATGAATGCTATCTATGTATAGGAGATGCTTGTATGGTGCCAAAGAATAGAAAAATGTCTATCTTGTATAGTATCAACAACAAAAGCATTAAACTGACAGGCTCTTCCTACACAAGACGATAGACTCCTTTGGTATTCTCAGATGCATCCTCCTGCAGAGAAAGTGCAGTGAGACGGGGCAGTATGACTTTTCCAAGTGTCAAAAGAAAACACCAATTTAAAAGAAGTTAAGAAACTTACAGCCTGGAAAATGTCTATTTAAGTGGTCTCAGATGTCTCCTAAGTGAACACTGCTTGGGAATTCCCAGATAACGGCGATAATGATGGTCCAGTGGCATTCATTCTGTGCCCCCATGGCCCCTAGGCTGCTCTTCCCCACACAGAGAAGGAAGCTGTGGTGTGTGTGCTGCACAAAGCGCATACATTCTCCTGGGTCTGCTGGTTGCTTTTTTTCCTGAACCCCGCTTTCCTGCTTCAGTGCCCCAGTTAAAGCTTCCTGAAAAGCAAACACCTTCCCTGAGCCTGTTTGGCAACCTGCTTCCTAAATCAATTTCCCATCATGTAGTATGTTCCTCAGACCCTAGAGGGTAATCAAATCGTTTATTTTATAGTAGTCAACATTCATGCCAGTCCTCAGGGCCAGGGGCTTTTGCTAAAATTCAGACTTTTTTTTTTTTTCACATTTCCTCAGTAGGCTTCATTGTTCAGCGGATCTGTAAAAGAGATTTCTCTTCACACACCCTGGTAGAAAAGATTGGCTGATTTCCTCCATAGCTGGTTTCTGACTTTGAAAAAAAAAAGAGGCTTAAAAATGTGTTTTTCCCTTTTATAGTAAAGTTGTTTAGAGGTGGGTGTGGTGGCAGAAGGCTATAGTCCCAGCACTCTGGAGACCGAGGCAGGGGGATCTCAGAGTTGAGGCCAGTCTGAGCTGAAGGGCAAAGGTCTGGTGCAAGCAAACAAAACAAAACAAACAAACAAAAAGCAGGGTCTTTTAAAATGTTTTCTCTCTACTTCTGATTATAGCTGCTGTTGAAGCTTGCTTAAAGGGTTCTGCTCTTGAACCCATTTCTGGTAGATCCTGGATGAGGTCGATGTAGATTTCTCTTTAGGCAGTTGATTGAGGGAGCACGTAGCTACACAATTAGAATACAGCTCTTAAAAACTGCCAGCCCACGGGTTGCATTCTCCAAAGAATAACAAGGTTGAAAACCACTATGTACACTCTTACCGGGTCCCTTCATGAAGCTGGCACCGTGATTTACCTATCTCGAGCCTAGAACTCTTATTTCTTGGTTCTGTGGTGGTTTTTCTTCCACGAAGTTTGGAGTTTTAAAGAGTTCTATTTGGTGTGTGTGTGTGTTAATGTTTTTGCTCTTGGTGGCTGGCACAGGAAATGTGGGGTGTAATCAGACTGTAAAACTCTAAGCAGAAAGGAGATTGTCATTTGGGCTGCAGACGAAGCAGATAACAGGCAGCTAATAGTCAGAAAGATAAGAGAATGAGTTTGATTCCTCATTAAAAGCCCCATACTTGAAGTCTTTTAAAGAAAGGCCCTGGGGCCTTTGCTTATTAAGTTACATAAACAAGGTGAAGTGCTGTGGGGGAGAATGGAAACTCTTGGTGTGACCTATAATTAGAAAATTTCCACACGGGGAATAAAAACAGAAGCTGTGTGTGTGCTGCTTCCGACCAACCAACCGTACTCACCAATGGAAACCGAGCCATCATGGGTGACAGATAAGAAAACACCAAGGAAGGGGAAACTTGAGCTAGGCTGCTGGTTTGTCCTCGTGGCCACTCCACGCGGATGGAACCAGTCCTTGGGGTTTAAATGATCTCCAAGGCACCTTGAGAGGGGTATCACTGCTACCACGCACTACAACTGCCCAAGTCACACAGCCAGTGTTCCAGGCTTGTAAAAGTGGCCTTCTGCCCTGAGGTTGCTTCAGAAACAGCTAGAGACAGCCAGCTGACGTAGGAGAGCGAGAACTGGCTGCCTATACAAATTCCTGCCAGTTGCTTCCCTTCCCTTCTACGACTCCGGATGGGTCTTATCTACCTGCTGATGGTGTTGTGCATATCCTGTGTGCTTAGGTGTGCTGGAGTACGTAGAAAGCTGCAGGGGTGCCTCGGGAAACCCAGCCATTCATGGTAAATGTGTCTTTGTATAGAATGCAGGGTTTTTCTCTATTTAAATTCGTATCAGGAATCTGAGGCATGGTGAAGTTTTTAAGAGAGAAACCGAGTTGTCTCTTTAGTTGACAAAGAGTGTGAGGGGATGCTCGTGGGTGGCTGGAGTTTTGTAGAGGTCACAGCCATATCTGCTGTGACTCACAGATACTGTTTGCTTCTGAATGTGCTATTGAGAGACCCTCCTAAGTTTCCCAATGCCAGACTTCATGTTAGAGCTAAGCAGGGTGAGGCTGGGGTGCTGGGGCAAAGGAGGGAGCCCGGTTCCTGCCCTGCCTCTCAGTTGTTTGAGACTGTGAGAGAAGAGTTCACTTTTCTGAGTCTCCATGTCTTCCTTGTGTATACTTCCTCCCATTGCATCCCTGCACATCCTGAGTGGCTGCGAATATTGACCTTGGTGATTCACCAATAGCTTCTATGAACTGGTAGGTTGGCAAACTCTTTGAATATGAGATTGCCTCTCTAACCTGTGTCTCAGTGTCGGAGAGATAGGCAATGCTGCTTTTGTGATTTAACAAATATACATTTAGAAATGCTGGCAGAGTGACTGTTCATAGCAGCTGTTGGCTTGCATTTTGCTTTCATCTAACCCATATAATTTTTCTTCTATAAACAAACATGTTGCTAGTCCACTGGATGACCTTAAACAAATCCCCTCTCCCCGGAGTCTTGTATGTAGCCCCAGCTTAAGTTAAAGTAGTCGAGTTATTCAGCTTTTCATTGTACCCAAAATACCAAGGACAGCTTACAGAGAGTAATTGTTTTGGCTCATGGTCCAAAGGGGTTCAGTCCATAGTCCTTGGTTACATTGATTCTGGTGAGGCAGAGCATCTTAGTGATGGAGCACGTGGAAGATGAGGCAGTTCTTGGAATGGTGGACCAGAAGCAGAGAACAAGGTAGGCATTAGGAACCAGAGAAAACCCTCAGCTTCTCCTTCCCCAACACAACTAAAGGTAAAACATTAATTTAGTAAGGGATATATTAGGCTCAAATTTTTCTTTCTTTCTTTCTTTCTTTCTTTCTTTCTTTCTTTCTTTCTTTCTTTCTTTCTTTCTTTCTTTCTTTCTTTCTTTCTTTCTTTCTTTCTTTCTTAACAAAAAATTGATTCAACAGAAACCATTTGTCCCTATTAAACATGACTCCAAAAAGAAAATCCCACACTTATGGCTTATTGTGGTTTATGTCTATAATCCCAGAACTTGGAAGACTGAGGCAGTAGGATCGTAATTTATGTATGTGCATGTGTGTCTGTGTATGTGTTCATGTGTGTAAGTGTGGGTGTGAACATCAGGGAACAGCCTCAGGTGTTGGTCTTCTCCTACTTTGAGAGAGGGCTCCTGGTGGTAATGTTCTCTACTGTGCATGCTGGGATAGCAGATCTGATAGTTGGCCTGTATTTTTTGGTCATTCTTCTGCTTGGGGCGTGCTGGGATTACAGATATATGAACTACTGTATCCAAAGGGGAATCACAAATCTGAGGACAGCCCATGTTAAATAGTGAGTTCTAGGCTAGCCTGGGCTACATAGTAATTCTGTCTCAAAGAAGGAGAGACAAACTTAAAATTTTAAATTGTCTTTAACTTTTATATAAAAGAAGCCCCACTTCCCCCCTGGATGATTGGTCCTGGTTACTGTGTTTTCCATCCAGTTGGCATGTTTTTTACTCTTAAGTGGCCAGAGAAATTCTAAATGCTCTGGCCACTCACCTATAGATGGCAAGGGGAACTAGCTACCTGGAAAACAACTTGTACCCTTAGCCTTCCACCAGGACACGAGACATAATGTTCACATGCTTCACTGGCCAGAACCGCTGTGCTGTACATGATAATGACATCTATTTCTCTCTCTCTCTCCCATCTACATTTTAAAGTATGTTTCTATTAGGTTTCATCCTTGGAAGCTTCATCTACTTCCTTAGAGACAGAGACTTTCACTGGCCTGGAGTGCACTGGTGAGGCTAGAATGGTTGGTCGCTAGGCTCCAGGTACCCTTCTGTTGATACCTCTCCGGTGCTGGGAGCAGAGGCGTGTGCCTGGCATTAGCATGTGGATTCTTGCAATTGAACTTAGGTCCTACTGCTCGTGAGACAAGCAATTTACCAGCTGACTAATCTGCAAATGCCACATTTTGTATTTGGTCTCTTCCTTGTGACACTAGAAGAGCAAATCCGAGCTAGTGAGAGGCCCATGGGTAGGACACGTGTTGGAGCTACCTTATCCTGTTCATACATAACCATTAGTCCGTATGCCAGGATACAGAGTCATTCCCACAAGGCAATAAATATGAGAAAGAAAAGCTGTCATGACGAGTTTGTGAAAAAACAAAACAAAGTCATACATCTATATAAGCATATAGATAAAAAAATGTCTGAAATTGTAAAAAATACCGTAACAAGAGATCATCTCTGTGTGTGTGTGTGTGAAGATATGGTAGGTATATATGTGGAGAATGCCAAGCGTTTCTTTAACAGATGTTTGTTATACTTTATGGACCACTGAGGAAAAAATGTAAGGAATAAATGAGAAATAGTTGTGAAGAAAAACTAACATGTGATGTTAGGTACAGAATTAGAGAGACCAGATCTGAAAGGGAAGAGTCAGTCCCCACTGCAGACTGGACGCAGCGAAGGGAAGGCTGGAGAAGAGCCTTCCGGATACACAGCGGCTGCGTGGGGTGGCCTGTGAAGTCTCTGCTGCTTCTGCCACTCTATTGTATTTTCAAAGCCTGTGGGATGACACCACTGAGTGGTGGTATTTACGATCATTTGAAAGTCATCAGGCTCCAGGCAAACACTGGGCTGCAGTTACTGTTCCGCTGTTTCCTGTTGTTGGTCAACGGTAGCTCATCTACACCACTATTGGGGATGTTCCCTGAGCAAGTGCTGTGCTGCAGTCATTTCGCTTCACACACACAGTTTCGTTTAGTCTCAACTGATATGCTGACCTTAGGGCTGTTCCCATTTCACTAAGGAGGCAGTTAAGGCTCCTTACTAGTGTAGTGGAGGTTTGGGTACGAACATCTTAACATCCGCTTGACCTCTTCCCAAATCTCATTAGAAAATTTGACTTTGAGATGATCTATTCTCTAAAGACTTTTTTATTAGGCTAGCTAACAATTGCCTATTTTAAAAACTAAACATGATTTTCTTATTGACGAGATGGCTTGAAATTTACTGTGTGCCTTTTCTTTTTCTTCCTATGAAGTCTCTCTGAAAGAATGATGCTGGCCTAGTGGGATCAGAACATGCCTCTCCCTGCCTGGGCGGGGTGGGAAAACACGAGGGGAGGGTGTGGACTTTAGAAATCTCACACGTAGACTGGGAAGACAAAGGTTTCTCTACCCAGAAAAAACAAATTGCATTCTGCCTGAAGACAATGGTCTTCCAAGGCAGCTATTGTTTTGAGGAGCAGTTTTTCTGAATTCCTTAATTTCCCCTAAAATATACAAAGGAAGGGGGCCTCCTTCTCAACCAGGGTGAGAAAGCCTGGGCACAGCGCTTGCTGCTCTGCCATGTGGGGGAGTGTATGAATAGCACAGCAGTTTAGCTATGGGAAGAAGAGAAGTGTTTTTTCCCAGTGACATTTTATTTTTTATTTATTACAATTTATTCTTTTAAATCTCGATTGTAGTCCCCTCCCTCCTCTCCTCCCAGTCCCACCCTCTCTCCCTCTTCCCCCCTATCTCTTTCTTCTAGTCCACTGCAAAGGGGGATTCTCCTCCCCTGCCATCTGACCCTAGCTTATCAGGTCTCAATAGGACTGGCTGCATCCTAGAAGAGAAGTGTTGGAGGAGAGGAGAAGCAGATACCTGAGCCTGTTTCTCTCTGTGCTGAAACCTCTGGGAGACATGGGGTATGGAGGTCAGCCAGAGAAGGGCCAGGGAGCACGAGGGAAGGGCTTGCTCTTGGTTGTTAGATGTCTACCAAGTAAGCTTCAATGAGCCAGGTGCTGGAGAACCTGAAGGTTGTGGGAGGCATCTGAAAGCACAGAGATCCCAGGGTTCACATGCTGAGACTAGAGCCCTCTGGGCAGAGATGACAGTGTGGGTCACAGATGGCAGTCAGACCAAAAGTCAAATTCCCTCCACCGTTCCTTCAGGCTTTCAGATGTAGACTGGAGGAACAGTGTCAGTGGGACAAATAGAGACTGGGTCTCTTCACTATCTCCCCAAGCTGGCAATTGAAGGACTGAGGTTTGTATGGGAACCCCAACATCACCCCAATATCATCGCAGAGTTGATACAGCCTGGTCTCACTAAAGGTCAGTCCTGGATGGCAGAATTCGGGCCACCAAGTCCAGAAAGCTCTCTCCACGCTTCATACTTACCCAGAACTCCTTGCATCAAGAAGAAGATGTTGGCAGAGTCAGGATCGAGTAGGATCTGATCAGTGTTGTCTGAGGGACGAGCTCTGCCTATGCAAGATGGTAGCTCTGGACCAGAGCTGGCAGCCAAACACTGGGACACAGCTAGAAACACTGAGTGAGGAATTGGGCTCTCCAACAACAAACATTATTTTCAAAGTGTGTTTTATACATATTAATCAGGCATATGGAGTGGACTGGTATTTCAACACATGTATAATAAGTATAATGATCAAATCAGAGGAATTAGCGTATACATATCCTCAAATATTGGTTATCGCTTTGTTTTCTGAGAACGTTGAAAACCCTTCTCTTCCACCTATTTTGATGCATACAATAAGGTATTGTTAACTACAGTTACTGTATTGTGCTGTAGAGCATTTCTCCCATGGAATTCTAGTTTTGCACCCTTTGCCCTACTTCAAATGTTATTTTTAAAGTGTTTTAAGTCTTTGGGAATTTTATGCCCTGTATTTTGGTCATGTTCACCCCAACTCTTTCCCCTAATTCATTGGCGCCTCAGCTAAGGCTAGGGTTCATGAACCCCTCTTCCCTATATGCTAGAATATTAACTGGCATGTCAAACATTTTTTGAATTGTAAAAAAAAAAGTGAAAAGAAAACTTAAAACATAAAAGAATATGAATCGCTCATAATCCTTACACTATAACATAGTTATTTGTTTCCATGTTCCTGTGTATTTGTTTCCACAGTTTTGAAATCCTAGGATCTATACACGAGGCAAAAATCTACGTTTAGTTATTTCACCTCTAAGGATGTCTTGGAAGAAAACGAAAGTATTTCTAAATAATGGGTGGTGGAAATCAGCTCTTGTATTTACCGTGGGGAACTGTCTTCCGGAGGGGAGTGCCGTGGTTTAATTTGTAAATGTTAGCATCTAAGGCCAGGTAGGCCCTGATGGCTCCTACACAAGGTGGTGCACGTTTGGGAATATTATTTAATGGATTAGACAGAACTGCATTTTAATGTGGGTAAGATAAAACACTCTTTCTGCTTACGAAGTCTGGATTAATAACAGATTACACTCCGCTGTGCACCCATCCGATGGTCATTTGGATTGTGATCCACTTCCTGTGGCTACTGCAGCATTGAAGACTGTAAAAAATAGGTGAGCTGAAAGGGACAAAGTGGTTAATTAATCTCACCATTTCTGCTTTTACCTTAATAAATGTTTCTCTGGTCACATGCGTAGGTGTGTCTTCGTGTGCAGGACTGTGCAGTTACCATATCCTGTTTTACAATTTGCTCTTTTCCTTGTATTATGTCACAATTAAGTCTCAAAATAAGACTGTTGGGCCTCTCTGCAGGGCTTTTGATGGTGAACAATGCTTCGCCGAGTGTACTGATTGCCAAGCCACAACTCTTTGTTTCTTCGCCTCTCCACGTCAGGTCTCCCAACTTCTCTAGAATTTTCTTCCTGTGTAATCAAGCTCCCTTTCCTTACAACCCACCAATCTGTCTTTTTCTTATCCTCCTTGAAGGAATTACAAGCTGGTCCTTTTCCTCACTTGAGCCCAGCTGTTTGCCAGGGTCCAGATGAGCAGGAGGAGGCAGATCCCGTCTCCTGTCTCCCGGCCGGGAATAGGGTCCTCCACTTGTCGCCGCTTGAGATTTAAGAGGCGGAGGGAACATGGCTTGTTTCCTGTTTATGGAAGGCTCCTCTTCCCTTGGCTCCTCTTACCTGTCTCCTTTTTCCTGCCCTTGCCTGTCATGTGCCCTGAACAACTTCCTGCTCCCTCGGTGGGAGCTTAGAGAGATGCCCTCCACCCCTCTCAGCTGGGATCATCTTATATTCCAAGTACTCAGCTGTAAATCAGTTCTAAAAACCCCATGGATGACTTCGGCTGTTTGGGATGCTATTTCCAGCTGGACTCCCGTCTTAATGGCAAACCACTGTGCTAAGGTCCCTTGTCCCTAGGACAGATTCCTTACATGATTAACCATTGACAGCAGTAAAAGGAATAGGAGGGAGTCTTTTTGTGCTCATAATTGTCTTCACACTCCGTGACTCATACATCTCTGATTGTAAGCCAGAGTGAATAATCAGTTATGGTAAAAAAAATGGCAGTCGAAATAATTTTATTCAAAAAGCACAAAATGTACAGAGTACCTGTGTCTCTGACCCTCCCCCTTCCCTGCACATGGGACTGTTGCCACTGTACCTTTGGTTTTCAGTTAGGGGGCAGCTAGGACACGTGCCTTGGGCACAACATGCCGAACCCTGGAAGTGTGACTAGCCTGAACTGACCCATGGACAACTGTGAAACACATACGGGCTCTAAAAAACAAAACAAAACCCTTATGAAACAATATAATCCCTCGTATAACTATTTCATATCAATTACATGTCTACAATTTTGGAGTATCATGAAGTACATTTCACATGTCTCTTTTTATTTTTTTTTAAGTGTAGCTACTGGAAAATTTTAAGTTGCATATATGTTTTACGTTTGCTGCTTAGATTGTGTTTCTACTGGACAGTGCTGGTCTATTAAAAATAAATGGGTTCATAGCACATTCATGTGTGGGCACAAGTGTGGCAGAGAAAGGTTCACATCCTTTCTCCCCATTTGGCAATGGCTTTGGAAATTATTACATGTTACTACCTGGAGAGACTTTAACACTAATGATTTATGGTATTCTGTTAGGTAAAGACTCCTGGCATATAATCGGCCCTTTCTGATAAATCTTTGAGTTATTTCAGTTTTATTCCTTATTCCTTTTCTAGATGGTGACATAATAACACCTTTATTTCTCACACTCACATGCTAGAAAGAACTGGCTCAAAGAGTATGTGCAGGTTTAATTTTGACAGATGTCAACTTTTTTTTTTCCTAAAGGGATATGGTAGTTCACCCAGCCACAAGCAGTGATGAACCTGTTCATTTCCCTTGTTTACAAATGTTATATATTAACAGACATTTTTCCTATCTGATCATTAGCTTCTATAAGATTAAGTTGTACTACTGAGTCATATACATCTGTTCAAAAAATTCCTGAAAACTATAATGACCAATTTTATATAGAAAATGATGGTTTCCAAAGCATTTTCATGTTCCTTATTATATTATTACAATATTTTACTTAAGACAAAAACCAAAAGAAAGATAAAGAGGAAAATAGAATTCTGTGTGTGGAAAAGATATGTGTGAACTAATTTAATTCCCAGGGCTGTGTGGAAACAGATTCTCTGGGTTTTATCATCCCTGTTTTAACACACTAATATTCTAAAATGTAAGCGGCCACGTAAATCTCCAGAAGAAGATGCAGAGCTGGTGAATGGGTGATCAGTAGCCTAACTTTGTTCTTGGATAGGAACAAGACTGTAGAGAACATGTATGGGATTGGATGCGCGCATGTGTACACATGTGTGTCTGTCTATTTCAAGGCTCAAAACCAAGTTCTAGTTTTCTAAGTTCTCATCCTGCCTTTTATGTTCCCCTATCCTAGTGACTCAGTCCCTCCTGGGCAGCAAGGCTCAGTTCGCCTGACCCAGTTCTTATTTTGGTGTGAGTTAAGGGAAGGACAGGAACGCTGAGGAGGCATTTCCACCTATTCAAGTACTTGCGCCTCCTCCCTGGCCTAGGAAGATGTTCAGCCTCCTCGGAGCTGAGCGGCATCTTCTCCATTTTAGGGGTCTGCTGTGGACGGCTGTAAGCAGGCAGCATTTATGCTGAGACCCTGGCGGAAACTGAGCGGCCTTCAAGGGCACTATCTGTTAGGTTGGGTAAGACCTCGTCTTCACCCCCATCCCAAATCAAGTACAGATACAATAAACTATACTTGTGAAATGCATCAGAAGCTTCTGTGATTTTTGAATGGTCTTTCTTCTTTCCCTGCAGAGGAAAAAAAAATGACAGGAAGTAAATGATCCGGAAGTCCAGGAACAATAGGCTTTTCCTGGAAGAGTGGTTCTGAAGCAATGACTAACAGACTAGACACGCTGGGCTGAAAGGCAAAGTTAGAGACCGTTGGCCGCGGAGGCAGGGGTGGGGCTGGTAGCCAGCTAGAGACAGCCAAGAAGAAGGTTTGGGCAAGTCTGACCGGTGACAAAGAAAGACAGATTCCTCAGGATGATCACGCTGGACTTGGAGACCATCAAGTTGGTCATTGGCAAACCCTGCTTCCTGACCCGAAGCTTTGGAGACAGGCTCAGTATCCGATAGGAACAGTCAAGAGAGGCTGTTTTTGCTTGCTTTCGTAAAAAACATCATCAAGGTTTGGGAAAGCTCAAAAAAAGAAAAAGTAGAACCTCCAGCAGGCCCTGATGCGTTTTTGGACATCTTTGGATGCCCTGAAGTGTTAGTATTTAGAAAGACCATGAATTCCCCAGCAGTATTTAGTAGTTCAAGAGTGATTTTCACTCTTTAAAAGTAAGTGATTATAATTGGCAAATCAAAACAAAACAAACAAAAAAGGAAGACAAAGAGGGAAGCCCCCTTCTGTCTTTTTAGCCCAAGTGTGGAAAACAATCAGTTATCACAAAGGATGGGATGCAGCGACACCCTGCTTTAGCAGATCAAGCCACTCCAGCACCAGCAAGGAGGGCTTCATTCCTCCTGGGCACTGTGAGATGGTGTAACCTTCCCCCAGCTGGGTCATCCATCTTCCCAGATCTTTCAATCTTAGCAGCTGCTTTGCAGGGATCTTTGGGAATGGAGGGAGTCTCTTTCCAACTGAGTATCATCCTCAAGTAAAATTAATGGTTGTATTTACTTGAAAAGGTATTTTTTAAAGAAGAAAGGAAAAAAAATCACAATTCTGCCATTTTGACAACTATGAAAACCACCTCCTTTGTTCCCTCATGCCATGCTGCAGAAGCAACTACTATAAAAAAGTAAAAATTAAAGACAAGAAAATGGGTGCACCTTTCATTTAAGTGTGCAATTGTATTTATACCTACTCTTAAGTGAAATGCACTGACATTGCAGTTTTTTTTGCAGTTTTCAAATCAACACCAGAACACTTCCTTTTTAAACTAGTTATAATGCAATGTACAGAAATATAATATGATAACACAATGATAGCACAACTGTAAAATTAGACATACTTAACCCCGTGACTCACAAATATTACTTTTAGGGAAATGGAAAGGTGGACGTAGAAAGCCTTGTATGTAAAACTCGTAGCAGTTTCCCTCACAGAAGGAAAGCCGATGGAAGCCTCTGGAATTTCTGTCAGCTTGTCAGTGGAAGAGCAGTGTGCTGCGCACATGCTGTGACACATTGCTCAACAGGAGAAGTGAAAACACACAGCCACATGCGATGGCCTCTGTGAGTGATGCAGAAGTCACGGCTGACACAGAATTTCGAGCACAGAAGTCTATGTGCTTTGAGTTTATCTCAGTGGTATTCTAAAAGAGCCTAACCTCACGCCGCTCAGCTCTCCGCTGCTTTAGCTTGAAGGAGAGGATGCCCTGTGGATGGACACGTGGAAGTTCTCTGAGAGAGAGAGAGAGAGAGAGAGAGAGAGAGAGAGAGAGAGAGAGAGAGAGAGAGAGAGAGAGAGAGAGAGAGAGAGAGAGAGAAATCTCGATTGTGTTGGGAGTTTCACAATTACCTGTCAGGGATTTTCTAGGTTAGATCAATTAGGGTGGAAAAATCTACCTTGACCGTGGGTGACCCTGCTCTCCGGGCTGGGGCCCTCTACCAAATAAAGAAGAACAAGCTGTCTGAGCAGTAGTATTCGTTGATTGGCTTGGGCTTGCACTATGGCAAGTGCCTTGAGTCCCTGTTGCCTTGACTGCCTCTCAGTGATGGATTGCACCCTGGACTCATGGACCAAAATAAGCCCTTCCTTCTTCAAATTGCCTTTCTCACATGTTTCGCTGCAGCACAAAAACAGGTAATGGGCACAATGAGGAAGAAGATGTTTTATGTTTGGGTAGGGAAGATGCTTGGGGGCCTTGGCTAATGGAAATGGGGGCAAGGCAAGAAGGAATTCAGTGTCCAGCAGCAACCCGAGATTGAATTTTCACTGTTGGTTCTTTGAGTTCTTGGGTCTATTGACTCTTTTTTTATTTTTTTACCCCCTCAAATGATAAAATCCCTGCCTTCTGCATTTGGGGTAAATGGGTATGAATTAATCAAACTTTATGAAGTGTGTTGAGGATCATGTGACCCACAGCTCTATCGAGGTATGATGGGGGAAGGGGGAGATTTCTCCAGATGTGAACGTCAAATTAGCCAGTGCAACTGTTTACAACAGCTGGGGCAAAGTTTTATGTAGAAAGGAGCTGAATCTGTGGGTAACACTAGGCTTTAGTGTTGATCACCAGTTCCTTAGATTCTGTGTCCTCTAATAATTGAGACTTGGCTCTAGGCAGTGGGGCATCGTCAGAATTAACACGTGTGAAGTTCACTATCACCTGGAGATAACTATTGGGTCTTTATAACTACCTAGGAACTCTCATTTAAGCAGGAGGTGGGGTATGGAGGGCCCTTTGGGCCTTTTGTTGATAAATTGGCTCCTATCTTATTGCACTTGGTGCTATCATTCAAAGAAAATAATAATTTTTACTTTTCTGAGATTTTTTTTTGTGGTTTGGATACAGAAGCTAAAAAAACTTAAAACTAAAAAAAGGACAAGTAAAAAAGATGGATTAATATCGGCTTCTCTCCAAGATCTGGGAGAAGAGAGTTCATAACCTTCTGTGGTTTGGCCTGCTCACTTCCCTTCTACATGTGAGTTCCATCTCTTCCTCCAAAGAATCACGTCTCCCTGATGCAGATTTTGTGGTTTGGATGTTGAGATTGCTGCCTCTCAACTGTATTGGTGGCTCGGGTCTGATCAGAGAATACCCATAATTCCCATAGCCTCAGTGACTATTCTGGGCTGGGTCCTTGACCAGCACTATATCAAAAAGACAAACCTGAGGATCTTGCTTGAATTCTTGGAAGAGAGATTTCTTTTCTTTTTTAACCTAGAGTCGATGGGGGATATCTTGTCACCATGGAAGGAAAACCTGCCAGAAAAACAAGACTAGCGTAAAAGGAAAAGGCGCCAAGAGATGGATGGTAATTCCTGTGACACCGTATGAGTGTCCGCATGAAGCCATGCCAGAAGCCATGGATGTTAGCTGAGCAAATAATCTTGTTTTCTTTTCTCTTTTTCCTTGCTTCCTTCCTTCTTTCCCTCCCTTTTTTTTGGTTTAAGCCACTTTTAGCTCTTTTCAAACCTCAAATAATTTGAAGTATAAATATTCTATGGCCAGTGACGAAGCCATCAGCATGCACATTTATCACTCAGAGAAATAAAATGTTACTATGTTCTGTTTGCTCTCATGGAATCAAAGGAAAACATCTAACTGATGCTGCTGTCTCCCCATTACTGGCTGGTCTCCAAAATATGTCAGGATGAGAAGTCACATTTTTTTCTTTGTCTCCCTCCCAAAGGTGTTTCTGACAAGCACACAGCGCTCAGATAGCCGGTGTGCCTGTGCAAATCCCCCGTCTACCTCACCTTGTCACGGCCAGTCCTATCTCTGTTTGCAGAGACTAGGTGTTCTCTCTCTGCCTTTGGTCTTAACTCTGATGTCCCAGTCCCCATCTGAAGCTCTGTCTCATCTAAATGGAGACTCTCACATTTCTCCACTCAGGAAAGTATCCCGCCACAACAGGAATCACACTGACTTTGAAGATTGTACTCACCTCCCAGGGACTCCCAGGGCACCCCTGGGCCTTGGAGAGATAAAGAAAGGACATGAAAGAGGTGTGGAGGTTATCTAATGAGGAGAGAGACTGAGAGAGCAGAGGCTGCAAAAGAAGTTGGCTTAGCCAGCTGTTAGAAGGATTATTTTTCCCAGATACCATGGCTAGTGTTACTCCTGTTATCAGGAGCCAGACCTTAGGCCAGTGAAAGTATTGCAACGGGAATCCCATAACTCACATGTCTGGCTTTACTGCAAAAGAAACAAACAAACAAAAACCCCTGTGTTTAATGATCAATGAAGCCATCTCTAGAGCGTAGTCCAGGCTAGAGACACAGTTGGGTGGAGAGTATGGGTGGGGTCCGAGTGCCTAAATGCTTAAAGGACACTGCCCCGTCAGCTCCGTCACCACACATGAATACATGGTGCGGGGGGCCACAGCTGTGCCGCCAGAATCCTCTGTGCTTCAAAGAGAGGCTTCGATCCCAGAAGGATCAGTTTGTAGCCTCCGATTCTTAGCAGCAGCATCTATGACAGGTGGCTACAGAGTGAGCATGCTCAGATCAAACTCATGGATTTTCAGTGGGTCACAAGCTTTGAAAGCACAGGCTATGGTATCAGGTCGGCCTGGCTTTGCCACTCAGTGATGTCATGGCCTTATGCTAGAAGCTTAGTGTCTGAGTGACAGTTTCCAGGTCCAGGCAGTGTGGTTGCAGTTTCTACCAATGCCTAGAGGGGAGGGGTAGACATGGAGGTTGAATTGCGTGATACTGATTGCTCTTAATGCTGCCACCAAGCACCCATAGTAAATACTGGGAGTCCTACACACAGAGCTGAAGAGATACGTCTAAGATGCTGCTGCTTTTGTGTTTTCCCAGAACCTCTGCTCAGAGAGACAATATCCAGTAAGAGTCAAGAACACCCGTCGAATGAAATCCCGCTCCCTTTCCGTCATCCATGCACCAGGGGCCTCCATCTTCTCATCTGTGAAACAGGAGCCTGAGATGCTCTCCTAAGTGATCAGAAGGCCAGCTTAATGAGATATTATGCAAAGCACTCAACATTTGTTTCTATGACTTGCTAGCATAGTCTGGTGCAGAGAAGAACGGGGGATTATTTTAATTCTGTAATCACAAGCAAATTTGAATAGATCCTGTGTCATAAGTAAGACTTCATACACCTCTGAACTCATGATTTATATTGCTCAGTAGCTTAGAGAGTTGTAAAAATCTACCTAGAGACTATAGGGAAAGGGTGGAGAGAGAGAGAGAGAGAGAGAGAGAGAGAGAGAGAGAGAGAGAGAGAGAGAGAGAGAGAGAGAGAGAGAGCTGGGCATGATGGTGAATGCCTTTAATCCCAACACTCAGGAAGGCAGAAGCAGGTGGACTGCTGAGTTCGAGGCCAGCCCGGTCTATGAAGTGAGTCCAGGACAGCCAAGGCTACACAGGGAAACCCTGTCTTGAAAAATGAAACACAGAGAGAGGGAACAGAAGAGAGTGAGTGAGAGAGAGTGAGAGAGGGAGAGAGAGAGAGAGAAAGAGAATGAGAGAGAACCTGTTAAGCCGTTAAGATCACCCAGCAGCCAGCAGTCCTGAATACCCTTCATGTCCCATTCGTGCAAACGTGCACACCTTGCCCCTATCCGCAGCTCCAAGCCCTGCACTGCCTGCTCCATGAAGAAAGGGAACTAATGGAAATGAGATTTTTTTTTTTATTCACCTAAAAGAGAGAGACAAGTTACTGACTGTAATAGATAAGTGATTCCGGGAGACACTTTCTAGCTGGGAAGGAAGGAGGGCTCATCCACTCAGCCTCATGGTAGCAATTATTTGAAGCTGTTCCTATATTTCATGCATTCCCTCCCACCCCCACAAACTGAGATGTTTCGATGTTGCCAAGGCAAGGCGTAAGACCTAAGAGTTCTTCGACACCAGAGCAGGCGGCACTGTTAGGAAGCATGTCCGACCTTAGGTGCATGGATGTCTCACCTCTGGGAGACCCAGTTTCTTCCTCTGTAAGGTGAGGCAAGAGCAACTTTTAGCCACCGCTCCATTTTACGTTCCCTAGGAGAAGTTCATTATAAATGATCGCAAATGAAACAAGGCTGACGATAAGTGAATGCCAAGCTTAAGCAGACCTGTTGTCTAATTCATCTCATGATTTAGGCAGCAAGTGCTTAAATGAGGAGCTGACTGAAGAGCTAGCTTCATTTGGTAAATATTTATTGGACGTGTGCTATCATAGGGCACTGGCTCTGTGACTTCATCTGTGTGGACAGCTTCTCCGGGTACCAGGAGCAGCCCACGGCATCTTATCAACGGCACTGGGAGGTTTGCGGATATATTACAGACACATCTTCGGTCGTGCACTACATTTCCCCCACATTTGCCTGTCAGCCTTCCTTCTCTTTCTTTTTTTAACTATAGCGAGCACATCTGTCCCTGAACGTGCCCATCTCCTCTGATTTTGGAAGCTAAGCAGGACTGGATGCGTTTAGTCCTTGAGTGGGAGAACACATCTATCTTAACAATAAATTGGCTGTTTCCGTGTGCTTTCCTCTCTTGATTTATTATTATTTAGAAGTACAGCTAACCACTTTGAAAGCCAACATGAATTTTGCTCAGCAGAAAATATGATTTTATTGCTCAGTTCTTCCCAGGTCAGGCTGTTTTCAAGTAGTTGAATACAATTAAAGACATTGACTGGGCACACGCACTTAAGTGCTCTAGAGAGAGATAAAAATTCCTATGGAAACAATGACATCACAAACCTTGGAGAATGAAAGAGCATATCATTGTTTTCAGGAAAGAGAAGTGTTCTTTAGCTAGAGGTAATTTATAGGTGAAAAGGTCTGACCATCTAGCTGGAGTTTTACATTGTTATAATGTTATTAACAGAATCACCAGAAGTCCAGTTGCAGGCCTGGTCACTGTATGGCTTTAAACGTCACTTCCCTGGAGAAGCTGAACTTATTCTTGTGCATTGTTCTAAACTAGAAGGACAGGACCTTGAGGATGAGGTTGTATGTTCAGCCTTGTAACCTGTCACCAAACAGATTCCAAAGTCTTTTGTAACATATACTTTTGATTCTATCAATTACACTAATGCTTTTGTTGTGCTTGGGCCAAATACCGTTATCCCTGGATTAGCTAAATATTCCATTGTGAAGCTGTATGGTTTGTGAATTTGAACTTTTTGTAGATTACCTTGGCCTGCTCAGCTTCCCTAACAGTTCCCAATCCCCCATGGGGGTTATCAAGTACTTTCTTTGATGGTCAAAGAAGTAGTTCAGTGTGACATTCATTGTAAAGGACTAGAGAAACGTCTGGATAAAGAGACCTTGCAATGCATGCACAATTCACTCAGCTGACTTGTAGTACAGTTGGGTAATAACTTCTCATGGTCTACAGCACAGCAGGACAGCCATGGCTGAGAGCAACTAGCTGTCCCTTTCCAAAGAGCTAGTGGGGAGAATTCCGAATATACTCAACACATAAAAATGTTGCAGGTGAGAGGCTAGTCATCCCGACCCGATTGTCATGAGTTGTACATACGACTTGAAATAGCACACTGTGTGGTGTAAGCATGGACAGCCACTCCATTTCAAGGAAAAATGAAAATGTGGATTAAAAACGTCATTGCCATTTGCTTTGTCTGAGGCTTATGGGTGTCTATCTCCTCTGAGGTGGGCGGGGGGCACTATCTTTGCTATTTCACCTTCTGTTCCAATCTCTGCAGAGAGGGAAAGTAAGAAGGAAGCCTCTTTCGTCGCTGATCACTTTGGCAACATCAAAGGATTAAGAGAAGTGTTTTTTTTTCTCTCTTTCTTTCTGTGTCTCTCACCTACTTCTTCTGTCCCCTCCTCTTCACTCTCCATAAAGCTTATCTAGGAAGCCAGACACCATTTGCCATGTCACAGTAAGGTGTGTGTAATGCACGCTCTGATGGCTTGCTGTTTATAACACAGCCACACGGACTTGTCATTGAGGCAAGAATTGCTTGCTATCAGGACCAGTGTCCTCCACGGGGATTACCCGGGCTGGCCTGGACTCAGATCCGTTTCTTAGAGCAACGTGTCTCTCCCACTTAATATCTGTGTCTTTGTTTAAGAGATTCCCCACTTGTTTGCCATTGTTCCTGTAGTCGTTCGTTTTCTTTTCAAAAACGCAGCCCATCTCTGTGCAAATTCGTGTTTCATTTGGTGGGGTGGGAAGAAGCTCTTCCCATTTGAGAAGGGTAGAGAGGTAAAAACAAAATGAAACGGAAAGCTGCTCAGATAACGCAGGGGGATTTTAAAACCCCTTTGTTATAACAATCCTTTTATGTTTGAAATATTTATTGGGCCTCTTCCTGGCCACCATCGGAAGGGAAACCTGAATTGGTGCCCTCTAAGCTACTCGGGCGGACAGAAGAGCACATGTTTACACGTCAAGATGGTGCTTGATCTCAGAACGACAGGAAACGATTTTACAAATCCAGATAAACTATTTTACCCTAGAAAGTGTACGGGGCTAAAGACAGTTCAAAGTAAGCACGGGAGAATCTTTACCCTGTGACCCCAATGTAGCTAGCTTCACGTCAGGGAGGCTCTGGTAAGACAGTGGCTGCAGAGGGGACCGTTTGCCTTGCTGAAAGTGCTGGAAAGTCTGTTCACACAGCGAAGCAGGGCACAGCAACACAACAGGGCTTCTGTTCTGAGTGAACACAAGAGTGAGTGCATAGCTGCTCTCCCCAGAGTTTTCTGATTTGGCACCCTTATGGTAAAAGTTGTAGGTGCTGTACACGATCGCACTGTATTCTGTTTCTGGTTTTGGCACTTGTTTGGTGAGATTAGTTTTCTTCTGGATAGGCCAGAGCTAGTAGCTCAGCTCCACTCCCCATCAAAAGTTATTTGTAAGTAATTCGAAGTTTGTGTAGATGAATATCACACCGTTAGATTGTTTTTAAACCTAACAGATGAGCAGAGGTGGCTAAGTGGGCCAATACCTTGCCACTAACCCTGGCAAGGTAGACCCTCGGAAGAATGAAAGAACCTACTTCTCAAAGTTGTCCTTTGATCTCCACAAACACATCACGGGATTCACAAGCATGCTCAAACATACATGGATATGCACATGCACACGCACAGGCACACACACAGGAAATATAAGGGTTGGAGAGATGATTCAACAGTTAAGAGCACCAGCTGTTCTTCCAGAAGAGCTGGGTTGGATTCCCAGCACATGGTGGCCTACAACTGCCTATATCGCCAGGTCCAGGGGATCTGATGTTTTCTTCTGACCTCTGCAGGCACTGCACACACGTGGTGTACAGACATGCAGAGGAAAAAATATCTATACACATTTTTAAAAAATGAAAAATTTTGCTTAAAGAGGATTAGGGAGAATTTCCCTTCTAGACTTTATGATTTACCATAAAGCTAATAAAAATTATAACATTATATGTAAATCAGTGAAACATGAAACAGATTATATATACACATTTATATATATTTGTATGTATGTACAAATATATAAAAATATATGGATATATATATATATATACATACACACATAAATATACACATGCATATATAGATGTTAGCATTAATGAGCTCTTGCTTCCCACCACTTGGTATCCCAGGAGCATTAACTCAATTCTCACAACTTCTTGAGATAGACTTTAATTGTTATCATCCTCATTAGCAGATGAAAATACTAGACACAGCAAAGTTTAGTGACTGATTTAAAGTTAAACAGTTGGTGAGTGGTAGAGACAAGAATTGAACCTAGGCAATAAAAGTAGATCCCTATTTGACTCATATATAATGTACAAAATTAACATGCAGATATATTAAATGTCTGTGTGTATAAACGTGATGACGTTATAATCTTTTTACAGTAGTGGAGGATAATCTAGAGAAACATTCCTCTACATTTTTGTGGGGAGAGGAGGTCTGAGATAGGGTTTCTCTGTGTAGTCCTGATTGTCCTGGAACTCACTCTGTAGACCAGGATGACCTTGCTCTCAGAGACTCACCTGCCTCTGCCTCCTAAGTGCTGGGATTCAAGCATGTGCCACCACGGCTTGGTGTCATGTACACTTTTCTTAAGCAAGACTAAAATCCCAGAAGGCATCAAGAAAACTTTGATTTAATGACATAAAATTTCAAAACCTCTGCTGACACAGCACAATAATAAAATTAGATATCCCATGAAAAAGTAAGAAAAAATATATGTGTCATACATTTGGTAGCAGGTTTAATAATACGAAATATGTAACAGGTAAAGAATATTTATAAAATAGCATAAGAACTGTTCAACTGAGAAACATGAACTCTGCCCAAACTGTAAGATACAGATATGCCAAGAAAAGCCATGGTGGCAATATTCAAGGTATCAAAAGGCTTTTGGAGAAACTCCCAACTTTCTTACTTAGTTTCATCTTGAGAAGAGAACTCAGCTGAAGTGGTAGCCCACCCTACCTCAATCATCTTTTAAGATATAAGAGAAATCCTTTACCCAGTTCTGGGGCCCTTACAAACCCAGATTGTAGGTGGAAGCTTGCCAGTGACTGGGGAGGGGAGAGGTTGAGCGTGCATGCTTCAAAGCTTCTCCAGAAAGGATTTCCTGTGGTTCTGTTTCCTGGTTTTCTTGGTGGGAGGTGCTTCTCCCTCCCACTAGGTGGTCTGAGTCTTCCTGTAACTGTTTCTGCTCCTAGTAGAGTGGATCTTTGACCTCCAATCTGCAGCTTTTCCTTCGATCCACCATCTTATCTAGTTTTCAGGAGAGGAATATGATATATTTGAGGCTTCCTAGTCTTTTCATTGGCCTGAGACTTGAGTCTAAGGTTCTGTTTGGGGTGAATGGAATCTGGGGTGAGATGGTAGGGAAACAGCTACCAGAGTACTAGTGTGAGCCCATGGGAAGCAAAGATAGATATTCTTAGAGATTATCTTGTCCCAAGTAGATGTTTTAAAAACTTCACTGTGCTCAGGAAACGGGAATAATGATGAAACAACCTTTCAATTAGGATTCAATTTTATTAACCAAATATTGTTATGTCCACCTTACCAGGACATTGCCCTAATTTTTGTTATGGCTTCTAGTACTTAATATAATGTAAAGCTTATTTGATGGTTCTGCTCTAAATTCATGCTCACCAAACTAAAGGGACCTCGCACATCTTAAGATGTCTCCCCTTTTCATTCTCCAGGGAACCATCTTCCAGCCTTTCTTCAGATCTTAATTAAAAATTAATATAATTTGAAATTATTGATAACATTAAATACAGACAAGGTCAAGGCAGGGAGGAGTGTTCTCATAGATTGCTATTAGAAATGAACTGCTGGAAGTTTTTAGAAATTGCCAAAACATGTCTCTGTTTATTAAAATTTAAATTGACATAGATTTTAAAACTTAACACACCTAAAAATTTAGCCAAAAGAAGCAAAAACACCAGATAGATGGGTTTTATTTAAAGTTGTTCACTGAGGAACTCTAGATAACCCAAATATTTCTTAGGGAATATTTGAGTCAGTTACATCATATCCTCATATAGACTATCATATGGCTGCTAAAAGGAACCTCCTAACTCTGGGACGGTCTTTTAAAAAGTTTTGTAAAACATGGTACTAATAGCTCACTTAGAAATATGATTTAAGTATAAAAGCAAAAATAAATAAATACAGCCATGCTATTAACAAAAGACAAACATGAAACATGTCAATGACTGCAAACTAGAAAGATTATAAATGAAGCTGAGAGGGGACTGATAGAAGAAAGGATTCTTGTTGGTATGTTAGTATTGGGATTTTAGGAACAGGAAGATAATGGGCCCCAAGACCAGAAGATATAGTTATTATAAAACAAACAAAAAATAAGAGAAAAACAGATGGCAGGTGACTTATGTCAGAGTCAGCTGATGGCTTTTCCATTTTTCAGAAATGATGAAGGTTAAGTTTTGAAGGAAGGCTGGAGGAGGATTCCCTGGAAGACGAAAAGGGAAGACATCTTAGGATGTCCAAGGTCGCTTTAGATGATATTAGGTACTAGAAGCTATAGCAGTAATTAGGGCAATGTCCTGGTAAGGCAGAAGTTATAATCTTTGTCTTTTGAAAAAAGAAATCCAAAAGACCAAGAAGAGGATTGCAAACTGGCATAGACATTCTGGAAATCCATGTAGAAGAGTCTCTAAAAGCTAAAAATAAATCTACCAGTTCTTGGTATGTGCCCAAAGGGCTCGACTCCCTACTCTGAAGATATTTGCTAAGTCATATGTATTCCAGCTCTATCCACTATAGTTTGGAAATGGAAACAACCTAAATGTTTTTCAACCAGTGAATGGGTAACAAAAATGTGGTACATAAACACAATGGCATACCATTCAGCTTAAAAAAATGAAACTTGCAGGTGGATGGAATTAGAAAATCTTATATTAAATTAGACAATCCAGACCCAGAAAGACAAATGCTACATGTTTGCTCTCATCTTTGGTTCCTAGATCTTCAGATGTGAGTGTATAACCTGGAATACACATAGAACTCTGGAAAGTAAAAAGGTACTATGGGGGGCTAGTAATAGACAGAGGAATAGCAGAATATAGATGATATGAAGGGGGACATGGGTAGGGGGATTTGACTAGGAAAGGGGAAGGAGGTCAATACAGGGGGGGGAGAAGAAAATTTAACACTAAGGATGTTTGAAAAAGCCATAAAGAATCATATTATTTTTAATTTACCTAAAATTATATATACCTATAAGTGTATACATTATATATATATATACATGTATATACTAAGTGAAGTTATGTCTCTTAGTCAACAGTGAATACTCCAACAACCATACACTGTCCAATGAAAACCCCAATGCCAAGCATGATAAACCTCCCTTTGAATTGTTGGTTAGTTAAGTCCAATATGCTCCCATGTTGCAGGTTAGTTTGATGCTTGTATTTTGATACTATTACTGGTCCTCAAGCTCTGGTCACTGCCCAGATATACCTATCCTTGTTGTGTAAACCTGCCTAAGACGTTATTTCTGATTGGTTGATTAAAAGGCCTAAAACCTGGGCAGGGCAGAATGGGATAGGCATGGCTAAAGTTCCTGGGCTTTGGGAACAGAAGAAACACAGGTAACAGGCAGGAAGACAGGAAGAGAGGAAGAAGGAAGACACCACGATAGGTTAGCATGGAGAAGAAACCATGTGGGCCAGGAGAAAGGACTATGAGGATGATGTGGGTAGAGAAAACATGAAGATGAGAAATACAAGAAATACAAATATTTATAAGATTATGGATGGAAGGTAGCCCAGATAAGGATGGTTAAGGGGGATGGCATTGGATGGGGGCTGGGAGGTGAAGGGTGAGGTTATTGAGATAGTGTAGGTATAAATATCTTCCCACTCCAAGGTAAATAAGGCAATTATAAAATCTAACAGTTGTCTGTATCTTATTAATTGTGGTAGCAGGATAAACAATAATACCACTATAATAATTATAGGGCTAATAAAAACATTATATAGTACAGCACTCTAACAACACTCCCAAAACAATTTAGGCCATTGCTGTTGACAATGGTGGCCCCTCAGAGGTTAAAGGTAAGTCCCTATTACTGAACACACCATGTACCTCAGACACAGGACCCACGAGGTTTGAACTGAAGACCTGAGGGCCTTCTCCTTGAGGACTAGCTTTTGTAGCAATAGAAGGTACTATGTGAGCTGCAGTGAGAGGTAACCAACCAGTAGCCCCACTTAGATGTGCTGTCCATGAACCAAAACAAGGGCCAGCATGGAAATCTCCCTAAAGCTGCAGTAGTAACATATCTTGCTGGTAACCAATAGATGTCTAATTGGACTTAACACCTGCCCAACAAGACAGAAAGATGTCTAGAACTGGAGACCTATCTAACTATTGGAGGTCATAGATTTTAGAGGAGAACCCACTAGCTGTCTGGAAATGACAGAAGAGCTACAGCCTCAATACTTCAACTACAGCTTGCTAAATAAGACCTAAACTATGACAACACCAACAGACACATCAGCATAGAAGTAAATCTCACCAGGCACCGTCCCTTCTCAGGTGACCACAAACCTAATTCATTCACATTTTCTCTCCAGTAATGTAAGCTGACATTCATATGAAATTCCTTTGGAATAGTTGCTGTCTCTCTATTATTCAATAAATGCCTGGATAATGGTCAATGGTGTGGCTATTGTATAATTTCATCGGGATTATTTATGAGTGTTTACTCTTTGCTTCTGATTTTTACCTTAATATGCTGATTGTACAATACTATGGTTACCTTTTTCAGTGTGGTCCATGAAGCCCTGCATTGATATCATCCAGGAGGTTTTTACGTATGCATAGTCATCACCCAGGAGGTGTTTCCATATGCAGAATCTCAAATTCCACTCCAGATTACGAAATTAGCACCTGCATTTTAATGGGATCCCAAGAAATTGACATGGACACTGAAGAATAACTTCTGACTTAATACAGGTGACATATTACATCAATGCTGTCATTTCTACTGTCAGATTCCAAGGAGCGAAATCCTAGGGTCCATTGAGTACTTTCAGTTTTAGTAGGTCTTTAGCAGATTGATGAACACTTGTCAGATCTCTACCCTTCACTCACATTTCTTATAGCAGGGAGTTTTGATTCAAGATATCATAGGGCATTTGCTAAGACAGGAACATTCAGATTTTATTTGATTTCTCCCAGTGTAGTTGTTGACTTGCTTATAAAGTGGTATAATTGAAATAGTCTCAGTTCCAGATTTTGGATTTCTGAGTCCAATGACTGAAGGAACAGAAGAGAGAAAAAGAAGATAAAGGTGAAACTCTTTTTTTTTTTTTTGATGATGCTAGCCTGAGGATGTGAGGGCCCAAGATGGTAACTACATTGTCAGCCGGATATTGTGTGATATGTTTTTCATACTTATTCATGGTTTCAGAAAATACTTGTGATATGCATGGTGGTGGGTGAAGTTACAACACAGTAAAGGGTTGCAAAAAGATTCATCAGAATCAGGAATAACTAGAATATTCTAAATTACAATAAAATTGTTTATTTTTCTTGTAAGTTGGGCAGATTAAAAAAAAGTATTCAGTATGGCTGGGCAGTGGTTCTGCATGTCTTTAATCCCAGCACTTGGGAGACAGAGGCAGGTGGATCTTTACGTTTGAGGCCAGTCTGGTCTTTAGAGCGAGTTCCAGGACAGCCAGAGCTATACAGAGAAACCCTGTCTTAAAAAACAAGCAGACAAAAGACAAAAAATTATTTAGTATGAAAAGGCACAGAAAAACAGACACGTTCATGACTTGCTGATGGGAGCACTTGCTGATGGATAATGCTGTTTTATGGCTGTATCTATGGCATAGATTAGTGCACATGTTTATAGCTCAGCCAGGTGGAAACTTATCTCACAGAAATAGTCACGCAAATAAAAGGTGCATTAAAGGATAGCCCTGGAAAACTCTGAAACCACTTAAATGTTTGTTGATAATAATAGAAATTAAAGCTCTCAAAGACAAGGTATATTGTTAAGAAGAACAATGGAAAATTATCTCATAACAATATATTTCCAACAATCCACTCACTTTTGGAAGTAGTAACTCCCAAAGGTTTGTGTATGTGAGAGATGTAGAGGTGTATGTATGTTTGTGTGCATTTATCTATATGTGTAATATTACTACTGGAATTCTGGTATTAAATTAACAGGGTCACAAATAGGTGAAATAATTCATTTGAGATGACACAGTCAGAAGATTGAAGTGTTTATAATCTAATGTAAACCAATGTAGTCTGTCTTTAGAAACCATCAACCCATTCACCCATCCACCTACCTTCCTAGTGACCAAGTGTCTGACTGTCCTATCTGTTTGTCTATCTATCTATCTATCTATCTATCTATCTATCTATCTATCTATCTATCTATCTATCTATCTATCTATCTACCTACCTACCTACCTACCTACCATAGCTAGCTATCATCTTCCTACGTTTATGACTTTTTCCATACTAAGGGTCCCAGGCTGCCATTGGGACTGTTTGGGAAACAGTTTTCAGTTTTATACCTGACATAATAAAATTTCTGAAAATATAATTTTTTTCACAGAATAGTACAGGAAAAGACTGGATATTTACTTGGTTTTGGCTTCTGGGTAAGGGAGGTGGTCCTTTCCAAGGATCCATGTTGGGACCAAAGAACTGTAGATCTTCAGCTAGAGAAGAGCCACTGTCCCTAGCTTGCCATGGAGCCACAGAACCCAAGCCTTGCATAACAAGACTTCAGTGATCCTCATTAATTTGCTAATGAAGATGCAGGACCCAGAGCACATTAGTGACACAATTGGCCTTAAAATTAGATTTTCTGATTCTTGGGTCAAACCCACCCAACATATCATGATTTAGGATGATGTCATTTGTCATTTAGGATGTGACTAGACACAGCACTGATGTACTCCGCATTCTCCAAGAGGAAAGCAGATGCTGATCAACTACTATTGAGCCAATAGTTTGCTCATCAGTCTTAAAGATGTGGCTACTATCCCCTCCCCCAACAAGAATCTGAAAGGAAACCATGAAAGTCCAATTTATTTTTCAAGACCTCGGCTGATAAGGTAAGTTAGCTAGTTGGTTCCTGCCAACTTGTCTCTTTCAAAAGTCTCCATCTCCGCTAAGTAAGAAAACCAAAAAATCATGTGGAATCTCCAGAATCTCCAGAATCTCTATGAAGACAACAGTTTGCAGGAGACCCAGGTAGTTCAGTGAGCCACAGTGGTCCAGGGCCATGGAGATGAACAGGCTGTGACTGTCAGCCAAGCTCATGAGCAGGCAACTGCTTTTGGACAGTGAAAACAAAAAGAAAGAGAGAGAGAGAGAGAGAGAGAGAGAGAGAGAGAGAGAGAGAGAGAGAGAGAGAGAGAGAGAGAAAGGCCAAAGGTCAGGAAACATGTGGACCCTGAAGAGAGCAAAGAAAATACAGTTTATACAGACACGTTTCCTGATTTTATTCAGCCAAGTGGAAGGCAAAGGGCTGTGGCAACAAATTTTCTCCCAACTAGTATACCAGGAGAACGGGCTGCTCCCACTCTCCTCCAGATCTCAAACATGGATTGCATGGCCACCAGCTGCTCTGCTCAGAGCTCCTTAGATATAAAAGAAGAAAGGTCGTATCCATGTCCACCGCTCCCGCATGATGATGGCGGCTGTTAAAGGTCACTGGAAGGCAGCACTGCCCTGCAGCAATCTCTTGACCCTATACATATCTTCACATAGTTTTGTTGGTTGTTGTTTTCAAGGGTCTCACTGTGGATACCTGGTCAGCTTGGAACTTGCTATGTAGACCAGGCTGGCCTTGAACTCACAGAGATCCATCTTCTTCTACCTCCCAACTGCTGGGATTAAAGGGACATGCCACAATGCCTAGCAGCTTCTCTTTGAACACAGCCGTAAGTTTTGTGGCTACTTCCATTGATAAATTGAGGGTCCACAAGGCTGCAAACTATTTGTTAGCATCAAGAGTCAAAATATCCATCCATCTGTCGCCTAAGGTAAATTTGACCTCCTGTGACTCAATGGGTAAATAACTGTAAATAAAAATAACATGTGCCTAATGACCATTCTACATTTATTTTTATGGGCCTTTTAATAATGGCTAACCTCACACTGAGTCTCTGACACTGCTAGTAAAACAGAGAATCCCAAAACCCAAAAATGTAAAAACTACATATATTGATACAGCCAGCGTGTTCTTCTTCAGTTATTAACGTAATATGTATTTAAAAGTTTCCACTAGCACAGAAAATAACACAATAAGAAATGACAGTCAACTGCCAAAGTCACAGGCCCCAGGGTCATTAACCTTTTCCCATGTTGCCCCTTGGCCTGAGTTTGTGCCTGAGTTACACAGGTTGGTATGGTTGTCCTTTAGCCTTGACTTCATGGGCTCACCTAAGACTTTATTGCTTGCTGGCTTGCTTTTTGCTGTATTTAACTCCTGTCTCTTGATAGGTAGCAAGACTGTTTTGATTTCTAAAGCTTTTAGTTATCTAGTTTTGCAATGAGTCTCCCTGTCATAGGCATCTTCGCAGACTTGCACATGCCTATTTTCACGTCATTACATTTTAGTGCCTATTATTCACCTTCAGCGGAAGTTTTGGAAGGCAAACCTGAAGTCTAAAAGAAAGGGGTTCAGGCCCTCTTGAGTCTCTATTTTAAACTTTGGCTGATAAATGGAAGTTGTTTGGGGGTACAGAAAAAAGCAGAAAAGAAATGCATTTAGGAATTGTAGGGAAGGGCTGTTTTCTCCCCAACTTTTAGGAAAGCCGTGAGAACATCCTTTATCTCACTGAACTGTTGAAAGCAAAGTTCATCTGCCACAAGATCAACTTTTTTCTTTAAATATCATCAGTGTTGAGGGGTTCCTGTCACCCCAATTCTTGGTTCATGCTTCTTTTGCATTTCCTGTAGATCAGGCATGCAGCTTCTCATATTTATTCTCTAAGTACCTTCTCTGGTTTCCTAATCTTATGAACCTCTTCAGGGCAGGCTTTATACCTGGAAAGCTTTGGGTAAGAAATAAGTAATTAGTTATCTTAAGAATTATTATTATTTTTTTATATTCTAGGGCCATACCCAGTTTTCTCATTAACACCAACAAACAAATAAGGGCGGTTTCTTTTCAAAGTCTTTCCTATGGCAGACCAATGCTTGGCACCCCAGATGAACTTCCCAAGCTGAGTTTTCAGGGTCTGGGTAGACCAGAGCATGACATTTTGGTAGGCAGTGGCCATGAACTTTTGTTTTGTTTCCTTTCATAGGTCAGGTGGCCTTAGCTGGCACATAAGTCAAACAGATGTTGAAGAGGGCAATACACTATGCTATGCCAATGTCTCGGTTCTGGGAAAAGGAAACACTTCACAGAGAATAGGTGCCACCTGTAGGGAGTTACAGTTTGCCAAACAAAACCAGTTTGACTAAAGATAGTTAAAAATAATTCCTTTGGGTATACGGTGATATTTTGTTTACCCATGATTTTGAATGAGGGCTCTCTCTCTCTCTCTGTGTGTGTGTGTGTGTGTTGTATACCTTGCTTACACAAAAATAAATCTTTGTGACGCACTCATGAATCCAGTTGCTGAAAATTTTTTTATTTAATATTGTTAAGTACAAAGATCACAATTGTTGAGTAAATTTTAACAGGCATGGAAGAATTTGAAATATTCTATCTTCACCTGGCCCCGTGAGATTCACTAAAGCTGTCTAGAAATAACTGGGGTCTCTGAAGAACCCTGTAATATCACATAACTATAACTATAAAACATTACTGACAACTCTTCCTCACATCCAAACTTGGTTACATCTGGGGAATCAGTTATAGCAAGTCCATTAGATGGAACTGAATGCAGAATCCGGGTCTCCCTGAGCACACCTCTTGTGCCTTCGGTTTCTGTAGCAATTGCACGTCGTTCACAGACTTGCTGAGAAGAATCAACGGTCTGAGACAGCCACGGTGTGTGCTTGTGGGAAATTACTACTTCCCCATCCCCCCTTCAATGTTTCCCTTCTGATTTTCACAAAGTTCGCAAAAATTAGTAATTAATTTACTGATAAAACTCAGTATTTTTGTAAAATCAGAAATTCTATAAAATCCTCTAGTATGAGGGTTCATCATTTTCTTCACCTTGGAGTTTAAGTCACAAAGCCCGATGCCATGAGAAAAGCCCTGTATAAAGACACCTACAACTTCTGTTTAGCTATAGGCTTGGTACTTCCTTGAGTTTGGAAATGTCACCTCATGTTTTGAGGGGGGTCTTTCTTCAACCATTATATAGGGGAATTGTGGATGAGTAAGATGGTTCACAGGTCCCTTCTGGTGGAAACCTGAGACATTTTGGGTCCTGTTACAGACGCAGTGTATAAACAAACAAACAAACACCACCTTGCAATGTTTTATTACCTCAAGGTGAACTCACCCTGCCAATTTATTTCTTAGGAGTTAAAATGAATCCTTTTGCAAGTGGAAGAGCTCAGATTGGGAATTAAAAATAAGTTTAAAGAGTTTCCAAAACAGGCTTAAAATAAAACATTAGATTATAAAATCTACAATGGCCAGGACAATGCCCCCGTACAGACGCTCACATCCTCAGAGGCTGCCAAAGGTCCTGGCACACAGCATGTGCCAAAACCAAAGCTTACTGTCTCAAATCACCCAGAAACTGGAGTCAGTGTAGCTTATGGGGTAAATACTATTGTATTTGGATTGAACTCAAGATTTTAATTTTGAGAAAGCTTGACATCTTTGAAACCAGGAGCATTATACAAGTTCTCTTAAGGCTGCAGGACCGACATCATAATCACCCTCCAAGTATCACCAGCTGTTCTACACGCTGAAATTCAGATTCCCAGGCTTGAGCAGAAACCTTCCCAAGATGAAATCTAGCTGTCTTCACTTGCGTGCGTTTGCAGGTTAATTTTAGGTTGCCTACAAAAAGAAGCGTGAAGTACATGACTTTCCTATACTCTTGACCACCCCTGCATAGCCTCCCCACGGCCACCATCCCCGGTCATACTGCCACATTCATCACAGTCAAATGATGCAACATTAAAACATCTCTGCTTCTGAAAGTTCATTTGGACCCTTTCTTAGTGGTGCACAGTCAAAGGGTCTTGACAGATGTGTAATGACAAGGCTCCTCCTGTGTAGAGTCACACACACTGGTTTTACGCAATGAAGTAAGTTATGTTTTCCAACCCCCTCCTCCCACACATTGAAGTCTGACAACCATGCAATCATTATCGGACAGGTAATATCAAACCTACAATGAAGAAAAAGGCAAGAAATTAAGATCATCTTAAATCCTACCTCTGAATTGAAGCTATAATAAACTTACCTTTATTTTTCTTTTCCTAATTGTCTGATGTTAGGAATTGGATCCATGGCCTTGACCATCCTAGGCAAGCATGATACTAGTGAGGTCCATCTCTGGCCCTTGGATGTTGAGATGGGCTCCCTCAACCTGGCTTGAGCTTGTTAGATAGGCTAGATTGACCTTCAACTTTTAGGTCTCTGGTCTCTTGCCTAATGAATGCTGGAGATAGGGGTCCTAATTTCCCTTGAATACACATTTACATGCTAATAAGCAGTATGGTTTTCAAAAAGACTTTTGAATTCTTTCTTGTTTAGATTGATGGAAATATTTTTGCACATGGGGACTCACAGGGGACTCACAGTAATTAAGAAAGTCTTCATCTATCCATACCCAGCATAATATATGATTCCCAGTCTAATATCTAGAAGGCAATTTATGTTTACCTGGAAAGAAAAAGTACCACCAAATTCCATTTATAGAAGACCCCACATTCAGAAATTTATACAGTTATCACAGTTATTTAGATAGTTGACAATGGTCAACATTTCCACCTACATTTTACAAAATCACTTTATGGCCATTTCCTGTGTTAATTTATGATTTTTTTCTTTAAAACCTAGGCCTACAATCATAAACAGACTTTTGAACTCTGAGTGTCTTAATTTCTCCTTCTTTCCTTGGTGAAAATTTGGGATTTCTTCCTCTTCCAGCATAACAATTAGAAAGCATGAGAGATGTTATGGAAAAATATACTGGTTTTCTTTTTAAATAAAATATTTTAAAATTGAAAATTTCAAATATTAAGAACAGGGAAAACAAAATCCCTACATACCTATTACTTATTTTGGGTAATTATCAATTTATGTCTATCTTATGTTCTTTTCTCCATCCCAAACTATTTTGAAGCAAATGTAAAGTAATAGTATAATTTTACTGTAAACATATATGATTCAGACAGCAGAGAAGTGGGGTACTCTCTGATTGTATGAGGCTGCCATTACCATGATAACAAAAACAGAGAAAGAACACCATAGAAAGTGTTGGTATAGTGTTCTTGCGGAATGTGTACAATTTATCCTTGTTCATTCAAAAGCTGATTTCTCTACCCCGTATCTGGTTTCAATCTGGACATTGCATTGTGATGTTTGTTCTAAGCATCACCTGTCTCAAGTTTGTGTAAACATGCCACCATTTGTTCTCTGTATTGTCAATTAACCGACCAGCCAATGCTGAGTAATGGAGAGAATAGGGTGGGACATCCTGGTCTGGAGGGGAGGAGGAAGAAGTGAGTGGGGACTCCCTGTGCTCTGTGACACATGAGTGCTTTCTCGCACACCCACGAATATTCAGGCATCCATGTCATTTGTCCTGGTTAGTTCCTGTCAACTCCACGCAAGCTAGGTTATCTGGAAATAGAAACCTCCATTGATGAAATGCCTCCCTCTGATATCCTGAAGCGCACTTTCTTGTTTAATGATTTATATAGGAGTACCCTCTGGGCAGGTGGTCTTGGGTGATGTAGTAGAAAAAGCAAGCTGAACAAGCCATGGAGAGGAAGCCAGAAAGAAGCATTCCTTCTTGTTCTCTGCTTCAGTTTCTGTCTGCAGTTTCCCATGTGAATTCCTGTCTTGGCTTCCCCTGATAATGGACTGTAACCAGTAAGCCAAATAAATCCTTTTCTCCCCAAGTCCCTTGTGGTATGGTGTTTTATCACAGTAAAAGAAAGAAAGCAAATGATGACATCCTACAAACACAGGAACACGGTTTTAAAAATATTTAGTAAAATATTAGCAAATCTTTCTTTTTGGGTCTGGGTTACCTCACTCAGGATGATCCTTTCTAGGTCCATCCATTTGCCTGCAAATTTCATGATTTTCTTCTTTTTAATAGCTGAGTAGTATTTCACAGTGTAAATGTACCACATTTTCTTTATCCATTTTTTTGGTTGAGGGACATCTGAGTTGTTTCCAGTTTCTGGCGATTACAAATTAAGGTGTTATGAGCATAGCTGAGCAAATGTCCTTGTTGTCTGGTAGAGCATCCTTTGGGTCTATGCCCAGGAGTTAGTTGGGCCTCGAGGTAAAACTACTTTCAACTTTCTGAGAAAGTGCCAGATTGATTTCCAAGTAGTTGTCCAAATTTGCTCTCCCACCAGAAACATTTTGATTTGCATTTCCCTGATGACTAAGGACGTCGAACATTTCTTTAAGTGCTTCTTAGCCATTAGAGATTTCTCTGTTAGGAATTCTTAGTTTAGAAAGACACACATGGTATGTACTCAATTATAAGTGGATATTAGCCGTATAGTACAGGACAACCTTACCACAGTCCACAGACCCAAAGAAGCTAAGTAACAAGGAGGCCCAAGGGAGGATGCTTGAATCTCACTCTGAAGGGGAAATAGGATAGATATTGGAAGTAGATGAACAGAAGGAACTGGGTGGGAGAGAGGATGGGGAGGAGAACAAGGGTGGGGACCAGATGCAGGAATGCAAGGGTGGGAGGCAGTGGGGCTGGGGGAGAGGCGGGAAGCCGATGGGTCAGGGGTCTCTGGGACAAGCTGGAGACCTGCGGCAGGGTAGGCTCCTGAGAGGATATGGGGTGACTCCAGCTGAGACTCCTAGCAGTGGGGGACTTGGAGACTGAAGTAGCCACCCTCTATAGCCAGGCAGGACTACCAATGAAGAGCCCACACAACCACAAAACTTTTGACCCAAAATTTATCCTGCCTACAAGATGGGCAGGGATAAAGATGTAGCAGAATTAAGGAAATGGCCAACCAATGACTGGTCCAACTTGAGACCTACCCTGTAGAGAAAGCCAATCCCTGTCACTATTAATGATACTCTGCTATGCTTGCAGATGTGAGAAGCTAACTGTCTTCTGAGAGGCTCCACCCAGAAGCAGATCGAAACAGACGCTGAGACCCACAGCCAAACATTAGACAGAGATCTGGGAATCCTGTGGAAGAGTTGGGGGAAGGCTAGAGGGGCCTGCATGGGACAAAACTCCACAAACAAACCAATGTTCAGCTAACTTAGGCCCTCAGGGGCTCACAGAGACTGAACCACCAACCTAAGCGCGTGCATGGACAGGACCTAGGTCCCCTACACTTATGGAGCTGACGGAAAGCTTGGTCTTCTTGTGGCTTCCTTTGCTACTGGAGCAGGGGGCACTCCCTGACAGGGACATAGTTGCTTGCTATTGGGCCATTTTTCCTGGCTGGGCAGCCTTGTCTGGCCTTAGTGGAAGAAGACGAAGCGCTTAGTTCTGATTCAACAAGAAGAAGCAGGGCAGGATGGCATGGGATGGGGGTGGGGGAGCTACCTTCTCTAAGAAGAAAAGGGGGGATGGCAAAAGAGGGAGGAGGGTGGAATCAGGAGGAGATGAAGGAGGGGGCTGCAATCAGTGTGTAAGGCGAATGAATACATAAATTAAAGAAAAACATTTCTTGTAAAAAACTAAGGGGAAAAAAGCAAATCAAATATATTCCTATGCAGAAAAAAAAGAGCATATCACACCCAAGTGTGACTTAGAACAGAAATGCAGGGCTAGCTCAATGTTAAAATATTAGCAAAAGTAATATAACAGAAAGTGACAATGAGTAAGTGTTTATGGCCATTTTCACGTATGCGCATGTTGTATACCTTGAGATTCTAGGCCACAAGCGACATTGTAGCCTCTACCTCGGTATGTTGGGTCACCCGCTCTAGGAAAGCCAGCTCTCATGCCATGAGGTCACGAGGTCAGGAGTAACTCAAGGGACACTCCCAGCATCCAGTGGGAACTGAGGCCTGCTGGAGGCCATGTGAGTGAGTCACACTAGGAATGGGTTCAGCCTCAGCCATGCAGTCACATGACTGCATTCCTTGCTGACATCAGCCTAGCTCATGACCCACAGACCTGAGCCACCCATGGAAACTGCTCTTATACTTCTGTCCCAAAGAAATGCCAAGAGAATACATTCTTGTTGAAGCCAGTGGATTTGGGAGTAATTTGTTATGCTGCAATAGAGAGCTAACATGGGCTTTGGAACCTCTATGTGAAATGTTATCATATCAAGTATTTTTGCTTGTTGGTGTGGCCTTCTAAATGGGGTGTTCTGAAGAGGGGAAAACTTTGAGGAGTGAGTTAAAGAAATCATAAAGAATATTGAAGAGCTTGTTAGTAAAAGAATGTCAGTCCTGGATGACAGGCAGTGAGGGCTTAAGGAGTTCTGGGAAATATTGAACAATGGAGGCAGAAGGTTTTCCTCAGAGAGGACCATTCAATTAAATGACAGAATTCCTGAGAAACCTGAGGCCATTGAACAGCATCAGTTTCAAAACAAGCCCAAGACGGAGTAATAGTTATCACAAGGAGATTGGCAGTTGTGTGGCAGTGTGAAATCTCAAGAGCAACTGTAGAAAGATGGAGTTTTACAAAGAACCATGTAGGCAGGAAGAGCACTAACTCTAAACTGATAACCAGTTAATGTCCAGAGTCTCCAGTCACTTCCTGCATTTTATTTCCACTTAAGGCTCAGGCTTGGGAATGGGGGACAATGTGGACTAAACTCCTGGCTCTTCCTCTTAGAGGCATTGCTTCCTGTCAAAGATGCTTGGAGTCTCTGAGCCTCAGAGCACTGTTGTGAGGAGAAAATGAGAAATATATAACAGATGATCTTGTACAACAGGAGCCCATGTTCTAGCTTTAGAAATGTGTTCTTTTGGGCCAGGTGTGCTGACGCACACCTTTGATCCCAGCACTTGGGAGGCAGAAACAGGTGCATCTTTGATAGTTCCAGAACAACGTGTTCTTTGTGGAGCATTCTAGGTCAGCCAAGGTAACATTGGAAGACACCATCTTTTTTTTTTTTTTTTTTTAAGGAGAGGGGTGGGGAGGGTTGGTCTTGACAATTTAGGATTGTTTTGTGGTCAAGATCCTGCTTTGTCCACACCACTGAATCTATGATAAAACCAAGACCATACAACAGTACCACTTCCATGTCCTTCGACAGTGTGTCAAGACTGTTAACATAGCAACATGACCTTGGCCACCTACAAATGCTTGTGTGTGTGTGTGTGTTAGCAATGCAATCTAGTTACGGTGAATATTGTAAAAAGAAAAACCCCTCATAATGTTATAAGTTTATGATGTTTTTTATTGGTCACATGTGGCCACATGTGATCTGTGAGTGGTGGGTTGTCAGACACACCTGCAGGGAACAGGCAGGCTTGTCACTTCCTGTTCTCTCAAATGCAAGGTTCTTGTGCAAATGAGAGGTTCCTAAAGGCACCTCCAGAGAGAACCAGATGGCTTCTCGCGCCTTTTTTAAAATTCAAAAATTGTCAGCGCAAATTTAATACATTATATCTTAAATTATCTATCAAAGTCCTTAAAAATATAAAATAGCATAGATAATTAAACAAGATCCTTGCTGCTTTCTCAGTTCCTACCCTAGTTTTTAGGGGTAATTACGTTTCATACCTGACTGTTATGATTTTCTTTCTATTCTAATATATATCAACCATATTAAATGATTCTTGAAGAAACTTTAAACCATCTATATTTTTCTCCCTGAAGAATAACCACTGCTAGATGTGTGTGGGTAAATATTTTAGTGCTTACTTTATATGCAAGCACACACTTCCACCTTTTATCTTTTCAAATGCAAGCTCATGAAGAATTTTAAGGATGCTTATAGTTTAGAGTCTTTATTTTAGACCCTGGAGATTCTTAACTACCTGTGCTATACCCACATATCACCCCCATTTTATCGGCTTTCGACTCTCGGGGTTAACAGCTAGAAAGGGTAAAACATGCACTTATTACACTGCGCTCAGCAATACTGATGGCTCAGAGAAACCAATTTCCATGATTTATCTTTCTTAAGACTCAGTTTTAGTGTCTTCCTCCCACACAGTCTCTCAAGCAGTTCTTTCTGTCATAACAAAATTTAATAAGAAACATATCAGGGAAAAGAAAAACCCAGAGAGTTACTTTCATAAACGCTGAAGTCTTATCCTCTGTTTGAAGGAAGACATGGAAAGCTGTAATTTTCTATCAAGAATGTATTGGTGTTTCCAGACTGTTGATTTCAAACTTGTACTTCCTTAACATTTTTTTTAGTGGCAACTGGGAACATTTTGTGCTGTCAAATACTGAGTAGGAATGTGCAGTATTTGAAGATGCTTTCAGACCCAAGTGATTTTCTTAGAAGATGTACTTTGAATCATAGACACATTCAAATTCGCTTAGAACTCAGATTAAATAGATTTTTCAGGGGGTGCTTAAAAGAACCAATAATTTTGACTTAAAAAAGGAATAAATGTTGTTGTTCTTAAGAGTTACTTTTTAAAAACGTCTCACCTATTTTTGTTACTTATTAGAAGGTTCCCTGTGCTTCTAAAACCAACAAATAAAATCGTCCTGCAAGGATTATGCTCCCACACCCAAGTTTTGGAAAGATCACCCCCCCACAACACTTAGGAACAAGAATTTTGTGTGATGTCATAGAATCATATGAGAAAGCAAGCAAACAAACCCTCTTCACCCGGCTCTCTTCCTGTAGATTTTAAAAAAATTATTTATTTTATTTTATGTACATTAGTATTTGACTGCATGTCTGTGTGAGGGTGTTGGATCCTCTGAACAGGAGTTACAGACAATTGTGAGCTGTCATATTGGTTCTGGGAATTGAACCTGCGTCCTCTGGAAGAACAGTTAGTGCTCTTCACCACTGAGCCATTTCTCCAGCCCCTTCCTGTAGATTTTAATTTAAATGTAGAAAGGCATGAGGAATTGGATGTTTTTCAAAGCTCTCCAGCCTAAGATGTCTTGACATGTAGGCAGAATAGGGAAGCCTTAACATTAATAAATAGATCATCTAATAAATCATAAATAATAAAATACATTTAAAATGAAACAAAGTAATAAATACCTAATGAATTAATGTAAAACCATTAACAGTGTATCTAGTGCCAGAGTAGTGCTTTTAAAGTCTAAATTTCTGGTGTTTGGGTAGATAAATCACCATTATCTTGTTCTTAAAAATTAAACGGGGTTTGGTGGCACACACCTTTAATCCCAGCACTCTGGAGGCAGAGGCAGGTGGAGCTCTGTGAGTTCAAAGCCATCCTGGTCTGCAGAGCGAGTTCCAGGCTAGCCACGGCTACACAGAGAAACCCTGTCTCAAAACAACAAAAGTAAGTTAGGGATATTGGGATAGACCTGTAGGTAAAGCCACTTGCTCTGCAAGCCTGGTGATCTGAGTGCAATCCCTGAGGCCACATAGAGGCATGCTGAGCTTGAGACGGCTGAAGGAGAAAGCAAAGGTGTGAAGAGACAGAAAGTTCTGCTTTGGACATTCTGGGTTTCAGAAGATGGGGAAATATACCCACGAGGAAGTCCAGCAAGGATAGAGACTAGAACATGGGGCTACGAGAGGTCCCGGAGTGGGTCAGCTTCACTTGCAAGTCATCCATATACTGAAGATAAAGACACAGGGAAATGCGATTCCTGGAAAAGTCATAAGAGAGCCTCAGGCGGGCGAGAAAGATGCAGTGTAAGCCCTGTCCTTAAGGCTGAGCTTCAGAGCTAACGCGAGAAGCTTTGAGCACTGTCTGGATAGGCAGGGCCTCGACTACGGTGCAATTCCAGGAGCAAGTAGACAGTGAGATGGATGGATGCTGAGAACAGACTGAGCCGTAAAGACCGAGAAGAGGGGGCTGCATTTGAGTAGGGAGGCTGAAGGAAGATCTCTTCTCCTTCAAGAACTTTCCTACGCCAGCAAGGAAGCGTTGAGGAGAAGCGAGGTCAAGTTTTCTTAGGATGAGGAAATGCCAAAGACCATTTTCCTGTCCAGTACTTTCGATGCAGCTTCTCTTCCTCTAGGTTTGTGCACTCTACACCTGGAACTTCTATTTGTGTGATGTAGTCAGGCACGCGAAATGCCTCCCCAGAGCCCCTCATCTGCTTAGACCCAGCAGGACTTTTTTTTGGCTGATCATCAAATACATCCAAAGTTGTGTTTTTTTTGCTTTATTTGATCATTTCTCTCTGTGAGGCGTTTCTCGATGAGTTATTTGGCTTATCATGTGCATGGGGGCAGTGATAAGTTAGAAATGAACGTTCAGAAACACTGCTCAAAGGGAATTTTTATTTGTGCCTCAAGGGACTGTGCACCAACATTTTGGGAGCCCTGGAGACTAAATTTGTAGACAAGAAGCATTGAATGGCTCTCGATGCTGGAGAAGCAACTTTACTGAAAAACACCGTCTTTATTCTGTAGACGTGTGGACATTATTGCAAACTACTAGACTGTCTTCCTTGCTTTGCACATCCCTGCATGACTGTCACATGACATTATTTTATGCATCCCTGCATGAACTTACAAGAGAAAAGCTTTCTTCTGGCTTACAGTTCTAAGAAGACACAGTCTTCTGTGGCAAGGAAGGCATGGTGGCAGGAGCATGATCCTGGCTGCATCCATTGCGTCAGGAAGCAAAGAACAGGACACGGGGCAGGGCTATGGAATGGTTCACGTCTAGTTTCTCACTTTCTTCAGTGATGCTCAACCTCCTAAAGGCTCTACAAATAGTGTCACCAGCTGTGGACCAAGTATTCACATGCACAAGCCTAACGGGACATTTCACATTCAAATCACAGCATACAGCTAACCTGTATATCCTTCCTAGGAGGGTGTGGTAAGCAAGATGTGTCGGGCAAATTCTGTCCTTCAGATTGAGTTAAAGACACAAAGGTAGCAAAGAGCACCGGCTGGAGAAGGCCTCAATCAAGGCGGAACTCCAAAAGCAGAGAGGCCTTGAGATGGATGTGGGAGACATTCGGGGCAGAGATTAATAACGGGTTACTGCTCTAGAATATAGATGATATGTCTGGGTACAATTTAGTCCTCTGAAAACCTGATAAGCTTTAAGAAGGAAGTTGGGTAATACACTAGAAAGCGATTGCAGTCTGCAAATGGCAGAGACCTGAGATTCAAATCATTTTTCTTATGTAGGCCATACAAATCTTAAAATGCTGTTTTTTTTTCTCACTTAAAATAAAAAGACCTTTCACTCTTCTAATTAAAAGACCCTCTGTATCTTTGTTGGAATTGAATAGTTTTCATACTTCAGAGGGTTGCTGTCATTTTAAGACAATTGTGATGAGCACCAGAGACGGGATTTTGAGTGGCAGGAGACAGAGGAGAAAGAAGGGGCAGCAGAAATGGGACCTCATGAAACTGAAAAGCTTCTGTAAAGCAAAAGAAATGTCAGAACAAAACGGCAGCCTACAGACTGGGAAAGGATCTTCACCAACCCTATATGGGACAGAGGGCTAATATCCAGAATATATAAAGAACTCAAGAAGTTAAAAAGCAACAAATCATGTAATCCAATTAAAAATGGGGTACAGAGCTAAACAGAATTCTTTGTAGAGGAATGTAGAATGGCAGAGAAACACTTAAAGAAATGCGCATCGTCCTTAGCCATCAGAGAGAGATGTAAATCAAAACGACCCTGAGATTTCACCTGACACCCCTCAGAATGGCTAAGATCAAAAACTCAAATGACAACACATGCTGGAGAGGATGTGGAGAAAGGGAAACCCTCCTCCATTGCTGGTGGGAATGCAAACTTGTACAACCATTCTTGAAATTAATGTGGCACTTTCTCAGACAATTAGGAATAGTGCTTTCTCAAGATCCAGCTATACCATTCCTAGACATATATCCAAAAGAGGCTCAAGTACAAAATGAGGACATTTGCTCAACCATGTTCATAGCCACTTTATTCATAAAAGCCAGAAACTGTAAACAACCCAGATGTCCCTCAGTTGAGGAATGGATACAGAAATTGTGGTGCTTTTACACAATGGAATACTACTTAGCAATCAAAAATGAGGAAATCATGAAATTTGCAGGCAAATGGTGGGACCTAGAAACGATCATCCTGAGTGAGGTATCCCAGAAGCAGAAAGGCATACATGGCATATACTCACTTATATAGACCTATAAGA
>CM053743.1:32340573-32545505 GCA_028658305.1 Pachyuromys duprasi
AGGCCACAGAGGAGGACTTTGCAGCAAGTCCTGAAGATACCTGATAAGCTAGAGTTAGAAGGAAGGGGAGGAGGTCCTCCCCTATCAGTGGACTTGGAAAAGGGCAGAGAGGAGATGAGGGAGGGAGGGTGGGATTGGGAGGGAATGAGGGAGCAGGATACAGCAGGGATACAAAGTTAATAAACTGTAACTAATATTTAAAAAAATAAAATAGAAAAAAGAAAGCAGCAGAAATAGAAAAAAAATACAGTCTCAATGTTACTAATGCATCAAGAAGTTTTGGGCACTAAGAATACAGAATGAATCTGATCTAATCTCTGCTGTTGGGAGAGAAACATTTGCCTAAACCTATGGCTATAATAGCACATGTCACGCAAGCGCTGGGCACGTAAATAAAGGAGATAAAGGAGAGTAATTCTCTGGGCTCTGTGACGAACTGAATAGTCTATACCAGATTGTCTAGGATAAGGTATAAATTTAATATGTGATTGGTTATTCCTACCACATATGACAATTTTTTTTTAGCTTACACAAAACAATTTATTAACAGAAAATGATTTGAGAAGTCCTATTCACAGACAGGGACCACAACAAACTCCCTTCTTCCCTTCCTTTCAGTGCTGTCAGAAGGGATGGGGTGACATCCTCAATCCCCCCGATCTCCATTCCTGAGAGAGCAAGAGCTCTGAGGGCTGAGGTTCCAGGTTCAGGGGATCTTAGGCCTGTTTCCTCCTGTGGCCCAGAGTTTGATGCTCAGCTCCTTGCACCTCTGGGCCACGTCCTGGGCAGCCAACATGACTGGAGAGGACTTCTCTTGGCCAGCCTTTACCTTCATTCCACCAGTCACTTGGAAGATGTCTACCAGAAAAATTGCTAACATTGGTATTACTTATCCAAAGGTATCACTGAAGGATGCAAAGAGGTGGCAAACACCAAATACATTCTCCCCTTCAGCCACTTGGGATCCAAGGCTGATGACTTGTTCCTCCTTTTCCTTCCTCTTGGGTGGTGTCATTTCTGAACGTCGTCACCAGACTCCTCCACTGGAAAGGACTATTCTTTAAATGTGAATTTAACGGTGAATATATGAAGTACATTTTACATGGCTAGTACCATGTAAAATTTCTTTTCTTTTGAGAGAGGGTTTCTCTATGTAGCCTTGGCTGTCCTGGAACTCATTCTGTAGACCAGGCTGGCCTCGAACTCATAGAGATCCACCTGGCTCGGCTTCCCAAGTTCTGGGATTAAAGGTGTGTGCCACAACCCTAGTACCTATAATTTTAAACCTACAGTATCTTGATTTTTTTCTTTTGTACATTTACTTACTTTATGTTTTTAAAAAACACTTCTGAGATGTATTTGTTTTATTGTATGTGTGTGAGTGTTTTGCCTGCATGTAATATGGTGTATCACATGCATTCCTCCTCCATACAGAGGTCATAAAGGAACATTGGATCTCCTAGGACTGCAGTCATGAACCACCTTGTGGGTGCTGGGAATTGAACCAACAAGTGCTCTTAACTGTTGAGCCGTTTCTCCAGCCATCCCTCTCATTTACTTATCTTATTTGTGTGCATACATTTATGCCCCAGTGCGTAGGTCAGGGACAACTTGTAGGCATCAGTTCTCTCCTTTTGCCTTGTGAGTCCCTGGGATCTAACTCAGATTGTCAGGCTCAATGGTAAATGCCTTCATTTGTTGAGCTGTCTTGCTAGCCCAAACCCCCATAGTTCCTTTGTAATATTTCTGTTTAGATAGACATTAATAATAGATTTTATTAACATTTGTCATTATGCCCTTTACATTTACTGTATATTAATCGCCACTGTTTAAACTTAAAATTACTTTCTTGGGTGAGTTTTATTGGAGAGTTTCAGGAAGGTAGCTGAAGAGATGGATCAACAGTTAAGAGCAATGGCTACTCTTCCAAAAGACCGACGTTCAAGTCCTGGCATTCAGTGGTGGCTCACAGTCATCTGTAACTCCAGTTTCAGGGGACCTGATGACCTCTTCTGGTGTCTGTGGGCACCAAGTACACACTTGGTTCATAGACATACATGCAAGCAAATGATTGAACTATACATATGATATAAAATAAAATGTAAAAAAAAAGAGGAGGAGAAAGAGGGAAGAAAGGAAGGAAGAAAGAAAAGAAAGAAAGAAAGGCATTACTTGGTTCTAACATTTCAGTTCTGTATTGAAAGGTGTTCAAGAGGACAAAAGACTTTTTTTTTTAAAGGCAGAAAAGAAATGCACAAAGTTTGCCAGATATTGATCTTCTATTAGTGGGAAAGACTGGTGACTTGAAGGTTACACAGAAGAGGAGGCTCTAACAGGAGTGTGCTTCCCTGGGTGGAAGAAATCTGATGTCTTTCTAGGGCAGTATCTCAGGGTTCCTCCCCTAACTCCCTGTAGGCCCACCATCTTTCTAGGAAAATGAATCATTTACGGGGAATGCAGTGGTTTGGACAAGAGCGTCCCCCGTAGGCTCAGACGGTGGGGCTTTTCGGAGGAAGGTTAGAAGGTCCAGCCTTGCTGGGGAAGAATGCCACTGGGGTAGGGCTTTGAGGTGACAAGGCCTCACCTTCTACCTCATGCCCTCTCTGCGTTGTGCTTGTGATTGACACCACGAGCCCTCAGATTCCAGCTCCTGCCCACCATGAGAGACTTGTAGCCCTCTGGAACAGTAATCTCAAATAAACTCTTTTCTTAGATTTCCTTAGTCTTGGCATTTTATCACGCCAACAGAAAAGCTTACAGGGCCAAAAGAGGAAGGCTAAAGCATTGGTTCAGTTCACTTAGCCTTATCCTTGGATGATATCTCATCTGTAAGAAACTATGAGCTTTAAAGTCTTGGATGCTTACCATCTATTTTTAAAAATCTTATTCAGCAACTTAGAACTGTGAACTATTGGAAAGCTACTTTATCTGGCCAAACTCCTCCCCCTGCTCTATGAGAATATACAGTACGTTTTCTATGCAGTTATTTTAAACAGAAAACAAAATAAATCAAGAAAAAAGCACTTGTTTGTTATTAATTTAAAATGTAGTGACTTGACTTTCATTGAAACTAACAGTGAAAAAAATATGATGATGAAGTTGGAGAGATGGCTCAGTTGTTAAGGACGCTTATTCTTCAAGAGGCCTTGGGTTTAGTTCCCAGCACTTACATGGTGGCTAACAACTATCTGTAACTTCAGTTCTAGGGGATCTGACTCCCTTTTCTGACCTCTGAAAACACCAGGCACACATGTGGTGTGAATACATACAGGGAGGCATACATATAAAATTAAATAAATATAAAATAAATTATTTGAAAAGATACACTTGATGTTAGAAAACTGATGTAAAATGTTTCTTTTTTTTTTTTTCTCTTTTGCCCATCTTTCAGAAGGGAGGGGAACACTCTCCTACATCAAGAATATTTTCTTTTCTTTCTCACAATGCTGCTAACAGTGCTTGCTACCCTCATGGCTATCTTAAGACCAAGTCAAAAATGAAGCTCAGCTTTCAGACCACGTCTGCCAAATGTGGGCTACTCTCATCTTTTCTGGTATCCTTCACTGGCGCTATGTGAATTATCAGTTAAAGTCCCTGTATCTTTTATATACTTGATTAAGGAAAAATTTATTTGATCATTTGCATTTGTGTGTGAGCATGTGTGTGATTTCCCATGGAAGCCAGGGCAACAGATTCCCTGGAGCTGTGGAATGGACTGTGAGCTGCCTGGTGTGGGTGCTGGGAACCAGACCTGGGTCACGTGGAAGAGCAGCGAGCATCCTTACTCAATGCTGAGTCATCTCTCCAGCTCTACTTTAAAATTTCAACTTCATCTTTTTTTTTTTTTGAGTAGTGATTCTTTTATTAGTAATTTTATTGTTTCGTCACAATCACCATGCTATTTTGGTACTACAGACACATGCAGCATAGTTACATGACACGTAGATACATGATGAAGCTCCTGCTGGGCACACATGCACTGCACACTGGCCTCCAGGATGCTGCCAGCACACCAGTAGCTAGGCCTGTTCCCCTTCACCTACGGAGAACACTGTCATCTTGTGCACACATGTGTCTGTGTGTGGAGGCTGAGAAGAATGCCAAGTGTTCTGCTCCGTCATTCTCCACCTCATCCCCCGGAGATGGAGCCTTTTACTGAACCTGAAGCTTTTTATTTTTAGGCTAGGTTGCAGGGACAGGAGGATGATCTACAGCCCTGTCTGCGAGCCTCCCACTATGCCCAGTTATGGGTATAGAACCACAGACATTTTATGTGGACAGAACTGCTGTCTGTGGACCGTCAGGAGAACAGATGAGTATGTTACGGTGTGTTCTCATGACGGTATGGGCTACTGACGCTCCTTGGCTTAGTATCAGCCCAGTCATTCATATATTTAGTGCTCCTAACGTGGCATAGAGTGGAGCTTGAGTAGTTTCTCTGGAGACTGAATGGTTGACTGACAGCTAGGAAACGCTCTGCTACCCGGAACAATGGACATATCCTGTAGCATATGTTTAACCTAAAATATCAAGATATAAAATCCAAGGTGTGTTTTCCAGTGAGAGTATATGATACTTGTCCTACTCTAAGTTGGAAAACCACAGGTCAGATTGTCCTGCACACAATGAAAAGCAGAACTACGGCTGCTTATTTACAGCTCGACATCCCTCAGTGGCATGATGCTTAATGAAATAGCAAATCTAGACAATGTAGTCTAGTGCCATAGTCAGTTTTTTCCAGCAAAGCTAAATACATCCGTTTTACGTACAATCAATCGCCCAGTGGAAATGAGCAGTACACGTGCTGCACAGATAGTCAGTGGGTCAAACATTTGCTGTGTACTGAGTTTAGATCTCCAGTGCCAACTTTATCTTTTTTTTTTATTATTTTGAAAAATTCCAAGTGGCTACAGAAAACCGTCTGGTGGTGAGCACATGGGTGCGTATATCCCTAGCACCAAGATTTTTCCTTTACAGGTAGCAAGTGATGAAGAATCATTTGATCTTTCTCACGAAAAGGACGGGAATCCCTTAAACATGTTTATTACACTGTAATTACACTGATCTTGTAAGTAGAACTGAACTCCGATGGGGTATGCAATGCAAGCCTGGCTAGCCTGACTTCCAGGTGGCGGAGCCTTCTTGTCCTTGAACATAAAAAAGATGCTGTAAGTAAAAAAAAAAAAAAGCCACACGCGCAGTAAAATAAACTTGGGAACATAAATGAGTCTGATAATGAGAAGAAAAGGCGTGAGGGCTTGTGGAGTACAATACTTACAAGTATGGATGGGTTAGAAACTGAGCCAACATCTGGCAGGCTAGTCATATGTTCTGCTACGTCCCAGCACACAAAGCCATGGGAAAACAATTAAATGAAGCAAACACGAGGAAGTGTCATGCAAATATGTAATTGACTAAAGGCAATGCTTGAAACCAAAGCAGCCACTAGAAAAGAGCGGCTTGTCACAGTTTAGTTGTGAAAATGAATTTTTTTGGGGGGGGGAGATATGTAAGAAGGAAAAATTTCTTCCCTCCCGCTTGTGTTTGCAGCAAAGTATTTCCTAAATGTTGGAATTTATAAAGTGTGATCTTTCTGGCTGCCTCTGGCATTTCCTACTGTGCATCTCTGTCTGTGCCCAAATAGAGAATGCTTTCGAACAATTGTGTTTGTGTGTGTGTGTGTGTGTGTGTGTGTGTCAGTTTTGATGTGGGTGGATCATCTTGCCAGAGGTAAATCTGAGTACCATTTCTCAAGAGCTTCAGCTTTGAGACAGTACCTGTCACTGGCTGGAGTGTCCCTAGCTGATTCATCTCGGCTTGGGCCTGTGGGCCTCGGGGCTCCTTATAGCTCTGCGTCCAGAGCAATGCCAAGCACATACCTGGCTTTCTAACGGTGGCCTCAGAAGCTTGCATCAGGTTTTCATGCTTGCACAGTGATTCCACAGACTGCATCATCTCCCTATCCTTCCCTGCGTAATTTTTTCCTTTCCTTCCTTTTAAAACGGAGCTCTTCTTCTTCTTCTTCTTCTTCTTCTTCTTCTTCTTCTTCTTCTTCTTCTTCTTCTTCTTCTTCTTCTTCACAAAGTGCAAAGCACTTTTCAGTGTGTATGGGAGGGAATAGTACAGGCTGGTTTCATAGAGGTTCTGTCCAGTTTGGGACCCATAGCCATCAAAGGTTCATCATTTCCTCCAAGACTTCTAAAGGGGTTATTACCATGGGCCTGCAAGTTCTGGTTTGTATTAGAGGAGACACTATCTTCTAAAGTAAAACACGGAAGAGGAAGTGTCCATCATTGTAAATAAAGCTTTGAGAGAAGCCTTGTTTGGACACCATGGTGGAGAAAACCTACCTCCTCCAAGCCAGGATCCATCTTCCCTCCCTCCCTTTACCCAAATATTTCAGAGCCCTTCCTGGTTCATTTGCTGAGGCTTGTTTTTTGTTTGTTTGTTTTTCTCTCCAGGAAGAGAAGTTTCCTTAAGTACTCTACCCTGTGTTCACAAATAAATGCCTTTTAGACAAGAGTACACCTACACAGCGGGACACTGTTTAAAAGAACATTTGAGGGTTCCAGATGTTCTCTGTGGGTACAGTGTACAGTGAGAGAAATGAAGGTGCCGAACAACCTTCATATGGAGTTTTCATTTGTGAGAAGAGAAGCTGGCTATGCACAAACCTAAATGTGCATAGAATTTGCGTGCCTCCACCAAAGAAAGATGCCCACATTAAACATTCCCGTAATTTTAAGGGATAATCTCACCGTATAGATTTACTATGTGTTGAAACATTTTTATTGCGAACTTGGATTTTAAAAACGCCTCCTGGGCTTGGCACCTGCTTCTAGCACCATCCTTCCGGCTCAGGCGCGTTTGTGATCAAGGAGCATCTCTTGTTTCTCCCCTCTTTTAAAAAAGGAAATGCACCATGTCACGTTAGTCGTGCACATCTGCGTGGTTTCGATTGGACGTAGAAACAATAATCTCATCCCTTTGTCCCCGCTGAAGGGCTGTCGTTTAACCTGTCATTATAAAAGCATTTGGTTTTGGTCAGGAGTAAAAGATGTTACAAGGTATTTGTTGTCGTTTCCCAGGCGTGGGAGGGCTGGAAAGAAAACTAGGGATGAAAGCACTCATTCCTCTCCAATCGCTCCTCGAAGTCCGCATAGCTGGAATAACATTGCTCACCCAGAAACCCCTTTCCCCTTTGCTCCTCCTCCAGTGACATCCCTGGAGAGAAGCTTCTCCTTTCCCTTCCGCTGAAGGATAGCTGGGCAGGAAAGTCAGTTCTGAAAAGGGGGTCGGCCAAAGTTACTGTAGGGGACTGTGGTCATGAAACCGGGTGGACAAAAATGGCCTAGGCGCCACTGTAGAAGGACGGATGCTCTTCACTGTGCAGCTGCCCTGGAGCCCATCCCCGGGTCTCCTGCTGTTGGCTTTTGGACGGAGCCGTGCAGGAGTTCCCGACCGAAACGTCTTCTAAGGCTAGGCCGGTAACTTCAGAAGATTTGAAGTTGCCAGACGAATGAGAAAGCAGTCGGGATATTGGAAACCTGCATAAGCGCCTGTCTTCTGACTAGGGCTTTCAGATGTGGGGGTGGAGGGTAGGGGGTGGGGGGAGCTTAAAACTATGGCTGCGCGGACCAAAGAACCTTCCAAACAAAACAAAGCAAAACAAAACTTCCAAGGACTGCAAGTTGGTGCCCCAAGTACACCTAGGTCCTGTGCTCATATCTTCATGTTTGCTCTATCGTGCGCAGGATTGTTGGCCCCGTGGGACTCTCAGCCTCAGCAGCGTAGAGTTCTGCGCTTGGAGGCGCCTAAGGAGGGCGCAGCGGGTCTTGGGATTCTGGTGATGCTCCCCAGGTCGCTGGGGACAGCGAGCGTCTCGGGGTCCGTTACCGGCTACATTTTGCTTCCACCAGAAACCGAGCTGCGCCCAAATTTTTCTCCGGGGTGCGACTTGCCTCCCGGCACAGTTACGGGGCTAGTGGGGGAGCGGGCGTGGGAAACCAGGAAACCCAAACCTGGTATGCAGTGAGGGGCGTGGCCGGACGAAGGGAGTCCCCGCCCCTCCCGGTAACGGCTCCGCCCCCCTTCTCTAGAGTTTAGCCGGCGCTCGCGCTCAGCACTGAGTCCTCGGGACCCCAAGAGAATAGGTTGTGTTTGCTTAGATCGCGCGCGGGGCGCTACCTGGCGCGACAGATTGTGTCCCGCAGCCGGGAGAGCCTGGCTTACTGGTGTCCGCGGACACCGCTGCAGCAGCGCCCGCAGTCAGGGCGCTGGTACCCCGCGCTCTCCCAGGTCCTGAGCCTCTGCGCGCAAACCGCTTCTGTGACTTCTTCGCCGGCCCGGGGACCGAGAAAGAGTCCGTGCACAAGAACTGGGCTCTGCGCCCAGCAGCGAGGTGCAGGATGGAGAGCAAGGCGCTGCTGGCTGTCGCTCTTTGGCTCTGCGTGGAGACCCGGGCCGCCTCTGAGGGTAAGGAGCCCACTCTCTGCAAGTGAGGCGGAGAGGTGGGGTGCGGGCGGAGAGCTCTAGGGACCTGCCTTTTACTTACCAAAAGGGGAAACTGAGGTTCAAAGACTCAGCCAGGATTCTAACCTCCCCGGGGCTTCGGTTGGAGCGCGTCCTGCGGAGCCAAGACAGCCTCGGGCGCTGGGTAGGCGGCAGCGGGAAGGCGCCCCGAGCTGGGGCAGGAGATTCCCCACAGGCAGGAACAGGCGGTAAAAACGCCTGCAAGCGAGCGCAGACCCGGCGGCCTGTATGGCGTCATGCACTCTGGGATGCCGCGGCTGCGGAGTGGAGCAGGGAACCCGCCTCCCGCTCGGCTCCTCTTAACTCCAACACATAAGCGCACCGAACTGTGTGAGGTGAGGGCTCTTCACAGAGAGACGCTTTTCCTCCCGCAACTTGCAACTTTCTTTGGTGCAGAATGCTGCTTTCCTGGCTGGAGGCAGAAGCGGCCCCCTCTTCTGTGTCAGCTTCTCCCCGTGTCTTAAAGTGACTCATACTCCAAAGCGTTTGGTCCTGGGGTAAACGCAGAGTCAGAAACCAAGTTTCAGAAATCTCTTGGGTTTGGCACCTAGTTATAGGGTCACTTTTCTTGTCACTTAAAAATGCCCTCTGCTGCAAGTTTGGGGGCACACAGGCTCTTGGGCTCTTGGTACAACAGAGCCCTCCCCTTCCCATTCCTCCCCCTCCCTTCCCTTCCCATCACTTCCCTGTCCCCCCTACTCTCCTCTTCCTCCACTATTTCTCATTTCCTTTTAGTAGCAGCAGTTTGCAGATTTCCCAGTCACCACCCACTGGAGAATGGAGACTCAGGAAAAAAGTCAAATCTGCAAAAACATTCCTTGCATCGGAATAGAATCGCATGTCTTAAAAACACTGGCCCTGACACACAGTACCAAGATCATCTGTCTACCGTTATTGAATTTTCTTCATAATGACTTGGTTCATCAGGCCAGCTCCACCATGGGTGCCCATTTGTCCCTGACAAGCCCTCACTCTCCCCTTTCTGGGAAGGGAAAGACAGCCTGGAACATGTGCCTGCCCTGTGTCCTACAAAGAAGCGAGTTGCTTTGAAGCAGGGCGTGTTCCTAGAGCAGCAGTTTAGCAGTAGCCTGGTCCCCTGAATAAAGTGGAGGTTGCCCTTTTGGAGTGTGTGACTTGCTTAATTGGATTGGACTATAATTGGTGCCATCGAATTCTAGAGACAGAGCCGCTGTTGTTTTTCCTTCTCGTCTTCGAGCGGGAAGGATAACAGTGCACAAAATAATTAATGTTGGTTATGGGATTTGAACATAAAAGGGCTTTTATTGTGTAGTAGCATACGTACCTCTTACAGCCCAGAATGAGCTTTCTGGAGAGGAGGACCCAAACTTGCCAATGAAAATGAATGGAGTTTAATAGATGGGGGGGGGGGGAAGTGTTAGTCATTGATGCAAATTGATAACCTTGTTGACTAGATTCGACTGTAGACATGTGCCTAGAATAGTGTAGCATTGTATTTGGTGTCTTATGAATGGAGCATCTTTTAAAGATGAGCATAGCTAATGTGGCTGCAGTCTATGGCTGTACTTTATTACAGAGATGGTTTCAAGTCTCTCAGAGGCTCTGGCATGTAGATCAGTGGTAGAGAACCCAGGCTCTGGGTTTGCTTCTCAGCATGGAAGAATAAAAGTCATTTACTGTGGTGGTGGAGTGGACACAGCTTATTGAGTGGCTAATTATTTACTACCGCATTTTCTTCACACATCTGCCCAACTAAATGGGTTCTTATTTGGCTCATCATGTGAGTCGTATCCAGTTACTGTTTTCAGGTTAATGTTTCTCAGTCATGTTCAAAAATCCATTTATCAAACAAATTGCTTTTATTTTTCATTTCTCAAACAAAGTAAGATTCTATTATCGGAAGACTTGTTTTCGAACATTTTTATTGCTTGCCTATTTTAGGGGTGATGACTTCTTTCATATTGAAAAGTGTTATGCTGATTAATTGAATACAACTACCCAGTTCTATAGCCTTCTCAGGTGGCCCACAGAGAATGCCATTTAAAATGCATATTTGCCGGTCTAGGACTATCTAAACACACCATAAAGTTTAGAATCACTGCCCAAACACAAGTCATTAAAGATGCCAACTAGCCTCTGAGATGTATTAATGTCACTTAATTTTCAATGTTTTCAAATATGTTACCAATCAATGAGATATGTAGTTCTATCGGTAACATATGCATATCTGATTAGATTGGTTAGATTGGGTGTATTCGGGAGTGGTACGGCTATGAATCATTCGGAACATCTGTATAGGTGTGTGAGAACCCCTACAGTCAGTTAATTGCCTGCCACTGGTTATTCACATAGAGGCCACAGTGTCACAGCGCTGAGTATTTGCCTTGGCTGTTTGCTCATACTTTCTATATTCACATGGTCTCGTATTTGTTCACGTTCACTTATTTGCCCAACAATGTCAATGCCAGCTGAGGCCTTAGGAGTCATCTGTTCCTAGTTGGTGTGAATGAGAAAGCCTGGATGCCCGTCTGGTATTAGTTATTTCTTTCCTTTTGAGACGGAGTCTTACAATGTGGCCCAGGCTAACGTCAAACTTAGAGTCCTCTTGTGTCATTCATCTAATGCTGGCTTCCCAGGGGTATGCCGCCACACCAGGCAGGTCAGTTACTTTATGAGCTGAGAGCTGGAAACTTTTGATGTCCCTTAACATGGTAGGTGACTTCTGTTTGTCTCATGCTTTTTAAGCTCCTGGCAGCACTTTACAGTGAGGTGACTGAAAACTAGTTAGTTTTCTCTTGCTGTGAAATGACCTGCCGTGATGTGTGTCCCTCACGATGTTTTTCTGCATTTCAATCCTTTAGGTAACAAGTGTCATATCTCCAGCTTTGTGTCGGTATGAGCTCTGAGATTTGAATAATCAGTTCGGACTCCCTCCCCCAACCTCAAAACTGTAGCTCATTAGATTTACACTATTTTTAGGTTTGCTCTGAGAAGAAGATTATTAAAGTGCATGTATGCGTTAACTTGGGGGTGTTTCTCTTCCTTAATTCCTTTCCCTCCATTTAAATGTGCTGTCTTTAGGAGCCACTACCTCAGCCTTTGCAGCTTGCCTACCAAAGGAAGCCCTTTACACAGCTTGATAAAAGACAATGGGACAAGGTCACAGTGGCTCCTGTCCCTTTCAGGGGTATGGAGAGGAGCTGTATAGAGCTCTCTCCGGGGAGTTTTCATTAATCAGCAATTTAGTCAGATGTGTACATCCTATGCTTTACAAGAAATGTCAGTGGGCCCTTTCCCAAGGGCCTGAGATCATCAAATGGAGGTTCACCGGGTTTCAATGTCCCATATCCTTTTGTAAGACCTTGAAGTTGGCAACGAAGGAAAACAGGAACTCCACCCTAGAGCCGTGAATTGCAGAGCTGTTGTGCTGGCTTGTGACCATCTGCCCATTCTTCCTGTTATGACAGAGCCTGTGAACTTTTACTGGGAATGGGCGCAAAGTAAATCCCACTTTTATACAGTGAATTGCTGAAGAGGCCTTTTAAAACTCGGAGTGTGCGTTGTTTATGGAAGGTGTTTCCTATTGGGTCCGACTCTTATCTAATTTATTTCTAGGTTTGCCCAGTGGTTTCCTCCATCCGCCCAAGCTCAGCATACAAAAAGACATACTTACAGTTCTGGCAAATACAACCCTTCAGATTACTTGCAGGTAAGGATTCCTTTTCAATTCAGATTTCCTGTGGGAAAGGACTCATTGTTTACTGAGGTCACAACAGTTTCCATCACTGCAGAATTATAATAGTATTGTTGTAATTGTTTGTAAGTCATGAGACTTCTAAGAACTCATGTAATAACGAAACAATGAAAAAGGTCTTTTCAAACTTTTGTACTGTTTTGCTGGGCCTTTTTCCACACGTACAAACATTTAACACAAATGCAACACTCACATGCACGTACATGTGACAAAGACTGACATGTAACAGACCTCCATGCTTATTGATAAATCAGTAAAATTCGGGGCATATCTTTATGCAATAGAGTTAAAGTTCCAGCCATGTTCCTGACACCCAGAATGGCTTTTGGACATCTTTTTAGCCCTTCTATAAGAATTGTATTCTACACATGAAATTCTGTCTGTGTTAGCAATCTCTTCTCTAGGCAGTATTATTCCTGACCATATATCCTGCTTAGACCATGAGTTTCATACTCTGGCTTGATGTTCTGGACCGCTTTGCCACTTGCCAGCAAGATGTCATGCCGTCGATGCTGCGTAAGCTGGGAAACAGAACTCTGACAAGAGGCCTCTGAATTTTGCTTTTCCATCAAGAGGCAAGAAAGAACATCTAAAGGAGGTGTGGGTGTGTGTGTGATTGTTCATGAAAGACACAGGTCTCGGTGGACAATCGTGTTTTGGTGGAGATGGCGATAGGTCCTGGCAATGGTGCCATCTGAGAAGAGAGCTTGGGGCCAGAAAGAACGTGGTGCCTGGAAGCTTGTAGTATTGCTTCGTATTTGAAGTATACCAGGTGGTCCATATGATGACTTAGATTGTTGCATGTGGAGAGAACCCCAACCTTCTTATCTAAGGTCTACAAAACTCACCAATGCCCAGCCTTTGGGGGAAAACAAAAAAACAGAAAGCCATAGCAGGAGCTGATTGTCTTCTCTAAGTCATGCAGCGTTCCTAGAGACTTTTCCTTCACCTGTTCTCAGACACAAAGGTCACTTACGGGTGGCAAAGGCTTCCTCCTCACTCTGGAGACGGCAGGAACATTTCTTGTCTTCTTAACAAACCCTGGACTGAGCGGGGTACAGACGATGCTGTGAAACCTCATGGGAGTTTTTCAGGATCCCTGAATGGGGGCTCAGTGGCCCACACTGTCTTATTCATAGCGACTGTTTTCCTTTTGCTTTGTGGCAAAACGAAGCAGTGAAAGTCACGTCTGTTTGACATGACTCTTTCACGGTACTGTGAGCCTCCTCTCTGTGTACTCACTCCCGCATTGCCTCTACCTCCATGACAGCTCTGGCTTCCTCGCTGTTCCCCAGTACTCCCGATGTGCACAGGGCCGGCTTGGCCACGTTCCTCCCTTTCTTTGCCTTTTTCATATTTTTCTTCACAGCACTAAATTGCTACCCTTTGTATGATGGCATGTGCTTTTTGATTGTCTCCGCTGATTGGAGTGAGTTGCATACAGGCACCAACCTTTTCTTCTTGGTGTGCACTGAGCATGATATCTTTGGTCCCTTAAAGTGTTGGGTTTTTTGTTTGTTTGTTTGTTTGTTTGTCCTTAATAAAGCTCAGCAGTCATATATGCTTAAAAAGTATTTATCGAAAGAATGAGTGTGTGAACCAGCAGAAGACACATGAGCACGTGCGTGATTTCTGAAGTGGAGTATGTGATCTTTGGTGGCAGGCCCATGCAGACTGTCTGCCATCAGTGTCTGTCGGCTTCAGAGTGTCTGTTGAGTGGTTTATATACGCATGAAAACTAAACCTTCCTAGCCCTCTTACTCATAGCCTCATGACACGGAGTGTCGCATCAATATCTTCCTGGAATACTTTTTCAGGGGACAGAGAGACCTGGATTGGCTTTGGCCCAACAGTCAGCATGGTTCTGAGGAAAGAGTGTTGGTGACTGGGTGCAGCAAAAGTGTCTTCTGCAAGACACTCAGAATCGCAAAAGTGGTCAGCAATGACACCGGAGCCTACAAGTGCTCCTATCGGGACTTCGACATGGCCTCTACCATTTATGTCTACGTTCAAGGTAAGCACTGGGCCAGAGTGTGCTTCCCACATCCACTTCCTGTGTCAAAAACACAATAGGCACAAGAAGAGTTGTGTCCAACAAGAAGAGGCTTGTTGGAAAAGCTGTTTGGTGAAAGAAATATAAAATCGTCTCTCCCAGGGTTCCTTTGAGAAAGGACTCACTGACAGTCTGGGCTGCATCTCTCCTATCCTGTCCCAGTTCCTTTTCTGTGGTGCTCTGTGATTCTCTGGGATCCGCCATGGGCTTTGGAGACTCATAAGATGCCTGCTACTGTTTGAAACATTGAGATCTTGGAAATTGAGGAAGCTTGCAGGCGGATCTTAGAGAGGTTTCTGTGGTAACATAGGTTATCTGTAGCAGGGAGGAGATCTTTGCAGGCATGCATAGGGAAGTAGCCAAGGACTCAGGTTTGTTTTTTTTTTTTTCTCCCTCCCGCATAAGATCTTTCCTGCCCAGGCTTACACTTTATGAAGAAAAACAGCAATTCACATGCCCGCATGCAAAGCACACTACCACCGCAAATGACCACCTAGAGGACTGCATGTCTTGTCTTTGCTTGTATGATCTGAGGGGGGCTTGGGATTTGCACTCAACTGCAGGGAGATGCAACCTACAGGCATGAAAAGTCACTCCATGGTCAGAGCAAGCATTTTATTTTGAGAGGATGGTTAGCTGTTTGGGCTTCCTTGGTATACTTCCTCTTTAAGGGCTAGTGACCTACAGCTGATTTCCAGGAGACCTTTGGTTTTATGTCAAAGCAACTTAGCTTTGGTCTTACAGTAAAGGGCTAGTTTAGCTCTTTAATGTAATCAGGGTATGTAACTTAGAGTCTATATAGTAAAAACCACCATGCAACATGTATTCAGTGTTTAGAGAATGAATTATGATCTTTTACATTTTAAAAATTGCACACCGCCTTTACTTATGAAAAACCTCTCTTCACTGATGAGATCCCTGTACTATCATGTGCTTCTCAGGAATATAAAGGTTGCTTATACATGTGGATTTATTTGTTATTTTTTTGTGAATGAGAGTTTTGCATGTGTGTATGTATACTGTGTGTGTACGCATGTGTTATCCATGGAGCTCAGGAAAGGACAACAGATCCCCTGCGCCTGGGCTGTGAGCCACCATGTGGGTGATGGGAACTGAACCCAGATCCTCTGCAGGAGCAGCCTGTGCTCCTGTTTGTCGGAACATCTCTCCAGCTCCGAGTTGCATTATATTTGACACAGGCGTGCTGTGCTATGTTTCTTTCAGAGAAGGACAGACCTTGAAAGGTATTTTATTTATTCATCTGATGCAGACTTACATCTCAGAGGGTTTGAGGCAGGGAAAGATGACTCTGAGTGTTTTTCCTAAAAGCCGCTTTTACCAGACAGGAAGGCTCTTCATCAGGGTACCACCCTAGCAGATCTGCACTTTAATTTCAGCAGGGTCAGTCTATGGAAGAACAGAGACCATATCCAAATAACCCATGATGCTCTTGAGCTTCTCAGTGCTTGGGCATTCTTTTTGCTCAGGGTAAACAAAGTCTAGGATAGAGTTCTGTGGTCCCCTCCTCACTCCACAGAGCTGAGGGAGACAAGGCTCAGACCTTAGAAAATGCCTGGCTCCTTTTGATCTGGCAGTCTTGAGAGATGTGGCTCTCTTAGAAAACTGCAAGGATTTCCTGCTCTCCAGCCTGTCTGGAAATGCTACAAGATGACCCTCTCCCATAATATCTCCTTACTTCCTTCTCCCCCGAGTCAGGAAACCTGGAGACATGTGAAAAGTCACTTCAGGAGTTACAGTAAATATTTTATTCTGAGAGGATGCATGGCTGTGTGGTGCTCTTTTGTTTACTTCCCTTTTAGGGCTACTGAAATAGAACCGATTTACCAAATAACTTTAGTCTTAAGTCAAGAGGTTGCTTTAGCTTTGCAAGGCTTGCTTTGAATGAGGCAGGTCCTACAATACTCCATTAACACGCCCATGTAGGGGGATGCATCAGCGACAAGCAGTGGTCTCTAGCACTTTTTACCTAAATACTCAGTGTCGTTGGATAGACCATGAAATTCTGCTCCTGCCTCAGCTTAGCATTTAGGAATTTAGATATTGAGCCACCCAGGAGTTTGGTCATGAAATTTAACAACAGGAAAGAAAGCCTTGCATGTAGTGTTCTCTATGGGTAGGTCTTTCGTGTACCCAACGGTCCCCACCTCACTTCCTCAGTCCTCTGACCCTTCTGGAAGTGGATGGAGCCAGGAAGCTGGCCTTGGCTTCCTAAGATAATGGCTATGTCATGCAGGGTGTGGGGGGGGGGGCGTAAGCTAGCTGCAGCTCTATGCTTTCCAGCTGGGGAGGAAATCAGATTTCTGCTGTTGAAAGGAATTAGTTACTTTTCTTCCCTTTGCTTTCATTAACTCTTTCTTCACCTTTAAAAGGGGCTTGATCAGATTTTGGGGGGGTGGGGGTAGAGGGTGAGAGGTTATCTTTGAGATTTCAAGAGGTGTCTCCAGCCTCTGCCCTCTGTCTCTAGGGATTGGAGTAAATCCCAGCCATGTATTAATACTGTGTGAATAGTGTCTGAAGGATTTCAAAATTACTCTGACTTTCATCTCAATCTTTGGCCTTGTGGTTTTTGTTTTCCAAATATTCATTGTCAGAGATATTAATAAATACTAAGTCTTAAACTAAATGTAGTGGCTATTAAACATATAAAGACTCTTTTCTACAAGTTCTCACAGACTTAAGGTATTATAGAAATCATTCTTTTGAATTACTGAACCATCTGATTGTTGTTTTCTCTTAGTTTAAAGATCCTAATCTCTTTTCAGGTTACTTACATTATTTGCCTAATGAGAGAAATGGAATTTTGGCATCATAAAACTCATAACTTAAGTGTGTAAATTTAAATTAAAATGTTTATTTTATAAAAAATTATAGTAATCTATTAAAGCATAGAATGTCTAAAGTAGATTCTACTTGTTAATATTCCATGTGGAAGATGTTCAGGTCATTTTTAGTGTTTTCATTCGGATTTTTTCCCTCTCTCTGTCTCTGTGTGTGTGTGAGCACATGTGTGTATTTAACTGTCCTTCCTTGACCAGATCTTTGAAGCCAGATAACTACATACAGACTAACATGTGGGTGTCTTTGTCCATGCAAATTGTCAATGATAGTCATTCACTCATTCAGTTAGAGTTCATGGACCTGAGCATACTAACTCTCCTGCTAATACTCACTGAGGGAATTCGCTTTTCTTCTAGATTACAGGTCACCGTTCATCGCCTCCGTCAGCGACCAGCATGGCATCGTGTATATCACTGAGAACAAAAACAAAACTATGGTGATTCCATGCCGAGGGTCGATTTCAAACCTCAACGTGTCGCTTTGTGCGGTGAGCTGCCTCCTCTTCAGTCTTCTCATGCGTTTCCATAATTTTGTAAGCCTTTTTGGAGGTGAGCTTCCTGCTTCCAATACCATGTCACTAGTGAAATGCGAAGGTCCTTTAGAGAAAGTCAACAGGACAATCAATAAGACCAAGTTGTGTTCTTGAAAGTGAGATGGGTTCTTTTCTGATCATGGAGTTTCGCCAGTGCTGGGCTAAATATTTACTGTTTCTTTTTTCCCCATCAGAGATATCCAGAAAAGAGATTTGTCCCTGATGGAAACAGAATTTTCTGGGACAGCGAGACAGGCTTTACCATCCCCAGCTACTTGATCAGCTACGCCGGCATGGTCTTCTGTGAGGCAAAGATCAATGATGAAACCTATCAGTCTATCATGTACATAGTTGTGGTCGTAGGTAAGTCGATATTGCCTTTCTATATCATTAATACAATATAATAAAGGGTGGCTTTCTACATGAAGATCCTAGAGAGTAAGTTATAGGTTGAAGGGCAAGAGATATAGAAAAAGATTTTAACTCCGGATATAGGCAAATACTTTTCTCTACCACACAAACTATTGCATCTGGGGTTTCTCCTTTCTTGCCAAGACCAAGAATGAAAAAAGCACCACTACAGGAGGTCATTTTCTGAAAAGAAAATGCAGTATTCAGAGCACTGCTTGGCACCAGTTCTTTTAATTGTATCTATTTTATGAAAAGTTCAGCGATTTACTCAAGCAGAACACATTGGCCTAGACTTTATTATTCACCAGGTTAAACGTCTTTGAATATGCTGAAGATAGTGACTTGTAAATCACTATAAACCATTTTCCTACAAGCCATCAAGAAGCAGCGAGGTCCCCGAGGAAAAATGATGTCACACTCTTTGCACCACTTTAAAAGGTGTATGCCAAGTCCCAGATTTCTTTTCCGTCTTACTTTCTGTTTTTGTCATTTTCTTGCTCCAGGATTCAGGATTTACGATGTGACTCTGAGCCCCACTCATGGTCTCGAGCTATCTGCCGGAGAGAAGCTCGTCTTAAACTGTACAGCAACAACTGAGCTCAATGTTGGGCTGAACTTCAACTGGGAAGTCCCTTCTTTGAAGGTAACACTAACAACCCAGAGCCAGAGCTCTGAATGCTTTGATAGTAAGCCCTGTTGATGTTTTCATAAGAGATACTGGGTCCTCTCTGGTTAGGTAAATTATAAAGGCTTTTAAACACACACATTAATGCCCCTACTCTTCTATGTAGGAGTATGACAGAATGCATAGCAAACATGAAAAGACGCCATGCTAGGAGCCCCAACCCACCCTGCTGCAGTGGGTTCTGTGTATTGGTCTCTACTAGGTTATTAATCTTTTGACATTATGCCATTTCTTGGTTCTCTAATGCCCTTAATCTATTGTTCCCTTTTAGAAGTGATCCAAGTTACATTTCTCCTTAGATGATTATTATTTGTTTCTATAGTCCACACACATCAGCTAAGGAAGGTTTCAAAATCCTTCCTCAGTTCCACTTATTTCAGCTTCCACTCATTTCTCCTGAATCCCAACATCTGTGCTGTCCATGTGCTGTTTAAAGTTTCTGTTATTACTAGTAGTGTTCAGCAAGGGACAGGCCTTGGTTCTGTGGGGAGCTATGGCAGGGTCTTCTTCTGGGCTGTGAACATTGACTAAACACTCTTGTTTCTCAGCATCATCACAAGAAGATTGTAAACCGGGACCTGAAACCCCTTCCTAGGACTGGGATGAAGAAATTTTTGAGCACCTTGACAATAGACAGTGTGACCCGGAATGACCAAGGGCTATACATCTGTGCAGCGTCCAGTGGGCTGATGACCAAGAGAAACAGCACATTCGTGCGAGTTCACAGTAAGTGGCCATCTTCTTGCTAACACAATGTGCCCGGCAGAGTAAGATGGCTTACATTGACTAAGGTCACCTTGTTCACTCATAAGATACTCTTGAACTCTTGTTACTGAGGACACAAAAACTGGAGGTCAACGGTATAGCTTTGGAGTCAGGGACTTGGGTTCAAAATCTCAACTTTAAAATGACACGTGCTAACTGCTCACTAGATATTATTGGTTATAGCTGTATCTGAGATTATAGTTATTATTATAGAGTGTTAGTATATAGGATGGTGTGTTTTTTAAAGATTTTGGTTTATCGCAAGGAAGGCTAAGGGGATTCTTTGAATAAGCATGAACTTCTCAAATTGGGGAAATTCAGATCCTGTGGCTTCCCGTGGCTTTTGATAAATCACCCAAATTTTCAGTTATACCCTCTCATTCATGTAAATGTCTCAGTTTAGATAATTTATGCATGCCAGAGCCCTAGCGTATGCTTTTATAGGATCACGTTGCAGCTCACGTGGAATAGTTTATTTAGTGATGTCTGGGTCTTGCTCATGCCAGGCAAGTGATCTATCATTAAGTTACGTTAAGGAAGTGAAGGCAGAAGAAGGGGGAAGGTTAGGAGGCTGACAGCGAGAATCCAGAGAGATGGTGGGAGACTTGGACTAGGGAGTCTGTGGAGGAAGTAAGAGAGATATGATCCTGCATATATTCTGAAGGCGTAGTCACCAAGGCTTCCTAGTTGATTCACTGACCGAGAGAGAGAGAGAGAGAGAGAGAGAGAGAGAGAGAGAGAGAGAGAGAGAGAGAGAGAGAGAGAGAGAGAGAGAGAGAGAATGTGAGTTTTAAGACAAGCAATTGAATTGTGGTATCACCAAATGAAGCAGCCTGGGCTAGGCTGGGATGTGTAGACCATGTTGCTTGTGAACCTTTGGAGATGCCCATTAAACATCCATGTGGAGATGTCTGATATGTAAAGCCAGAACCCAGAGAAGTCAGGGCAAGGGTTGAAAGTTTGTATATGTAACTGATGCTTTAAATCTGAGACTGGTTAGAAGAGGGGAGAGGTAGAGAGAGATGGTCTGAGGAGCGGGTGTTGGTACAATCAACTCAGAGTGTGGGTAGAGGGTACCATGGGAGCAGGGGAGAGGGCATGCCACTGGTCACTGGGGAATGTAGAGAAGACTTTGTGTGGAATGCTTATGGTTTATGAGAGAACATTAGTGAGGGGAGAATGCTAGCAAAGGCTACAGGGAGCTGAAATGTGGCTGCTACAGTGTGGAGACTCTCAGAATGGCAGTAAATATGTGGACCCCAACATCTAACTTTTCACTTGATCGAAAATCTAAACCAAAAAGTGCATTTATAGTAGCTTGGCATTTATGAGAACCGTTGCTTTCATTTCTTCCAGCAAAACCTTTTATTGCTTTTGGTAGCGGGATGAAATCCGTGGTGGAGGCCACAGTGCGCAGCCAAGTCCGAATCCCCGTGAAGTATCTCAGTTACCCAGCTCCTGATATCAAATGGTAACTACCGGAAATAACAGCAAAGCATCAACTTGCATGAAATACAACCTTTCTCTTGTACTAACACCTGGGGTTTTCTCCCACAGGTACAGAAACGGAAGACCCATTGAGTCCAATTACACAATGATAGTGGGTAACGAGCTCACAATCATGGAAGTGAGTGAAAAAGATGCAGGAAACTACACCATCATCCTCACCAATCCCATTACAATGGAGAAACAGAGCCACGTGGTTTCTCTGGTTGTGAATGGTAAGTCTGTTCAGTGTCTCCCCTGCCCCAAATTTACTAGGAAGAGAGAGACTACATCTTCTTACATCTCCCAGCCATCATCCATCCTTTGCTGGATCATTCACATTACTAACTGGACCAATGCAGAAAAAAAAATCAAAAATGAGCCAGGGAGGTAGGTTTGAAATGAGATGCGGCGTGGCATGCTCTGGCCGTGCATCCTTGGTAGGTCATGTAAATGTTTCTGTTGGTGGTCACATGCAAGATGAAAGTAGATAGTACCCACCAGCCAGATGCCTCTGGAGTCCCTAGGCTTCATGAGGCCCCATTGCTCCTGGCCACAAGACTCTCCTTGTGTTTCGTGTGCCATTTTACTCTGAAATTTCAGCTGCTTTACTGCAGATACATGGCAGAACTCTCCATAGGAGACCTGTGGAGGCTGGTGTTGGTTACTTGCTATCCACAGTAAGAGGACATATTTTGAGTCTGTCCAGGAAAGACTGTAAGCTTTTGATTTGAGAATGATTTAAGCTTTACTTTCCAAAAGTGAATGTGATAATTAGCTATTTGGGTTTGGGGGTAGAAAGCTGCCACAGTCAGATGAGTGTAGCAGGGACCATGCTGACTTAGAGTGTCTTTCATACAGGACCTCCTTAGAATCTTCACAGACTCATGAATATTGTCTTTTCTAGTGAGAGAGACAATATTGAAGGTTTAAGTGGATTTTATTTTTTTTTTACTAGTGCCCTTTTTCTCCCCTAGTAAAGACATTAATATCTTGCTCCAAATACAGTGGGAGAAATGCTTCCGGTGTAATTTTTTGTGCTCCCTACTGGCACCACACATTTGAACGTCAAGATACTGTCTCACTACAGTAACGCACTTCCCACGCTCCTCCATCTTCCTCTGTGTATCTTCTGAGCATAGCTTCTTTTTTTTCTTATTCTTCTTCTTTAGGGAACATTTTAAACATAGCAGTTTCTAGGAAGGTTGCTTAGAAGCAGCATGGGTAACAGGGATCCAAGAGAGGGGAGGAAGGCAAGAGCTAATTAAGTACAGTAAGGTAAAGGAAGTCATCAGGCAGCAAAGACAGAGACAGACAGTGAGCAGCCCATGGCTCCACTTTACCAAGTCACCACATCCAGTGCACCCTAGCTTTTCCTTGGTGTGTGCAATGCATACAAAAGTCAAGTTGGGCTTCTCTTTAGAAGACAGGTACTCTACCTTTGTCCTGGATTTTGCCACGTATTAACTGATGGTGGTTTTGGGCAAGCCTTTCAATGCCTGCCTCATTTCTTCTCGTGTATAATGTCAGAGCCATAGCCGTGATCATGAGCACTGAAAGCCAATGTAAAGCACCTCAGTAAGACTTGGTGCACAATTCAATGTATTTGCTGCGATATTCCAAGCGTTTTCCCTCTGTAGCCCCCTCCCATTCTTGCCAGGCTGTAAGACAGTGAGAGAGGGAGGCATAGGAATATGTAGCTGGCCTAAAGTCACCCAGCTTATCAGGTTTTAGTATTAGGATAGCATAAGAATTCAGGTTTTCTGACCCCAAGTCAAGGTATCCTTTGGAAAAGCAAGCAGGGGCAAAACCATGAGTACAAAGGGCAGATCTGGTGGCTGCAATCCTTTCTTTGTACCTCAGAGCAATTGGGCAATTCACAGGTTGTCTTTTCTGCCTCCAGTCCCACCCCAGATTGGTGAGAAGGCCTTGATCTCTCCCATGGATTCCTACCAGTATGGTACCATGCAGACGCTGACGTGTACCGTCTATGCCAACCCTCCCCTGCACCACATCCAATGGTACTGGCAGCTAGAAGAAGCATGCTCCTACAAGCCCAGGTGAGTGGGGCCACGTGCTCGGTTTTGCCTGCCATCATTCACGCCTTCTTGCCAAGCTATGCCATGATTCCATCTAAACCTACAAAGCTGTCTCCAAGGAAGTTACCCTATAAGGGGTACTTGGACTCAACTCCCACTTCCTTCTGTGGCTTGGGGCATCTCACTGTGTGTGTCAGCTCTTTCTTCTTAGTTAGCCCTAGTGCATACCTCTCCAGAACGACGCTACTCGCTGTGTTTGCTAATTGCCAACCTTTGCATCTTCTTGTGTCTGGGAACTGGGGAAGACCACGTTGCTCCTCCTTATCTATGGGAAGGTCCATCTCTCAGAGGAAGTGCTGATGGATGGGAGGCAGTGATAAACCTAGCCCAGGCCTCAAGAGCCTCAGACTCAGCTTATCAAGTTCTACCACAAGTGCAGACATCCTTGGGGAAAACAACAGCCGCCACCTTCCACCTACCATCCCAAGCATTCCACTTCCTGTTGTTGTTTTTGAAATAGCAAACACTAGTTTCTTCCTCAGCTGCTGGCCATTTCCTAAACAAAAGCCACAGTCCCAGAGAGATGACTTCAAGAAGCCCAATGGCTTCCAAGTTTCCTTACCTTCCTTTGAACTAAATTAACTTGGATTGTCTTGTCGATCCAATTTATGAATGGAGACTTGTTCCCAGAATAGCAGCTTCCCTCCTGTGTCCTCAGTCAACTACCTTGGACCTTTCTACTGTTGTTGGCATCTATTTTTAATTGGCGCCAAGTCCTGCAAAGTGCTAGGCTGTGTTGAAAGTTATCACTAAGAACACGATAACCATAGGCTGACCCTTTTCGGTACTACTGAGTGAAAGAGAAGTGAAATCATGACATGCTGTCCTTCCTCTGCCTTGCAGCCAAACAAACCCCTATACTTGTAATGAATGGAAACATGTGGAGGATTTCCAGGGGGGAAATAAGATCGAAGTCACCAAGAACCAATATGCCATAATTGAAGGAAAAAACAAAGTGAGTCTGAACTTCTTGATTTTGAATATCCCTCTTTCTAATTCTCACTTTCTGATTAGAAGGCGGCAGAATAACATGCAAAGCTATATTGGAGGTTAATAATCAAATAGTCTGTGTGACGTCATCCAAGAGAAATAAAGAAAGTATGACTTTTTCACACACACACACAGGCATGCATACACACACCTTCAGCCTTAAAGAAGAAAAAATTTATGCCGTCTGCAGAAAGGTCGGGATCATCATGTTAAGCAAAATGTCAGACTTAGAAATACAAACATGTTTTTCTCTCATATGAATCAAGATGGAAAAAGGACATGAAGGTACAGGGGTCTACTTGGGAAGAGCAAGGGGATCATTTGGAATAAGGAGGGGGAAACATGGGGTAATTGGGAGTTAAATAATCTAAGCGTATTATATACATGTACAAAATGTTATAATGAAACTTGTTATTACAGTTAATGCCTACTAATTTAAAAAGAGAAGAAAAATACCAATAGCTACAATACCTATTGCTTACTAACAGTTTACTGAAGAGAAATGAAACCCATAACACGACTCAGTGTATACACCCATTGAAAGTTAATTCTGATAATAGTCACATGAAAAACGCCAAGTGTTTGTAATGTCCGTTAAAGTGAATCCTTGAGGATTTCCAGAGCACTTTTGCTTTCTGTGTATAACTGCCTGGTCAGAGCTGTTTACCTTTGAAGGTGGACAGTTACGGTGTGAATGGCAAAGGCAGGCCTTAGCAGCTGGAAGGGCTGACAGATGTCTGTCTCCGTATGTGTGTGCATGCTCAGTCTGCATTGTTCATGGCTTGGGACTTGTGTGTTCACAGACTGTGAGTACTCTGGTCATCCAAGCTGCCAATGTGTCGGCGCTGTACAAATGTGAAGCCATCAACAAAGTGGGACGAGGAGAGAGGGTGATCTCCTTTCATGTGATCAGTGAGTAAACCTCTTTGGAGGCCAGGGAGGGGGCAATCACTCAGAAAGTGGGTGCTAGGCTGTGAGGCCCTCTGTTGTCCTTGGGATTTGGGCGAGTGATATGGTGTGCAGCTAGGACTTGAAGGTATCAGAAGCTAAAGCTGCTCAGGTAGCCTCTGGGCCTGTGTAAGAGTTCATGTGCGGTCGCTGGCCGGTGAATACAGCCACTGATGCTCTCAGCCTCAAGCTCCATATTGTGTGTGGCTTGTCTTGCTTGCCAGTGTTAGTGTAATGACTCACCAGGGTTCAAGAAGTTATCTTTGGGTTTGCTACAGACGAGAACTGAGGCCAGGCCCCTGGGACTGAGGGTAACGTCCTTCCAACGCTCCTGATTTCGTCTCTGCAGCTTAGTTTTATGGGTGAACTGGAGTTGTTGTACTGGCTCAGATATTTTAGTCCCAGCCAGTTGTAATAAATATAGTTTAGTCTGACTCTAATTGTAATAAATGTTGTTTTATTGTTACATATTGATAAGAAGACATTTGCTAAAGATTCTACATGGTGACTAAATGCCTTGCATTGGGTTTTTTGCTTATTTGTTTGTTTTATTCTTCATCTTGGAAACTATATTCAGAACTCAAAGTGGAATGAAGTAAATACTTGGGGAAAATGAATTTCCTTGTCTGGCTCTGTCCTTGTGGTAATGGCTGCAAGAGCTGTCTCTTAGTTCTTCATAGCAGCAAGAAGACAATGGTGTCAGGCACCAACTTAAGTCACCATCCTCTAACTATGGCTTTACATTTCAGAGGGTCCGGAAATTACTGTGCGACCTGCTGCCCAGCCAACTGAGCAGGAGAGTGTGTCTCTGTTGTGCACCGCAGACAGAAATACATTTGAGAACCTCACGTGGTACAAGCTTGGCTCGCAGGCAACATCCATCCACATGGACGAACCACTCACGACAGTTTGCAAGAACTTGGATGCCCTTTGGAAACTGAATGCCACCATGTTTTCTAACAGCACCAATGACATCTTGATAGTGGCATTCCAGAACGCGTCCCTGAAGGACCAAGGAGACTATGTCTGCTCAGCTCAAGACAAGAAGACCAAGAAAAGACACTGCCTGGTCAAACAGCTCATTATCCTAGGTACCGAGGCATCCCTGGGTGATGGAGTTGCAGTGTCTTACATGTACTGTGTCTGAGTGCTGTGTGAAGGAGTAGTACAGGCTTCTGGGAGTATTTGCAGCAGGCTGGCACACTCCTGGAGGCAGAACAAAGCCAGTGGTGTTGAGGGGATACATTAAAATTAGAAGCTTGGCTCTTTCTAGCCTTTCTGATGAAGTCACTGCCAGCGTCTGCAAGGGATTAGTTTGAACCAGGGAACTTCCTGTGGCATCTTTCACTGTTCAATGATTAAAGTCAGCATATTTGTGTAATACGATGAGCAAAGAGAGTGCCAGAAGCTCATAGTGCTGACCTAGAAGGACAGGACGAGGCCATAGGCAAACACTCGGTGTGCTGAGAAGTCACTGATTCATGAGAACAAAAATTGGTCTCTGCTTGCTTGTTGTAATTTTAACCATAGAACACACGGGATATCCTAGGTGGTAACATTAGCCATAGAACACACTGGCATATCCTAGGTGGTCAATGGGATACCTGCTTCATGATTAGTGGGGTGAGGGGGCGGGTTTAAGATCTAGACGATTCCTTGGAAGGGATGCTAACACTCATCGCCTGTACTTCTGTGATACCCTGTGTGGTCCAGGATAGGTTAAGTTCAGTAAGGTAAGTTTGTGGTTAGAAAGCCTTTCCCATTCCCTCTGGGGATGCTCTCCATGCCTTGTCTAACATTGTACTTTGCAGAAAGCCTGGGCGGCCTCTGCTCTTTCTCTGAGAAAATCTAGTGAATTTAAGGGGTTTCTCTTTGTGCTTTTTCCTTTCATTTTCTCCTTTCTTTGCTGTGCTGTTCAAGGCTCTTGTGATTTCGTCTCTTCTCTGTTTTGTAGTACAAGGAAGGGAAACTGCCCAGGTTAACTCATCTACAGCAAAATTTTATATGAATATCATCTTTTTGAGTACTTTGGCTTCTTGGAGGAAGTCTCTCCAAATAGACACCAGCATAGAATTTTCTGTTATTAAAAACTTGGGGACATAAAGAAAGACATTTGTGAGTCAAGTCATTCCCAAGACCCTGGAAACCGCATCACATTTAGAACTATGCATGGAGAACTTTTTTAGCTGGTCCAGATGAGGAAGAGTTTAGAAAGAGACGTGAAGGAGGCTCCTGGCTTAACCATGACCAGGAAGTTTACGTTCACAGTCAGTATGCTTCTATAAGAGAGCCCACGTTGTTTCCAGACAGCTGTTCTTAGAAAAAGACCAGAGCCAAGTGCATTTGTTTAAAGCCCATGCAGCACACAGTGGTGATGATCACATTTTGCTAAGTGTTAACAAGGATTCTTTGCACATGATTCTTCTTGATGCTCATCAGATATTTCCACAGCAGTCGGATGACTTTCAGGACATGGGTAACGTGAAGCTCATGTTTTGCTGTGCGTTTATACAAACACCCTTGACTTTTCATTAGATATTACCATTTGGTTTGTTTGTGTTTTAGTGGAAACCACACTGGACTTTTAGGCTCACCAGACTCTATTATTATCTTAACCATTTATTTAGTTATAGGGACTTGGCTAAGATGCTTAAGCTCCTGAGCTGCAATCATGTCACTTAGAAAACAAGGCCAATGGCTGGGCACTCATTACATATGGTGAGAGGTGAATATTAGAAATGACATAAAGTTATCCAATAAGTAGATCACTCCTTATATCATTGTGCCGAAGCTTTGCCCTTCTCATGAGAAAACATGAATTCTACTTTTAGTGGCTACAACTTCCCAGAGAAGAAATTATCCTTGGGAAAAGCCTTTTGGGGTTAGAGGGGTGGGAGGATCCTATAACCTGAAAAGCCAATCCCCCAAGATTCCCAAGTATTTTGTGATTTGCAAGTGGCTAATGTGAATATTCAAAGGCCGCAGTATCTTTCCGAACTGTTGTTTCTTATTTTATTTGATGTCACTCACCCACCAGGATTGCTGTGGTCAACTTCTATGTAGTTTCAGCTCACTTTATCGATGGGCTACTGCCTATGAGGTTTAGACTCTTTAATAGTCATAGGACACTGAAACCGTCCTAACAGTTGTAACCATGGGCTCTCTGGTTTTCTCTTTATGTTTGCAGAGCGCATGGCACCCATGATCACGGGGATTCTGGAGAATCAGACAGCAACCATTGGTGAAACCATCGAAGTTGCTTGCCCAGCGTCTGGAAACCCTGCTCCACATATTACATGGTTCAAAGACAATGAGACGCTTGTGGAAGACTCGGGTGAGTGAGTGAAACTTACCTGTTTCTCTGGTTGCAGGATGTTTTTTTTTTTTTTTTTTTCAAGGACACTGTGTAAGACTGCTGTCACTTCATGGTTTGTTCTGAGGCGGACAGAAAGCAGTATTTAGGTGGGGAGGGCTGGAGAAACGGCCCAGTGAGACGCTTGCCACACAAGCATGAGCGCCTGCCCCGGCATCCCTAGAACCCATGTAGAATCCTCGACTCAACATCCTTCAAATCCTGGTACCAAGGGGGCAGGTGGGGAAGGGGAATACAAAGGCATCCTTGGAGCTCAGCTGCCTGCCAGTTTAGCTAAATCGTCAAGCTTCAGATTCAGGGCGAGACCCTGTCTCAAAAGAATAAGGTGGGATGCAATAAAGAAGACACCTGACATTGACCTCTGACCTCTCTACACGTGCATGCCTTGCCCCTCCCCAACCCCGAACACTCAAGGAGATATTTGGGTACAGAGGTCTGGCTCATTTCAGAGTCAGAAATAGCATATTTGGAGTCCTGTTGATTTTTGCCTGAAGCTCCCGCGAGAGATCAGTCAGTAGTCAATTCTATGCACCTCTTTAGAGTTAGATAATAGTTTGAGGTGAAGGGCAGCCACTATAGTTTTAAAAAATATCCTGGATAAAGCACATCATCAAGAATAAAGCGAGCATTTCTTTCCTCTTTCAGGAATCGTGCTGAAAGATGGGAACCGGAACCTGACCATCCGCAGAGTGAGGAAGGAGGACGAGGGTCTCTACACCTGCCAGGCCTGCAACGTCCTTGGATGTGTGAGGGCAGAGACAATCTTCATAATAGAAGGTCAGCCCAGTGCCATAGGCCCATCACATGGATTTGCGGCATTAGCTTGTATCGTACATAGCCTCAAATACCTTGAGTAGGATGGCATGTGGGTGGCTCATGATGCCCTTCATGGTGGTAGAGTGTCTCATATCTAAAATGTCTTGGAGCAGATAAGGTCTAGCTTTTGGAATATTTTCACAGGTTTTTATAGATGTTTTGGGGGTTATGGCCTATCACACTAGATAAGGGGTGGGTCCTGCAAAAGTTTTAGATCTTGGTCATGTGGAAGTTCAAGCAATGGTTTCTCCACTTGTTCTTTATAACCTGTCATATATATTCTTTTAACCATCATTTCTTTAGCCAGAAAATGAAGTTAGTGTGTGCTTCAGCCTGTACCCTATTTCCTGGTCATGCAGTTCTCTCTGTGAGAAAACTTTTAGCCAGGAGTGATGAATATTATCCTGTTCCTGATTCTCACTTTGTTTGAGTGGCCAAGTTAATGTACAGAAATGACCCTTCAATATATACTTGGAAAAATAGATTTGGTGTTGGACCTTGCTATTCAATTAGTGACAAGGGTTCAGAATTTTCCTCAGAGCCAAGACAAGATTCACTCACAAATAGATGATTAATAGAAGATTGCTTTTGTGATGTGGAAAATTGGGGGTTATTATTGAAATGTGAAAGGAAGCTACTTTCCCACTACTAAGTGTATGTGTTTGTTTTCAGTCAGTAATTTGTGACAGAATATTTTATCTTAAGAAGAAGATGATGCCTGAGTCTCTCTCTCTCTCATTTTTTTTGAAACCCACTAAGAGAACAATGCAACTATATCGTGTGAGTGAAGGAGCGCTATGTAAGGGGATGATTGAAGGCAGTCAGAGGAGTAGGTTTGGCAGATTTCTAAAGTCTCAAAGTTTAGATGTTGGTCCCGTTAATCTGTCCAACTCACATCAAATAGAGTTGCATCTAGAGCCTGTAGCACGCTGTCAAATCCAGAAGATTGTTAGGAGTCCATATATTGCAGCTGCAAACGAGAATGCCAAAGGGCATGGCCATTCTGTCACTTTCAAAGGCCTTCACATCTTAGTGCCAATTCCAGGGAGCATGTGCCTGCCTGTTCTCTCTGCCTCCACCCATTAGGCATCTGCAGTAGGTTACAGTGCACAAGTGGGCACAGTGGCATGGGTACTATGAAGACTTACCTGGAGAGAGAGAGGTAAGACATTGAATGCTCCTGTTTAGCTCTCAGATGTTAAACTGAGAATATTCACACATAAACTGATAGAGACAGTTGAGTCTTTGACCTTTCTTCTCCTCTTACATGAGCAGGGTTTTGCATATTTACATAGGGAGAATTACTTCCCTGGAAACAGTGGAGAAACCAAATCCAGTCACAGATGCAGAGCATGTCTCCCAACTGGTAGCTCTTATTTAACCAACTAATTAATTGCTTGTCTTCTGGCTTCTGGGCCATCCCCCACTGCTCCAAGTTTGTTTTGACTCGCACTGCACGGGTGTAAGTGGAGAGATGAGGCCCCAAGTGATAATTGTATCCCAATCACCTTGGTGCTAATAATGGCTTGGTGCTGCGAGCCTTCTGCTTGTGATCCTCCACTTGTAATGAGTGTTCTCTCTGTCTCTCTCTCTCTCTCTCTCACTCGCTTGCTCTGCTCTCTCTCCCCCACAGCTTTACTTGCCTACGCTTCCCTCCTTATCTCAGCGCGCTCTCTCTTTCTCTCTCTGTCTCTGTCTTTGTCTCCCTGTCTCTTCTTTCTCTCTCTCTCTCCTTACCCTTTTCCCCCTCCCTCTCTCTTCTCCTCTCTCTGACTTTTGCCACAGAGGGACAGGATGGAGTATTGTTCAGCTCAGTTTGGACAAAACCTGTATAACCCTCAAACAGCCCAACTCTCTGTGTCTCCCAGACAAGTACCTTAATCTTTCAAATCTTATTTCTTGATCTACAATCAGAAGGTTATTGAAAAAGTAGAGGGCGACAGACTTGAAGCAATGGATACATAGCACATGTGTGGCCATAAGTAGCTGTCTGGGCAAAGGGCCTCACTTATCTCTTTGTGTTGTTTCCTTAGCAATCATTTTTCCCATGCCACCCAAACAAAAACACTGAGTATCAGCACAAAACCAGACTGTATTATCCACAAGGAGAAGTACTTTTCTTTTCCCCCAAAGAGTTCTCTTGCCAAACACATCCTTTTTGCATTTCTTCAGACCCTTACTTTATGGTTCCTTGTTTGAGAATTTGATTGCTGGGTGTCTTCATGAGTGAGTGGTATGCTCCTGTTGTTCTTTGAGAATGCTGTGAACTCTATCCATCTTAAGGAGTTTGCAGCTATTGGTCTCTAGGAGTCTTGAAAGTGGATGAGCATGAGGCCTTGCCTTTTACGTCACATTTTAGCACCTTCTGCCAAAGGCTATGGGTTTCCAGAGGTTGATTACTCAAATGTGTCTTCCAGGTGCCCAAGAAAAGACCAACTTGGAAGTCATTATTCTCGTAGGCACTGCAGTGATTGCCATGTTCTTCTGGCTACTTCTTGTCATCGTTCTACGGACCGTTAAGCGGGTAACAGCATAATTTCCCTCCTGTCCCTTGCGTGTTGGTTTTTGTGATTAATGGAACCTGACTGGGCTTCTTTCTGCTGCTTCTTCCCATTGTTATTGGCTCAATGGACACATTTTTACTTCAATACAATAACATTCTTGTCCATTTTCTTTGGATGGACCATGGGCATTAATTGATGGAAGCCACTAGAGGGGTAAAAGGTTTGGACTGTCCACTGTAATTAAGATTTAGAAACGTTATTCTGAACTCATTTTGGGAGCTGAAGAGGCACTAAAAGCAGGACTATAATGGGACTGCTCTCAAACTCCATGAGTTTTATTGGAAAATGAGGTATCATGAATGAGGCCCTTATTAAACAATAATAAGTATACAAAATAACAACCAAACAAGAGGAGTTGTGTGCAACTGGAAGGATTTACGCTTTCCAGGCCAATGAAGGGGAACTGAAGACAGGCTACTTGTCCATTGTCATGGATCCAGATGAACTGCCCTTGGATGAGCGCTGTGAACGCCTGCCTTATGATGCCAGCAAGTGGGAATTTCCCAGGGACCGGCTGAAACTAGGTGAGTTGTCAACTGCTATTAATGTGATATTGGTTTGACCGACCTATCTAACCCTCCTTTAAGACAATGACAGGAATAGTCTATTCAGAGGACGTATTCTGATTTATAAATATTAATTCTACCTCTTGACTTTGGGTAATCATCCATTTAGCCTTTTAGTAGTAAGAGGCCTGCACCACTATCCCAAGCAGGGTGATTCAGAGAGTAAAAGGAAAAGCCAAAACAAGGGAGTAGAGTGGGCTGTGGGTCTAAATGAGGGTACATCATCACCATAAACCAACTGGAATCTCACATATCCCTCTGACAGTGTGACAAAGTCCATTTTATAATTGCCACTATCATTGGTTCTAGGGAAGCCTCTTGGCCGTGGTGCCTTTGGCCAAGTGATTGAAGCAGATGCCTTTGGAATTGACAAGACAGCAACCTGCAAAACAGTGGCCGTCAAGATGTTGAAAGGTAAAAAGCAAAATGACATTGTGATGTATCTCTCTCTATGTTGTCCATCATTAAGCATGATATGCAGTGACTTTCTGCCTAGGTAGGCCACAAAGCCCCTGGCCCCTGGCTCATACTGCCTTAGCACAAATTGGAAACAGTTTTCTCCTTTGGAGCCTTATGCAAGAGCACATGACCTTAGAACAAGGATTAACTTGCACAATTTTATTTAGTGGTCCTGGTTATATGGGGCAAAACTATCTGGTTCTATTATAATTGTTCCTCGGTGTATTATTGTTTGAGCTGATTATAAACATTTTAGAAATGAGGGAAGAAGTTTGCTATCAGTAAAAATAGCAGAATGCAAAACCATCATGTTCTCTAGAATTGGAATGTGCCAAAGAAGTTCATTTGTGGAGATACTTTGCAAAGTAAAAGTGGCTGTGCAAACAGAAAAGGATGTGGGTGTTCTATTAGGACTAAGCATCTAAGAGAACTATAGCCTTGACAGTCTGATAAGGGAAGGCTGTGTAGATAAATCCTCTGCTCTACTTGTGACTGCTTCCATAGAGAAATACTGCTGCTTACCCTTCCCAGTAGGCCTTGTGCCTTTCAAAGCTTCCTTCCTCCATTTGCATTTTCAATCTAGAGGCTAATGGTGTGTGTGTTGTAAAGATGGTCCTGAGGTGGGAACCATGTTTGTGAGTGAGAAGGAAGTCTTAAGTCTTAGCCCCATCAGGCTCATGTACAAACAGCCTTGCTTATCTGCTGCTCCTTGTGAAATTACTTATTTGGTACAGGCCAATTGTAATATTAATATGAACCTGAGCAAATTTATCACATTCGTTTATGTGTGTGTGTATGTTTGTGTATGTGTGTGCGTGTGTGTGTGTGGTGTGGTAGTCAGAGGACAACTTGCAAGAGTTAGTTCTCGCCTTCTACTGTGTAGGTACCAGGATTTGAACTTAGTTGTTAAGCATGGTGGCCAGCACCTTTACCCACCCAGCCCACTCACTGGTCCCCAGATCTGTTTATTTAATGCATGGGATTGCGTCCCTATAGGGAGGCATTGAAATGACCCAGCCCTAAGCAGCCTTCTCATCCTAAAAGAGAAAAATCTAGTTTTGTATAGACAGGCTGGATGTGAATCCATTGTTCACTGTGCTACAGGAAACTTCCCCTTGGATTCCTTTTAACACCAGTCCTTCGAGGTTTGCTTAAAGTAAAGCTTTGATTTCTAGTTAAAAGACAAAACTACACTCGACTTCTTAGAGCACACTGTTGCTTTGTCACTTAGCTATAGCAGTGCTCCACAGGGAGAGAGATTTGCACAGTTAAATGCGTCCATCCTCCCACGGCAATGGCCACACTTAATGGTTTTTGCCTTTACCCTGAATCTGTAGAAGGAGCAACACACAGCGAGCACCGGGCCCTCATGTCTGAACTCAAGATTCTCATCCATATTGGCCACCACCTCAACGTGGTCAACCTTCTAGGCGCCTGCACCAAGCCAGGAGGTGAGTAAATGCCATGGTTCTGCTTGCCCGAGTTTGGCTGGCAGCTCTCTGTTAGTGTCTGAAGGAAGCAACACTTTGCAGATTCCTAAATGTACTATATCTCATGGAAGTTTAGTCGGCGCTCTAATCAGCACCAGTGCAGTAGCATCCTTTAAATTCAAGAATGCTCTCATCACGGAGGTTTGCTGCTTGTATAGTAAGTGGTAGATTGGAGAAATAAGTATTCTCCCAAACCTTGAAAGGAAAGAACATAGGGTCAGCTGATTGCTGATGTTTTCATTACACTTGTAGAATTGTCTCTCCCCCTCTTTTTTTTTAAAGGAAAGGTTGTACTAGGAGGGGGTTGGTGTCAGATGATTTGTACAGCCCTGTTCTAATGAAAGGTTATATGAAGCCTCCTTCTAGCGCAGTTTGGGGCTTATAAGTAGGCTAAGCACGTGGTGAGAAATGTTCATGGAGTACATTTCCCCTGCTCGACACACTTTGTTATTTGCAGGGCCTCTCATGGTGATTGTAGAATTCTGCAAATTTGGAAACCTATCAACTTACTTACGGGGCAAGAGAAATGAATTTGTTCCCTATAAGGTATGTCATCTTCCATCTGAGCATTGGTCATAATGTAAAGCGGAGAAAAACTCAAAGTGGTATGCATGTGTCTTTTAGTTAAAAATTCTTTGCATATTTCCTTGGTTGTTTTAACTTCTCCTTTTACCTTCTGGGGATTGTATGCTGGTATTCTATTTATTAGGCCTTCTAATATTCTCTTTTTATGACTTCAATCTCTTGACTCATTATGATGGAGCTAGATTTGATTAAGGAGAGGGGAGGGCCGAGAGTACTTGGGCTCTGGATAAGTGTGTCTCCTCAGCCATATTTGGGTATTTGGCTCTGTGGAGGGTACTTCCCTCTGTAAAGTGGACAGTAATGGCAGTGTGTTGAGTGTTCCTGGCGCTTGCCACCTAACTCTGAAGGAGGAGCTCAGCATTATAGAAGGAACTCTGTTAAAAGCTGCCCCCGCCCCCACCTATTTCAACTCAGAGAGGGTAGAATCCTAGACCTTTTGTGTTCGAGGAATTTGCATGTCTTCTTCTTTTCCAGAGCAAAGGGGCACGGTTCCGCCAGGGGAAGGACTATGTTGGTGAGCTCTCTGTGGATCTGAAACGCCGCCTGGATAGCATCACCAGCAGCCAGAGCTCAGCCAGCTCGGGATTTGTTGAGGAGAAGTCCCTCAGTGATGTAGAAGAAGAAGAAGGTACCGTCCTTGCTGCCCATGCCTAACGTGCTCTCTTGTAAGAAGAGATGATGCTAAAATATTTGGCCAGGAGGGAAGACTTCATGTTTGAAAGAAATCTGAGTTCCTAGGTAGTGCCCAGGCAAGCTCAACCACAGTATGAAATCCCTAAATAGACAGTAAGCTCCACTGGGAGGCAACGCAGGCTTCTCTGGAGAAGCCAGGTAACTTGGTGGGCTGAGCTGTCACCAACAATCAACTCAATACTCTGCTTTAATACTGGATCACAATGTATTGGTGGTAGAGTGTTATGTTCTAGAAGGGGAACATAAGGTGCTCAGCTAGCCTTCTTTGCCATAAGTGGTTCAGACTTAGTAGGTGTGTGCCTCAGCAGCACACAGAGACACCTTCAGTTCTCTCTACCTAACCTTCTCCAAGATGGGTTAGGAGGCGTCCATTGTTTCCACTCCATCCCAGTGAGCTTTTCACATCTCCCTTCCAACTGTGCTTTCCACGTGTCTCATGTGGTTGGGATCTCAATGATATTTTAGTGCTATTGATGTGTGGAGCTGGACCGCAGCCTTGTTTCCAATACTTCAATATGGTCCAGGACACTATCACTCTATGTCTCCTTTACTCAGAAGGAGCAGGCACGGCTGTGTAGGCAGAGCCGGGGATGCCTTGTGCCAGATGCTCTTGGGAATGTGAGTTTAGACAAACCCACCCCTACTTCAGTTTCCCTACCGTAAGCCTACAGATAGAACTTTGTCTCACTTCCTTCTTTTAGAAGCTAGGTAAGGCAGCTGGTGGCCAGGGCTTAGGCTAGAGGGACACGGGAAAGTTGTCCAGGCCTTATGTTATGAGGTCTACAAAGGGTAACCAGTGAACTGGGAACCCAAGGAATTGTGGAGGGGAGATGAGATCTAAATGGCTTGGGATTGCAGGCCTGGACTTTGCCTACATTTTTTTATCTGGGAAATGAGGGCCTCACTGTTCCCTGAGAACCCTCTCACCCTCACACAAGAATTTATTAAGGAAGAAGTCTTAGGCTTTTAAAAATACTAGGAAGGCTATTGTGACAATTCAGTTTGTGTTTCCTCTGGTCTTGTGTCCAGGAAGGAGACAGTAAACCTTATCTCATCTGACCTAAGTTGGGAGATCATTTTGAAATAGCAAGGAGTGACTCGGTGTTTATTTGTATTAGTTGCGCTGTAATAAATACTACCAACTTATGTAAATTCATCTTTCATGTCTGTTGTCACTCACTCCTATTCTTGGAGGAAAGCCTTCTCAACAGGACAGATATAATGTGCTTGCCTCCCATTTTAAGTTTGAAAGTGAGAGAAACAAATCTCTTTCTGGTATTTTTAGTTTTCTGTTATACACTGTAGTTTGAACTTTGGTCTTTGTCCCAGGACAAAGCCCGGAGAGAAAAGATTTGATGACCCTGAATATTGTTGTTATTTTTAGAATTCTTAATATGAGCTATTGTTTTTCCCTCTGGGTTCATGGGAAACAACAGCTTGAGATAGCAGACTTAAAAAAAAAATCCTTCTTCTCTCTCTGCTGTCTACATGGATTTCACTTCTACTCTCCCTTCTGGCTTTCGTGTCACCATTTGACTGAAATGGAGAAAACATTACTTCCCCAAGGAGTACAATGAAGGTTAATAGTTGGGGTTTGGCAAATGGGCAGGTACTCTGCTTCTGTCTCCTGAAATTGACCCTCAGTTCTTAAATAGATCAGTTTAGTTGACTTAGAAGAGAGCTACCACTGGTGGGAATACTCATTCGTGTCCCCCTGCCTCTTCTTACAGCTTCTGAAGACTTGTACAAGGACTTTCTGACCTTGGAGCATCTCATCTGTTACAGCTTCCAAGTGGCTAAGGGCATGGAGTTCTTGGCATCACGGAAGGTATGACAAGTCAGGGGGAAGGAAGCCTTCACTTCACATCACAGGCTTAGAAATGAGATATCCGCTTGTTTGGTTTGGAAAGTCACACGCTACTTTTATGGTTCTTAAAAGTGTTTCCCCCCCCCCCCGTCCCGGGGGCGGAGGGAGGCTCTGTTTCTGCTGATAAAAGGTGGCTAGAGAAATTAATTCATGAAATCAATTAATTGAACTGATACTCATTGACTAAGTGCTGGGCAGACTTCTAAGTAAAGGCCACAGGGAACCAACCAAGACAGCTCTGCAGCTTCCTGGTGTATACTACACTGGTGGCTGAGGGAACAACTAATATGCAAGTAACATATATGGAAAGCTAAATGGGAATGGATGTTGTGGGATAAGGTAAAGCAGGAAAGGCTTGCAGACTACACAGAAATGGTGTGTTTGTGTGCGCCTGTGCCCACATGTGTGCACTTCAGTGTTAAACAAGATAGATGAGGAGGTCTTTGCTAAGGATGCGCCACTTGAGGGATCACCCAGAAGAGGCAAGGGATGGAGCCTTACAGATACCTTGGTGTAGCGGAGTCTATTTTTAATTTATTCTACATTCCTCGCCATCCATCAAAAAGTTATTTGTTATTTGTGTAATTAGAAGGCAGGAAGGCCCAGCTTCAGATGAGGGCGATTAAAACAGCTAAAATTAGAAACTAGGCCAAACAAAGGCTGAGGTGGGACGTGACAAGTGACAAATACCCCAAAGGTTGTAAACACCACTGAGGTGGGAGGGAGGTTGGTGGAAGTCACTGGTGACCTTGGGAAGGGGGAGATGTGCAGTAAGTAGGAAAGGTTCACATTATATTTAGGAAAAGTTCTCTGTTGATAACATGTATGTGCTGCAGGTTCCTGAGGGAAATCTGCTTTAACATTTCTGTTGTTTTCTTTATCATTGTGAAGTCCCTTATCCCTCCTGCCCAAGCACACACACACTGAAGTTTAGAGTTTCTCACAGCTTCCAGGACCTCCAAATCTTAGACAGTTCTGCCAAATATTTCTTAAACTCCATTTCCCAAGGAGAAGGGAGAGAACCAGGGTTCCCCAGGACCTTCCCAGAGAGAAGGCCTTGAGTCCTTTTCAAAGATTGTTATTTTTGTAAATACTAGAGCTCACTCTTGAGACCAGCAGTTCCTCTTGGCAATGAGAAGGGGGTGTTTGTTGATAGTTAGGGACTGGAGACTGGGCAGCCAAAGTCCTTCTTTTCCCTGGTAAGCACCAGGTGATCTTCTTGAATACCACCTGGTTAGCCCCCCGAAAAGGGAAGCTCTTTGGTTGAGAGCAAGTAGGAGTACTATCTGCTTTGTGGCCTTTCCTCCTACTTTACTGACTCACACTAGACAATGCTATCCTAAATATTCTGGCGCAAGGGAGAATGCTATACAGAGTTGGGGTGCAGGTAAGGCAGAGGCAGCGATTATCACCCCTGTGCTGACCTGGGACTCTCGTGTAAGCCTTTCCCTCGTGTCCAAGGATCTTTGAGGTTCATATGCTCTCACAGACACTTAGACACGTGGCTGAGGGCTAGAAGCACAGTCTCACAGCTGCTTTAGGTCTTGAAAGCCAGATCAAGTGAGAGGACAAAAAGGAGAGACCACCAGAGGAACCGAAGATCTGGCGGCTTAAAGCCAAGCTCTGGAGCACTTGCCAGTGTACCGCAGGGTCCAGTCCACTCACATCAGCCAGCCTCACCTGCGTTCATCTTCACTGTAATATCAAACACCGTGGAAGCAGGATGAGTCCCACTGGGTGCTACCTCCAGATCCGGTCCGGCTTTCGTACCAAACAGAAAAGAGAGCCAACAAGGCCTTGCTTCTGATTTCTACACACCCCTCCAAAATCACTCTATTCTGGGATCTCTTTAGTCTATAACCCAGGTTTAGCCACCCAGGGCACAAGCAAAAGGACGTGCGGATGTGATGAGGGACACAGTTTTGTTTTGTTTTCTTTTTTTCATATTGTGTCCATCATCAGACTCTCTCTTAGTCACGTAACTCCAAAGGCCAGGACTGTTTATGGACTAAGCAGCTGGGTGTCTCAGTGGGACACACAGGCTTTCTTCCTGACACAAAATACCACCCAAGTCCGCGCTAATCAGCCAGTTCTCTGATGAAGGATTTTTTTCAAAAGCATGAAGTCACAAACAGATGTAAAAGAGATTAGCTGTGTAGAGACTTATCACACATACTGTTCTTTTCACAGTGTATCCACAGGGACCTGGCGGCAAGAAACATTCTCCTATCGGAGAAGAACGTGGTTAAGATCTGTGACTTCGGCTTGGCCCGGGACATTTACAAAGACCCAGATTATGTCAGAAAAGGAGATGTAAGTATCTAAAGATGAACTTTGGGGTCTTTTCAGGTGCAGGATTCAGACTTCACGGATTTGTGTTTAGAAGTGAGCAGAATGTTTTCTTTAGAAATCTGCCAATTTGGGTTCTGATGTGTGGCTGTCCCCCACTCAGGCCCGACTGCCTTTGAAATGGATGGCCCCAGAAACAATTTTTGACAGAGTATACACAATTCAGAGCGATGTGTGGTCTTTCGGTGTTTTGCTCTGGGAAATATTTTCCTTGGGTAAGTCATTTTCTTTGACTCTCTCCCGGGTGGGGGTTTCAGGGCAAATAAGATAATAATAACTGATGGGTGTCATATATCCTTTCCTCTCTATACTTTACCTCCTGCCAGGGTAGAATTTCTTGGAAGGTTTAGATGGTAAAATTGAAAGGAAGCTATGTAGGTGATAAGGATGCACAAGAATCAGGTTTAAGGGCTTTTCGTGAGAAAGTCAAATCACACAATGCTCCTTCCCTGTCTTATTCTAGGCGCTTCCCCATATCCCGGGGTCAAGATTGATGAAGAATTTTGTAGGAGGTTGAAAGAAGGAACCAGAATGAGGGCTCCTGACTACACCACCCCAGAAATGTAAGACTCTGGGAAGCATCCTTTCTTCTTTTCTCACAGATTCCTCCCACGAGGAAGGCAAGGAGGCCTTCCACTGTGTGCATCTACGTCACGGCCTACTTTGTGTTCAGCTCAAAGCACTGTCATCGAATTACTTGTTACTTACACCAGAGAGTTTTATTAAAGGTTGATAGGGGTGTGGTAAAGAAGACCTTTTGACAGACGGTTGCAGTTCTGAGGGTGTCTGTGTCTCTTGTAGTTTTACATCTCTCCTTAGCATCTCAGCTCTTGGTAGGCTCGTTGCAAATGCTTCTCACTCAAGTGCTTATTGTGGCCCTTATCTCTTGGAAGAATGGCATAGTTAATGAAGCCAGTGTCTTGCTTGTCTAGGTACCAGACCATGCTGGCCTGCTGGCATGAGGACCCCAATCAGAGACCCTCCTTCTCAGAGTTGGTGGAACATTTGGGGAATCTCCTGCAAGCAAATGCTCAGCAGGTTTGTAACCTTCTATGTGAGAAGCTTCTACAAAGAACCCTTGGGTTGAGGGTCTGGGTTCTAACACTCTACTGCTTGGACATCGACAAAGCACCTCATCATATGCTTGGCCACCGAAAAAAGAGCCTCTCTCCTCCGGTTCTGAACGATGATGCTTCCTAAAAGCCACAATTGCTCTTTAGACTGATGAGATCCTAATTCATGGCTTGAGAATAGATGACTCTAGTCTATTCATAAGTTGGAGGAGCCTATTCTCTCCTCCTGTCGTGTGGGGCCAGAAGATCCAAGTCATCAGGCTTGGTTAAAGATGCCTTTACCCACTGAGTCATCTTGCTGATCCCCACCTACTTATTTTTGTGTTGTGTCTTCAAACATTCTTTTAAAGTTAAAAATATCTGTTGATGGTGATGGTGCATGCCTGTGATCCCAGCATTCTAAAGGCTGAGACAAGAGAATCATGAGCTTGAGGCCAGCTTGGGCAACTCAGCAAGAACACCCCCCAAAAACAAACCAACAAGCAAAACAAAACAAAAACCAAATCTGGTTGATTTACAGATGATCAGAAACGGAAAGAATTTCAAGTAATTTTTAGTAGCTTTTACAGGCGAAGCCAAAACTGACCAAACATGCAAATTATGTAAAACCATGACTTTGGCCCCTCTTGGTAAAAACGTCTCAATCCAAGGACAGCTCCACAAGAGAGCTCTGCCCTCTTTTTGCTAAAGACTTCGTCCCTGCTTGATGTTCCTTGCTGCAGTGGGAGCCAATTGCTTTCTTCTTCCTTCTGAACACTTGAGGGCCGAAGCCATTTTCCTTAACAAACCTTCCAAACATTTAAGTGTATCAGATCATCATGTTTTTCTTTCTTCTTCTTTTTTTTTTCCTCTTGAGAAATAACATCACACTGCATTACCCTTTCCCAGAATTCTTATAATCCTGCTGTTTATTGCTTTTCTCTTCTCTGCCTTCTGCTTTCCCATTGCCTCTGCATGTAGAGGCTCTGGTGGAGGCAGGTGCTTTGAAGGCCTCGCTCCCGTGGAGGTTCTTTATGGAGAACTGATTTCTGGGCTTTGTGTTCTCACATCTCACCCACAGCTATCGCCTGCTTTGTCTTCATGGCAACCACGGCCTCTTGTCCCTTTACTAATCCTGTTTTCACTTGGTCCCTTTATTAACCTCCCTCCACACATCCCTTTCAAGTGCCCTTTTGTTTCTATCCACCCTTTTCCAAGACAGTCTTGAAGTCTTGTGTTCAGACACGAAAGCAGCATGCTCATAGCCAAGATGACCCCCCTGCCCTTTGTTTTTCATGAAAAGGCCCTTGAAAGACAGCAGCCATAACAACTGCATGCTGTGTTTATTGTTTCAGGATGGCAAAGACTACATTGTTCTTCCAATGTCAGAGACACTGAGCATGGAAGAGGACTCTGGACTCTCCCTGCCTACCTCACCTGTTTCCTGTATGGAAGAAGAGGAAGCATGCGACCCCAAATTCCATTATGACAACACAGCAGGAATCAGGTACTGGATGTGGCCAGCATCCCCCTTAGTGGAGCTTCAAGGCCAGGGCAGAGAGGAAGACACTTTGTTAGGCTGTCACACACTACTCTAGCTAACTGGAGTTCTGACATTCACAAAGGCAGTGCTCCCCAAAAGGTCTGGAGAGCTGAGCCACCTCCCATCTGTGGCCCATGCTGCTGGCACAGCTCTGCCTTTAAGAATTCTAAGCCTGTGGGAGCAAATAACTAAAATGCCACAGTTCATTAATCTCCAGGAAAAAAAGAAAAGAGAAAGAGCCATGTTACTGAGACATGTGTATTAAAATGGTCCCCGTGTATACTTTTATTAAGATGAATTAAATGGCTTAGGGAAGACTCAGGAAGGAGGAGCTCTGTGCAAATATGAAACACACTGAGGGCTGCCTGGTGTGGACAGAGTATGCCACAGGCTGTGTCCTGAGTGGAGCTGCTCACTGCATCTCAGACGTTTCTCCCCAGTCTGAGTTTCAGCATTGCATTTACCTAATGGGATGCTTGAGTTCATTTAAAACAAATGCCATGCAGCTCAGTCCTGGTCTGTGGTGGGCTCTGCAGGCAGCTTTCTATGTTCTCAGTTTAATACCTGCACATGGCCGACAGGGTTTCCCACAATGCAATCTTGGCTTTGCCTTTCCTAAGCGCACGGCAATGCCATTTTGCTTTGGGTATTGTCCTGCTGCAACCGGACGCCCTGGCAGCATGGGTGCAGCCTGTCTTCTTGAGTGTGCCCAAGCTGTAGGAGGAATGTGGGGGGTATTGGCCCAGTTGTGAGGCCTAGGGATGTTTTGCCCTGAGGATTCCTGAATAGCAGGAATTCTGAACTACAGAGAGAGAGAGAGAGAGAGAGAGAGAGAGAGAGAGAGAGAGAGAGAGAGAGAGAGAGAGAGAGAGAGAGAGAGAGTTAGATGGCAACAAGCAAGCTATCATTCCTTTATAACAAGAGCAGTCAATGCTTTCTCAAGAATTTTTGTGTATATTATCAGATTCATGTCTATATGAGAACTTGGGAAAGATGGAAACTATCATCTAGGTTGGATGCTGAACCATAGGTATTAGCTTAAGCACCTGGGCAGTGCAAAACATTGCGATTAAAGATGTAGATGTGAGAGCTTGGTAAAACCAGGTCTGAAGCCTGGTCTGCCTTCTAGCAGCTAGGTAACAAAGTCCCAAATTGTTTATACCACTGCCCCTGACCCTCAACACACGGACACATGCACACACACACAGATACACACACACACACACACACACGTTTCTTTGTTAAGCAAGGCAACACCACTAGTGCTGTTTGTGAAGGGCTGCTTGGAGGATTACATACCATAATGAATTTCTAAGTGCCTGGCACTTGAAGGCACTTCATAAAGGACAACTGTGAAGAGAGCTGCTTCCTGTCCTGCCCCTGAACTGAATCCACCTCCTCTGATTCCTGACTTAGCTCCATTTACCATCCTTCCAAGGAGAGGTTTGAGTCTGAAGTTGGGAAACGAAACTCCCATGTGTGCAAATTTCTAGCTCAAGTTCAAGTTCTGGCTCCTGGCATGAGCATTGCCCCTGCCACGCTTCCTTGCCTTCTCCTTAATGAGAGAGCCATTCGATGGCACACTGTCCCCTTCAGTGCCCTGTGATCAAGCAGGGAAGAGTTCAGAGCTGGAGCGCTTGGCTTGCTGGGTTCTATAGATCTGGTGGTAAGCAGGAGATGGAGTCATGAGTGTTTGGGTGATGTGAATGTGCCAACGTGAAGCTGGGTCTAAAAAGGGACTGCTAACACTTATCCCCCGAAGTGTGGACAAATGTGACTCTGCTTTTGGCCCAGCCAAGCTTGGCTCAGATTTTTCTGCCTGTGAGTTTTGAAGGAGCCTTTCCAGGCTAGCTTCTATTTTAGCTATCCATAAACTGAAAAACAAACCAGAAATTGGAAGCTTTTTGTTTGCATCGCCTCTCAATTCCCCTCTTTTTCTTTTTATAGAAACAAAGGCCTCTGTTGCCTTACTGTGGTCTGAGCTAAAGGTGGTGCAGAACAGAGGTGTGGGCGCACCGCACACAGTGGTGTGGGGCTCTCGTGTGGTTAAGCTTCTCTAGGGAAAAGTCACTGAGGCTAGGACATGGCTCAGGGCATGTTCTATCTATTTTCACGCTTCCAGCCAAGTAGAAAAGCTGAATCTTTCTCACTTTGCTTCCCCCTTATACTTTTCATCTCTACTGCATTATAAATAGAGTTGGGCAGGGACATCACCGTGGGAGACAGCCTCTTGATTTGTTACCCCTTAAAACTATTTTTAAAATATTTGTTCAACAGCTATGTAGAGAAGAGGCTGGGAAGTGGGGGTGGGGAGGGCCACTTATGTCTAGACTTAGCTTTGTCTCCAATTTCCCTCTTGGATCATCCCTGGCCCCAAGTGTGCATGCTTCCCTCAAGAAAACTCGTATTCAGAGGCTCATTTCTCTTGGAGGGCAGCGTGTGGACCATCTGTGGTTGCTCTGTCATTTCCTCTGGGAGTTTCACCTCCCATTCCAAGCACTTTATCAGAGATTTCTTTGCAGTTCTCTCCCAGAGCAAGGCTTTGGTACATTCTATTTTCCTCTTTTTGATTAATTACTAGTGGTAATTAAATACTCATGGTGGAGTGATGCCTGGGAAAGCCTGCTTGCTGTTTGGCTCTTCCTTGATTTGGCCATCATGTCAGATTGCGTGAAATGGTACTATTCTTTCTTCATTTCATGTGCTGCACACTCCGGACCGACTCCATACACACCCCCCCCCCCAAACACACACACACATGTGTGATCCAGAACAATGCTATGAATGTAAGCGCTTGATAAAGACTTGAGCGACATGTCTTTGACTTTTTTGTTTATTTTCTATCCTGGTACTCCAAGAAGTCAGTGTAGAATGGGGGTGAGGAAAAACAACCCCGTGTGGGTTTTAGAGCCTGCAAACTTAAGTGTGGGTCCTACTTCATCTGCCACTTTCTCATTGAGTCTTGGGTTTTTTCATCTCCCAGTGAGAAATAACGAGAGTTCTGCTTGAGAGACCGTGGGAGCAGATGCGAGATCTTGGAAAATACTTTGTCATTTGTGAAGGACCATAGTGGGTTTTTTTTTGTTTGTTTTTGTTTTTGTTTTAATCATTGGGCTCAGTATTGAAGGCTCCGAGTCTTCCAAGGTAGCTTTGTGCTACCCATGCCTCCTAACTCTGCTTGGTGCCCTCCCTCAGATATCAATGGAATCCGGGCACTGCTCCAAACCTTATGCGCATTCCCTTTCTTTAATCAGATTCCCTGCTTTCCTGCTAGATAAGTGTGAAGTCTCCTAATGGGCTCAACTGTCTCTGGTCTTATCCTTCTCATTCACAGACAGCTTTTCCTAGGAAGCATATCTGATCATGCCAATCCCATGTTGGAAATTTTCAGTGGCCCTCACAGCGGTAGCCTAAGATTCTCACTGTGTGCTTTTGGAGAGATTATTGTGACAGGATGCCATAAGGAGATGTCTGAGGAGCATTCAGCTCTATGCCTGGCATGTGGTAGATTCCCAAAGGTCTGAACAAGTGAATAATCATGATGCAAGCCATCTTTGACAGTCACTGCTTTTAAGGACTGGAGTTCGCAGGAAACGGGCTTTGCTTGTTCCCGGTATCACATGTCTTCTTTTCCTGTGGAGTCTCCCAAGTGAGGGTGTCACTGGGAACCTCATCCTCTCCTCTGTGTCAGGAGGAAACAACCTCTTGGGAAAGAGTAGAGATACTCAGATTCTGTTCTTCAGCTCTGACCCAGCATCTGTGCACTGGCCCAGCAGGCTGCTTGTCATGGGACAGGGGTAAAGAATATGTTTATGCATTGACATTTCCTGTAAAAAGGATTTCTCTTACCTCCCCCTTGGGCTGCAAAGTTTTGGTAGGACCTCTGAACTCCTGTCAAGTGGCAGGGAAGAGTAACCCCCAGGGAGAGGTGATGTGTTGTCTGACCTTCTTTGAAGGTCTTTTGGAGTTCAAAAGGGGGAAACAAATGCTGGCTGCTAGAGTCTTGTGCTTGCTAAGAACACCGAACTTGACCTTTCCTTCATTCTTCCCTACATCCTTGTATGCTACCGAATAGCTACTGCCTAAATGCATTCAAGATGGAACAGCAGAGCCATGACTCATTTGTATGGTCAGGGTTAGACTCAAAGCTATGCAGTGGGTCTTGACACTCTGAAGCCAGTGTTCTTTTCTGAAATAGGCAACTATGTGGGATAAAAGCATGACTTTTATCAGACCCAGCCCACCTCCCTCTCTGCCCTACATCTGTATACCATGTAGAAGGAAGAGCTAACTTGAGAACACTGCCCTTAGGGAGACCAAAGGTGCTTTCTCTTCCCTGGCTGCCCTATGAACATGGGGTAGGAGTCCTTTCTTTGGAGATGGCTAGAAAGATGGGAAACATGGGAGCGGTTCACTGGTGGAATCCTGTCCAGTCAGGGCCCTTCAGAAGACAGCTGCTGTTGAGTCAGCAGCCATTGACCGTAGTTCAGCACTGGGCCTCAGAAGTATGATCCAAAGGCACAGGGTCTCCTTTACCCTTCTCAGTTATATTATACTTTTAAATGGACTTTCACAGGAAATTAAGTTTTCCATGTGTGCTAGCAAAGAACGTTTTTTTTTTTTAATTTGTTATTCTTTTACCAAAGGATGTTTTGAAGGTTGCTATTAAAGTTGTGGTTGAAAGATAATGAACTTAGGTATCACTTGAGGCATTCACAGCCAAATATACCACCACTCAAATACAAATAAATATTTGTTCTCTTACAGTCATTATCTGCAGAACAGTAAGAGAAAGAGCCGGCCAGTCAGTGTAAAAACATTTGAAGATATCCCATTGGAGGAACCAGAAGTAAAAGTAATCCCAGATGTAAGTACATCTTTTATAAATACTCGTAGAAATAATACTCGGGGTGGAATACTAGCTAGATAAATATTAGCCTAAGCATTTGAGTCTTGGAACCTTCCTCATTTAAAGCTGTCTTTGAGGGCATGTGCCATGAGGTCGTTATTGAAATGAATCGTGGGGTTTGCCATAAGAAAGGCACCTGGACCAAGGTATAAGATAGTCTAACTATATGCCTAACTTCGCTCAAGTGCAAATGTCAATGTACAGAGAGAAAGGGACCCCAGCATGCTCGGCTGCTGTAGACTTTTCCTCTCTCCCTAGCCTAAGTCTGCTTCCTGGAAGCCTTTGCTTCCTTTGTGGCTTGCACAGTCTCCGGATGCCATACTCTCTCCCTCCTTGGTGGGACACTGAACCCTATTGTCTGCTAGATGGGCTGAGAAGTGAGGCCTGTGTCCATTCACTGTGTCATCTCATTGTCTTTTTAAAAGGACAGCCAAACGGACAGTGGGATGGTCCTCGCATCAGAGGAACTGAAAACTCTGGAAGACAGGAACAAATTATCCCCATCTTTTGGGTAAGACTCAGCCAAACAACAACAACAAAAAAGACTATTTCAATAGGATTGTTTTTTTTTTCTTTGTGTAGCCTTGGCTGTTCTGGACTTGCTGTATAGATCAGGCTGGCCTTGAACTCACAGAGATCTGCCTGCCTCTGCCTCCCCGAGTGCTGGGTAAGAATTATTTAAAGGACCTAATAAACACCTTCAGTGTAAATGTGGTTTCCCCATTTTGGTGCCTGTGAAGGTTGATGACATTAATATCCTTAACTAGCAATTTAATAAAGAACCAAGGAATGAAATCGATAAGTCTGAAAAAAAAATCCGAGGTGAGTTAGAGTAATTGGTCAATTTGTAATGAGCAAAGTTGTGCCGGCTATGGGACTTCCAAGCACAGTCCTGTGAGTCACTATAGTGACTGTGATCAGTGGTTTCCATGGGCCAAACAGCAAAGACATCAGCGAGGACCATGCTCGTGAAGAGATCAGACTTTGCAGACTCTGAAGTGTTATCAAACCCATGTTATCAAAACCTAGATGACTTTATCTGTGATTTAGAATGAGGATGTGAAAATAGATACATATCCATTTATTTAATGTTTTCTAGATGTGATTGAGTCATTACCTCTGCATTTGTGGGAAAAGTATTAAATTTGATCTTAAGCAAATTCCTCCCTTGTGGCTCAACAGGAATATGCAGTTGCTTTGAATTAGTGTGCCTGATTTAAATATAAAAATATGTATGAAAATTTATAGTCATAAGAATAATGGGATAATAGTAGTTATTTACCTGACAGCAGGTTCATTCTAGGTAAGAATATGAAAGATTTGATCTACATAGAACAGAACTGAATCCCTGTGGGGTTTGGAGTGATACATATACAATAATAACAACTGTAACAGGAAACTCTGCTGTATCGTTTAAGGCCCAGTGAGGAATCAGGAGCACCAATAATATGAGTCTTCACTGACTCAAACCACACTTACTCAGAACTCCTAGGTGGCCAACATCATGCCATTGTTTGAGACCCATACTGGCTTTGTTGTGTGGAGTGAGGAGTTGGATTGAAAGGGGGGAAAATGTATTTCTAGTTCTTTGAAACTACTTTAAACCATATCTGAACACAGAGTAAATAGACTCTTTGTGTGTGTGTGGTTTTTATTATGAATAATGAGGGTAAGGCTCCTTAAAGGGCAAACCCTGAGCTTTTCAGTCTACACATTTTTGTTAGTTTTGACATGATTATTGTGCCACTGGAAACATTCTCCAGTTGCTGCTGAGTGACCGAATCCCCAATTTGTCCAAAGAATGTGGTTTTGACGAGTAAAAAACGGTTTTGGACATGCCTGGCTTGACTGCACACACTCTCCCAGGTTACTTTTTCCCCCTGCTACAAATTCATTAACATCTTCTATAAGCAGTGCAGTCCTCCAAATGACCAAATGGGAAAGACACAAATGAACTTTTTTTTGCCCATCCCAATTTCATTTAATATCGTGAAAGAGACCCTTTCACGGTATCGCTGTATCTAAACTTGTCAATCATCAAGGCTGTAAAACTGTTCTGTTGGTTGGGAACACTGCATACCTCGGCAGAACCGTCTCTTATCTCACGTCAGGCTTAAAAGACTTGGACCTGAATAAGAGGGCTTATCTGCAGCTACTAACGCAAGCTAGTACCTGAAAGTAGACCTTGTCTGAGTAAACCCGATAGGCTGATTAGGGGATGAAAGATGGAGGCTGGTGTCCCTGGAGGAGTTTCCACCTCCTTGGAGCTGAAGATTGGATGAGTGTGAAAAGCCAAGGTCCTGTCTCTTCCTCTTCAACTCACTCAGTTGCCATTTCTTCCACAGGGGAATGATGCCTGGTAAAAGCAGGGAGTCTGTGGCCTCAGAAGGCTCCAACCAGACCAGTGGCTACCAGTCTGGGTATCACTCCGATGACACAGACACCACTGTGTACTCCAGCGACGAGGCAGGACTTTTAAAGCTGGTACACGCTGACTCTGGGACCACTTTGCGCTCACCTCCTGTTTAAAAAGGAAGTGTCTCCACCCCACCCCTGCCCCCAACCCCTGGAAATCATGTGAGAGGTGCTGCTTAGGTTTTCAAGTGTTGCTCTTTCCACCACCCGGAAGTAGCACATTTGATTTTCATCTCAAGAAGAAGGACCTCAGGCTGCAAGGAGCTTGTCCTCAGGGCATTTCCAGAGAAGATGCCTGTGACCCAAGAATGTGTTGACTATACTCTCTTCTCCATTCATTTTTAAATCGTATATAATATACCCATTAAAACAAAAGACATTTTGTGGCTTTGTCCTCTAAGAAGTAGCCGTACCTGGGCAACGGACACCTCTGTGGAACTGGGTGAAATGGGCAATGTTAGTGCTTTGTGCGTTGAAGATGGGTGAAATGCCAAAGGGCTGAATCTACCTAAAAGGCTTCTTTGAGGATGTGGGCTAGGAGCCAAGTGTAAAGTGTGGGATGTGGGCAGGTAGGAAGGGAGGCGCAAGCTTGCTTGGAGAGCGGCTGGAGCCTTGCACACACATTGTGTTGGCTCTGGGTGGAGGTGGGCATGTGGCCTGTCAGGAAATGCAAAGGCAGCTGAGGCTCCTGGTTTTAGAAGGTTGCGTGCTCTTCACAGTTGGACTACAGGCGAGTTCCTTGTGCTGTTTCCTACTCCTAATGAGAGTTCCTTCCGGACTCTTACGTGTCTCCTGGCCTGGCCCCAGGAAGGAAATGATGCAGCTTGCCTCTCATCTCCCAGGCTGTGCCTTAATTCAGAAGACCAAAAGAGAGGACACTCACAGAGGCTCCCCATGGTGTGAAAGGGTTAGCTTGTTAGTGCACAGTGCAACTCAGGGTCTCTGCTGGGTGGACACCCACACCTCTGCCCTGGTGGCAGTGTGGCGGGTTCTGTGGCGGGTTGTATTGAAAAAGGCTTAGACAGGATGCATCCATTTGTTCCTCCTCTAAACCCACTCTACTCCCACCCCCAGGTCCTCAGTATTTTAGCTTTGTGGCCTCTCGATGGCAGAAAAACCTTAATTGGTTTGTTCACTCTCCAGATAAATAATCACTAGCCAGATTTCAAAATTACCTTAGAGCCAAGGTTATAACAACATCTACTGTATCGTATAGAATGTTTATAGAATGTTAACATATTAAGCTATGTCTACTGGATTTTTTTTGCCCTTGGGCTTACATTTTTCAAAAAAGAAACTGTACTTTTCATTTGGTACCATAGTGTGAAAAGCTGGGAACAATGACTGTAAAACATGCTATGGCACATATATTTATAGTCTGTTATGTAGAACAAATGTAATATATTAAAACTTTATATTATATATAATGAACTTTGTACTATTCGCATTTTGTATCAGTGTTATGTAGCATGACAAAGATTATAATGTTTTCACCAGCTGATGTCATTTTATTAAAAACATTGACACACTCAAAGGAATCCTTTCACGGGGATGTGCAGCTATGGCTATCATTTCTCTCATCTCAAACGGAGGAGGAGTCAGCTATAATGTGAGTGTGTTCTACTTTTCCTTGTTCTCTATTCTTATAAAGGATATTTTCATCAAATGTTTATATGCTCTATAAACCAATAAATGTATTCTGAGTAAAGAGGTATCATGGTGGTATCATATGATCACAACTATTTCGTGTTCTCTTCCCACCTTGTCTTCATTACAATCATAATTCATACAGAAATACGTCCTTGTCACATCCCAGGCACTGGTGAGATTGTTAACACATGGACTGAGACTCATAGTGCTGTGGCCTCCTAGTGAACCTCCAAGCTCACTTAGCCAAGCGGCCGGAGCTGGATGCAGGGAGCAGATACACAGGCTGCCGGAATGCTTCATGGTCTAGCTCAGATCAAAGTGTGAGATCCGTTATTGACATTTCGAGTGACTGCTTTTGCCTGAATTCAAAGAGCAAAGCAAATCCCTCACACTAGTAAGTATCCACACAATGGCCCCTTCAGGGATGCTGAATGTTGTGTGCTTCCGTTCTGAGGAGACAGGGTCTTTAGCCCAGGCTAACCTCTAAATACCTATTTAGCCCAAGGTTTCTATTCCCTGCACCTCCACAGATCTGGGATTCCAGGTGTTCTCCATCATATTTAGATTTTACTTAATTTTTTAATTATGTTTTCATCCACCAGAGGTTTCTTTTCATATGTGGAATGAAGCAAGGTCTAATTTTTTTTCAAGCAAATTGTTAAACATGGAAGTTCCACTTCTGAAATACAACTCTTCCCCCTGTAGCTGGAGAAATGTCTTAATTTCACTACTTTCCAACGCCTGCCATGTTGCTGAGATATCCTCCCCAACTCTATGATGAAGGAAGTAGCTTGTGCATGTGTGCATCCCTAACAGCCAGGGACACTGGCTGGGATCTGTGAACTAGAGGCCTGCAGGGCATTCCTCACCCTTCCCTTCACCCAACCTCTTCCAGTAAATGAAAGGAGAGTCGAGGCGGAAAGACCACAGAGAAAAACAGGGTTTTCTTCACTTTGTGGGGGAGGGTAAAGAAAAGGTTCTGTTTCTCAAAATTGGCTTCTGGCATTGTTTCTCATGTTGGGACTTTGGATGCAAGTGAAACACCAGTTTATGAAGAATGCTTCTCTCACCTGTGCAGAATGATTAGAGGTGAGGTTTGCCCTCTGCCTCTCCTCAGTCTCCCACGTGTTGTTTTTTTGCTGCTTTCCCCCTCCTCTCCTGCCCCTTCATTGAAGGAAAAACAGCAGTGAGTGGTCTGTTAGAGTGCTTCTTGCTTGGCCCTCAGTTCAAAACTTTAATTAGAAGCATTTGGTATGTTGAAGCAAGGCTTTGCTTTTACCCCCAGGAGCCTGTGTCCTCCTTCCTTTATGTCCTTCACTTGATCTTCCTCCCAATGTCTTCTGTGCGCTCACCTTCCATTCCTCTGTCCACCCACCTCCTCATTGCCTATGCTCACCTGCAGCTATCTCTACTTTCCAGCATCATAGGAGATGAGAGAGCTGTAAGAAGGTTCAGGTTTCTGATTCCTGGCTAAGCTTCCCCATCAATGCACACTATTTTGTCCTTTGCAATGAAAAGAGAGAAGAAAAAAAGCCATAGCCTATGACCTTGAAGTAGCTTACTTAACACAAGTTTTCTGTCTCTCTTAGCATCTTCTTTTCTATCTCTGAGTAAGAGATGTATCCTTGGGTGATAAAATGTTGGCAAACCTAGAAAATCTTTGGGAAAACAAGACACTTTCCCAACACAGCTATCCACATTTAGGAGTTGTGGGCATGTCTGCGTTCTTGGATACCCAGTGAGCACAGCTCAAAAGGCTTAGATTCCACTTTTATAAAGTTGTGCTTTTGGACTACAGGGATAGCTAGCTCGGTGGCTAAGAGTGCTAGTTGCTCTATCAAAGGAGCCATGTCTGCTAAACCAGCACCCATGTCTAATAACATCAGCTCCAAGAGACCTAATGGCCTCTGAGGACACCTGAACACACATGGCCTACACCTACACCGACATACTAATAAAAAGAAACATTAAAAAATAAAATTGCACTTTTAAATGAAGCTTTTCTGTGTGAGGGAGGGAGACATAAGCAAAGATTTGTATAATTGAGAACACCTTGAAGTTCAGTTCTGGGAAAAGTTGCAAGATGAAATAAAGTTGTTTACTCTGTCTTTGACCAGGCTGGAGAAGAGTGATGGAATCCGGGAGGGGCATGGAGATGCTTTCCCAGCCAGGTTGGCCTGCAGTCCCGGAGCTGTAGACACACCATCAGCAAGCCCAGGAGAAGGCTGACTCAGAGATAAGGACAAGGAATTAGGAGAAAGTGTTTGAGCCAGAACTACTGATAACACAAAGGTTGCAATAAACTGTCACCAACATCAAGTAAATGTCCTTAGAAGACACTGAGGCATAGTTAAGATTTATCTCTATAACATGTAACTTTTAACTTCTTGGTACTTCAAAAATATCAACTTCAGCAGTTTTACTACATTTTTTAAAGTTTAAACATGAAGACACACAGAGATGATATATATCTTAATGTTTTATTCCAGCTTATTTTTTACGAAAAGTACTTTACAACACAGGATGAATGGATTTGATGATGACAGTGTGCTCCTGCACGTTATTTGTGTGAGCTCTCAAAATTTAGACACCTTGTCAAGGAAAGGGGGTAGAGAAAAAAAAAACAACACTAGCCTCTTCTCTAGTTTTGCTAATTTTATTGTCTTTTCCATTTTTATAGTAGATGCTATTTTAGGACCTCTTTTCCATTTTCTGCTACCACAACTGAATACCACACACATCGTGTTTTATGAAGAAGACACATTAACTTAATTCACGGTGCAGGGGCTTGGAAGTCTCATACCAAAGTGAGAGGGTCCTGGAGGTGTATCACAGACACAGTAGAGCAAGTATGTTAGCCCACATCTCCTTCCTCCCACCTCCCCTTAACCCGTTAGTTTCATTTGGGAGCTCAAATCTCATGATTTCACCCAATCCCATTCCTCCCCTCACCCCACCATAGATGTCTCACCTATAATTATTGTCACCTTGTGACTTTGGGGACTGAGTGCTATTTATTCATTGTTTTTAACACACGCAATTTAAGAGAACATACTCAGCACCGTAGGAAGATGAATCCGGGAAGGCAGGCTGGATTTTTGAAGATTCCCTTATAATGTTGAGTCTGGGCTTGTGTGCAGCTCACAGAACATAAAACACAGGCTCACAGCTCAGTCTTCTGAGATGGTATGGCCAGCAGAAAGTAACAGGATCCTGGTACTGGGAGTGGGGGAATCTCTGTAAGCTAAAATATCTTATCCTGATAAAGGGGTTAGAAGACATTCCACATTCCACAGAGAAATTATAACTGGGAATGAAAACCCAAGGGCAAGGCTAGATCAAAGGGAAGCAGAAACAGGGCTGGATGGAAGAGAAGCAGTGATTGCTCATAGTCATTTCCCAGGTTAACAGAGACACTGGTCAACAGTAGCATATATTGATGAAAAAAAAAAAGGCTTCTCAGGGGGATCAAAGAAGGGCTCCAAACTCGGCCCTTAACATTAAACTTGAAATGAGTAAAATTTTGTTGGTTTGCTTGTACTCAACTCTATCTATAAAATGCTTACAGTGTACCAAATGGTCATGGCAAACATTTACTAACTCACTTAAGTGGCAGCTCCTCCTATCAGTTATTTTTTACATACTACTGTGACAAAATAACTGAGGAGAAGTAAGTTGAGGGAGGAAGTTTGTTTTGGTTCAAGGGCTGATGCTATATCCATCATGAAGGTATGGAAGTAGGAGCATGAGACAGCTGGTCACATCAGGTCTGCAGGCAGGAAGCAGAGAGAGATGAAGACAGGTGCTCTGTTTGCTTCCTTCTTCTTTTTCAGCCTGGGACCTTCATGGATGATGGGGCCCATGCAAGGTAGGCCCCTGTCCCAGAGGTTGGCCTCCTAGGTGATCCTAAATTCCCTCAATCTGGGAAGACTAACTATCACAGTACCTTAAAGCAAATCATAAACATCACAGGAGGAAAGGCCGGGGCAGGAGACACAGAAGGACCCCCATGAATGGTTTTCACAGTTTACTAAGGCCTGACTGTAACAAACAGACATTTTACAGGTAAGGGTCAAGATTGTTTCTGAGGTTGTGCGAGTTAAGGGTTATGGACAGAACCATAGAGAGAACTCCAGCTTTATTCTAGAACTGCCCGTGTATCTTTATGCCTCACCTTAACGAGCTGAGCACACTCTCCTTACCCCCTCAGCCATTCCTCATTCGCTCATTTGAGACTGAATTCAGGCTTTTCCTAGGTGTTGTGACTCACAGTCATTGCAGGCACCCCTAACTGATTGTAGAGTCAGGAAAAACAAGGTAAGACCTTTCTCACTCAAGGCTGAGAAAACCTTCTGTTGCAAATTTGCACCACACTTGTAAAGCAAGATGAACACTGTAAGCGCTGGAGAATTGCATGATGGCAGAACAGCAACACAATGCTAATTGGTGTTAGGATAAGTCAACACTGTCTTTCACATACTGTTCTACATCCAAAATCTTTCCAGATTTTCATGAAAATCCAGAATACAGAGAAAATTAGGTTCTATGACTGTCATTGGTTTTGCTAGAAAGGTCTCATATAATAATTTATCCTTGGTTGTTTCAAAGTATAGTCAGGGAGCATGCAATATTTCCTGTATACACAAAATGAAATACACTCTATATAAAACACTTTGAAAGTCCTTTCAGCAGTAGGTACCTGAGGTCAATAGCGAATTTGACTTTTTCTTCAGTTCAAATGTTACAGATCATACCACATCTGTCCTGTCTGATGTGGTTGGGCAACATACCTTGAGAATTCTTTCTAAAGAGAGAGAGACAAAGACAGAGAAAGATAGACAGACAGAGAAAGAAAGAGAGAAAGATGGAGAGAAAGGCTGCCTTTTTGCCTCATACCACCCAATTCATTAGCAAATGTTAGCACTCTATCTGGTGCCTGCACATATAGCCTTTTATGTCAACAAAGAGCTTGGAGGATCAGAATCCATTCCTAACTAAGATCATAGAGTTTGTTAATAATGCTCACATGGGAAGGCACAGCAAAGGAGCCAACAAGATTGCAGAACAGGTGAAGACACCTGCTGTCAGGCCTGAGGACCTTGAATTCCATCCCTGGGGCCACATGTGGGAAGGAGAGAACTGACTCCTACAAACTGACCTCCATACATATGCCGTAGCACACACGCACTCACATATATACACACAGAAAAGAAATAAATGGAAATGTAATGATTAATTAGTATTGACTTTGAGTAGTGGCAAATACACTAGAGAAAATTTAGTCATGATGTAACAGAATTTTTGGTTAACTGTAGTTAATGGATTTAACCTTCATAGTGTTTATTTCGTTGACATGTAATCAGTAGGCTGTCACCTAGACTCTAGTAATTCCAAACGCAGAGAATGGATATTGACCACTGGCCATATGCCAGGAATTGAGCCTCGTGTGTGAGCTCATTAAACCCTGGCCATGAGCCCTTGCATGAAGTATGTGTACCATCATGTTACAAGAGAAGATTGGCCATTACAGTTTAAACATTAGTAGGTAAACCCATGTCAGGAAACCAGTCTACAGACGACTTCAGGGACACAATCAGGACAGGATCTTTGCTCTTGATGGAAAATGGGGAGCTGACTTAGCATATAATGATGAACCTACTAACCACGTGAAAGGTATGTGCTAAAATGACCTGGTACCATGAAGCATCATGGCACCATGAAGTATGTGTTGGCTTCAACATGGCCATCTTTAAGTTAACGTTATCTGTAAGATAGATCCACCATCCACCGGGGTGTGACTAAGTGTGGATGCTCGGGTCAGTATTGTAATGAATATCTAACATTCAAAAAAGACTGTGCTGCTCACCAGATGTGTGGTCTTGAATAAGTTACTTCTCTGAGCCTAAACTTCTTCTGGGTGGGGTGAGCTGGAATTCCTGTAAAACTTGCCATGCACCACTGATGGATGGAAGGTATCTGATAAGAATGATGAAGTCATTTGCAGGGGACTGGATGGAACTGGAGATCGTCATGTTAAGACACATAATCTATACTCAGAGAGATAAATAGCATGCCTTACTCTCATATGCTGGATCGAGGTTTAAAAACACAGCCTAAGATCTGAGAGCAGAGGAAGTACTGTTTGAGAGGGGGAAGGTAGAAGATGGCATCTGAACAAAGTATACAGCATATATACATGTGATAAAAAAAAAAAAAACAACCACATTATTTTGTATGCCAGTCAGGAAAGGTTAGATATTCTTACATTCCTTTTTCTGTATTTTATTTTGTTTTAATTTAATTTTATACTTATGGGTGTTTTGCATATATGTCTGTGCAACATGTGTGTGCCTGGTGCTCTCAAGGGCCAGATACGGGCATCAGATCTCCTGAAACTGAACTTACAGATGGGTTGTGAGCCACCATGTGGGTGCTGGGAACTGACCCTGGGTCCTCTGCAGGAGCAACAAGTGCTGTTAATCTCTCTAGCCCCTGTCTTTTTGTCCTTTTGATGATGTTGCTTATAAAGCAGTTACGTAATCTGTATCTTATTAAATAATAGCTCTCAAAGATTGCTATTATTTTACTTTCCATTGGCTACCTGCATGGAGCTCTTCATTAGAATCTTCCCCACCCCTCCCCTGCCCCCTGCCACACCTGCCTGTATGTCTGTCTGATTTTCTCCACCCATCCTTTCTAGGAAATTCGTTTTGAAGACTTGCACAGAGATTCTTGTAACACCAAGAGCACACCAAGGAGACACCAAGGCTCAATGTTCCTGGTTTGAAAGTTAACCGTATTTTTCTTCATAAATTTTTGGATGAAAAAATTAGTTATCAATCTTTTAAAAAGTCACTTTTCCGAATGGCAAGTATACCCCAGGAGTAACTCATCAAATTATAATTTATCAATAAGCCCTGATTTTTAAGTTATTTATAAGATTTATCATAAATTCTGTTGAATATTTCTGTGAAGTTTTTTGAGTTTTCTTTCTTTATTTTTGAAATTGAAATATAATTGCATCATTTCTTCCTCCCTTCAAACCTTCCCTTTCCCTCTACCCCTGTATCCAACCTCCCCTCTGTCAAATTCACGGCTTCTGTTTATTTCTGTAATTGTTATTGCTCTCTCTCCACATACATACATACATGCATACATTCTTAAATTTATAAATACAACCTTAAGTCTGTATAATATTGTTTGTATGAATATGATCTCAGGTCTGACCCGAGGTCTGACATGGTGTTGGATAATCAATTAGAGAGCTCTTGCCTCGGGAAAACTATGTCTCCATAGCTCAGAATTCCTTAGATCGGGTAGTTCTTTGTCTAGGGCTGGTATACCATGAGATTATCCCCTTCCATATTAACATGTCTATTGGTGTCATCCTTGTTCAGACAGCATGTTGCTAAGACTTCGTGGTGGACTTCTGTGACATTTCTTGGAGCTACGTCTCACAGAAAACGTTGAGCTCTTCCAGTCTTTCTGCTCTCTCTTCCACTATGATCCCCAAGCCTTAGGTTTAGGTATTGCATTGTAGATGTATCAGTTGGTCTTCGTTTGTTACAAGGAAAATTTTCTTTTTATGAGGCTTATATTTACCTGTGGTTATAAGGATAAATATTTTGAAAGTAATTAGAAATTGTGATGGTTTAGTAAAATGGAGGTTGTAGGTTCTCCTTCAAGATCCCATGAGTTCTCCAGCCCCAAGTAGTTGGCTAGGTTTCCGGTACTAGGCAAGATTTCTCTCTTATGTGGGCCTTAAATCAAATTAGAGAGCTATTAGTTACCAGTGAGGCATGCATGCCACTGATGCACCCTCAGGGATATTGTGCCATGCTGGTCATTGTTTTTAGTTCACAGGCATCATAGTTGGATATGACTATTGGTTGCTTCCCTCCCTTGGAAGATGGCATGGCACCTTCCAGTGTAATAAAAGCTAGTCCTCAAAGAGGTTTTGTGACGTATTAAAGGAGGACAGAATTTTTGTCTTTTTTCATTTTATGACAAGTCAGTTTCTTTAAAAAATGAAGGAAGAAACTTAAATCTTCTATAAAATATATTTAATCAGTTTAATGAGTCATTGAAACATAATTTTAGCATAATGTTATATATTTTTCATTAATTTAAAAATTCTGAACAAAAAAAATTCTGTGAATTAATCATATTAATATAAAACGTTGATTCCTTTTCTTCACCATTTGCTATAAATGCCAACTTCAGACTTATGTGGCACCTGACACATCTTGAAAGAAAGCTCCAGAAAGCCAAATATGGAAGCATTTGAACTAGCAGCCAGAAGGACTGCAAGATAGGATTGGAGCAAACTGGTCCTCATCAAGTTGGTTCTCGTCATTCCAAGCTGCTCTCTTTGATCCTAGCAAGTATAAAAAAATCATTAGAAAGGCTTTTATTCATTGTCTTTAAGGTATGGCAACAGTTACGGCTTTTTGAAGAAAGTGAGGGAAAATGTTTGTTTTTCAAGACAGGGTTTCTCTGTGTAGCCCTGACTGTCCTGGACTCTCTTTGTAGACCAGGCTGGCCTCAAACTCAGAGATCCATCTGCCTATGTCTCCCGAGTGCTGGGATCGAAGGCTTGCATCATGACACCCAGCTCAAGTGAGGGGAATTTTAAGCTATGTATATTAGTTAACAGTTCCCATCATGGTAACAAAATATTTGGCAACTTAGGGGAGGAAGGAGTTCTTTTGCTCGGCTATTGCAGAAAGGGCATGGAGTCTCTTGCTCCTATGGTGGCAGACCGGGAAGAAGGGAGAAGGATGAAAGCAAAACCAGGCTATAAGTTGATAGGCTGATCCCCCAGGACTCCATATCTTCCAACTAAGCTCCACCTTCTAAAGGATCCACAGTCTTTCAAAACAGAGCCACCAGCTGGGACCACTAGGTCAAACACAAGAGCCTGGGGAGTCACATACCACTATGTAACCAGACTGGCATGTGGATCAAGGCAGGAGTTGTCTTACTGTCTCCAAGGTCCATCATAGACCCACTTGGACTGGGACACTCAATAACCATAACTGCACTGGAGAATTAGTAAGGGCTGCAGGAGGCCTGGTGGCGGAGGCTAGAGGGCCTTGGGACATAATGAATGACTGAGAAGACCTGCAGGGCCCCCCCTCTCAACACGCAGAGAGGTTCCGTGGAACTCTTCCAGCTTCCCTTTGTCTCCTCAAAGGGCAAAGCCAGACCAACCGAAACCACAACAGAGGCAGCACCTGAGCCATCTAACTCCCCATCACATGCCTGCTCCTTTGCGTCTTTTGGATCCTCCACTCCCCAGAGTAAAAGGTGACTGTTCAGTAAAGCTGTTGGAGAGGCATTAAGAACAAGAGTTGGATTAGGAGTCCTCCAAGCTGCGTTTTAGCACAGCCTCTCAGAGACCAAGAATCTGCCTTGAGGGAGGCAGACATGTGTTTGCATCCTGGCTCCGTGGTTTACTAGCTGTGGAATCATGTGCAAATTCTCTTGGCTTCAGCTTCCTCATTCATAAAGTGGAGGTAATGGTGGTGCACACCTCCTAAGGCTTTCGTAAGGATCAAAGGAGGGATACACTGAGAGTGTTTACTACAGTGCTTTGTACACAACAAGAAGTCAATGAACACATCAATGGGAAGGAATGTGCCAAGTCTACCTGTCCTTTCTCAAGACCGTACAACCAAGATTTCCATCTCAGGCGGTCAAAGTGCACGCCTGCAAGAGTGCACGGAGTTCTTCTGAGGGCAGGGAAGTCAGGGTTTGTTTTCAAAATAGCTGCTTCTCCACATGACGCCCAAGTACATACACACCATTTCAGCCTTCACAGTGGACTCCAGACTCGGGCTTTGTTTAGGGGTCAGGGTAGACTGGAGACAGGAAGAGGAGCTGAGACATCCTGGCCAGGAGCTGGAATCCAGGCTGGGGAGAGCAGGGAAGTGGACCGGTGAGTCACAGCCTGGAAGGCCCCAGTGATGTCTGTGTCCCTCAATTTCAGACTCCCCACACAGGGGGACATTTCCTGCTCTTTGCACCCTCCCCCCACTCCCGAGAGTTTCTTAAAGCGAGCTGTGTGACAGAATTGTTATAATCCGAGGGAAGGAGTACTTTCAGTGGCTGCCAAGGCTGGGAAACTCCCAAACCCTGAGAAAATATGTGTGAGGTGAACTGGTTGACCAGCCAACAGGGCAAAAAGAAGCTACTAACATCAACTCGTTTCCTTCTGGGGAGAGAGGTGTAGCTGACTTGTGAGCCAAAAAGCCAAAGCCACTTCCTTCCAGCACAAGGGTTGCTAGAGTTCTCCCAAGGGGTCCCTGGAAAGGCAAAACTTTGCTTTGGCTAAAGGTGTGCCAAACTCCCCTTGGATTTTCATGTGGAAGCCCCCGTGTTACACGAAGGTTGAGCTGGCCACTTGGGGAAGGAGCTGGTGTGAGGTCTAGACCCTTTGCCTTTGACAGGTTTATGGAGGACAGAAGGCAGCGAAATATCTCCCCCTTTTGGCTGTGACCTCTTTCACTCATTTTAGGTTGGGACCCTGTTCAGGCCTCCGACTTGGAGACTGATTAGGCCCCAGGAGGCTTTCCTGGGGTCATTGGGAACCTGGCCAGGCCTTGGAACATATGGCGCTGATAACAATCTCATTCCCTAAGATAAGGAGCCATTTCAGGGACTCTGAGGAAGCCCGGGTTTGTTTCCATAAAGCTGGACAATGTAAAGCGTAATCCCTACACAGATGTAATTAGCTGTTAAGCATATTAAGTCTCGAGGAAGGGGGGGTTCTGCTGCCTCATAAATTACTGTGAGTTTGCCCAGGGGCACCAAGCGGAGGGCAGGTATCTTTTCCTGCTAGATTGTTAGAATGGCACCTGATGATGGATTAGGCAGCTGAGCCTGCCGTGTTCCAGCAAACACTGGACTCTCAAGGAAGCAGGGGCGAGCCACAGCTGGGAAGGACCAAGGGTATTTGAGGTTTTTGTTTCCACAGCGACAGAGGCTTTGGCAGGTTGTATTATGACTAAATATGGCGAGCAGCTCAGGGTCTTTTCTGTGGACTTCAGGGTTTGGCAATTATGATGTGCGTCTCCTGGGAGGACCGGATGATCGTGGTAAAGGATGCTTCCCCTCCAAAACTGACAAGTGGGTGATAACCAGGCCAGTTAAAGGCATAGTTTCACAAGCCAATTAAAGGCTGCCAGAAGGAAGGATACTTGATGGTCTTCCCTCAACTTATGAATTACTTCCATTTATTTGACGTAAATAACTACAAAAACAATCAGCATTGTTAACAGCTTACTCTGTTCTAGGAATAGCACTAAGTACCCCGAAGAGTGCTCAGTACTGAGTACTAAAGGCTCATACATCTGATCTCTGATATGATATTTCTGTAAGTGTGGTTATTGCCAGTGTACAGGTGGGGAAACTGAGGTTTAGACAGATTTATTATCTATTCCAAGTTAGAGTTTCTAAGTGTTAGGTCCAGGTTTAGACTCCAGATGCTGATTCTAGAACTCTTCTCTTATAAAACTAAGCTCTCCTCAGTCATACCTCTCTTTTCTCAGGCTCACACTGGTATCAAGGTCAACAAGGAATCAACTGTGAAGACAATTTGGTAGAGATTTTTTTTTAAATCTATTTATTTTATTTAGCTTGATCTTTTGAAACTCACCGGGATGTTTTTATGTCAATGTTAAGTGCCTTGGAAACTAAAAAAAAAAATCATTTATTTTATTTTATTTATGTGTATGAGTGTTCTTCCTACATGTGTATCTGTGCACCGTGTGCATGCCTGATGCCCAAGGAGGCCAGATGAGGAAGTCTGATGCTCTGGAACTGCAGTCACAGATGTTTGTCAGCCACCGTGTGGCTGCTGGGAACCAAAGCCAGGTCCTCTGCCAGAGCAGCAGAGAGCAGCAGATGCTCTTACTGCTGAGTCATATCCCCAACCCTGCTTGGCAGCTTCTGAGATGGCAGAAGAAGAGAAATGGAAGCAACGCTTATCACCCTCTCTTTAGATTTCTGTTATAAAGTACACCCCTCCTTTCTCTTATCAGGTCAGGAGAGTATGTATATGCTGTGTATTAATGAAATGATGGGCATCACTGGGACATTCTAATACACGTACATAGCAAACTTTAGTGATATTCACACTCCCCTTTCACTTCTAACCTCTGACCCACTTCTTATCAATAGTTATGACGGGAGAATAGAGAGATTGCTGCAAGTGATAGCTGGAGATTTTTGAATCAGAGCTTTGAAAGGCTCTTCCTACTATGTAGCATGAGTCAGTATGTCCTGCAGTAGAAAAGCCAAGCTGTCAAACTAGCATAGCAAACAAACAAAAAAACATCTTTTCGAGAGGGAAGACCAGCATACTATCCTTCTCCAACTTGGCATTTTCTTTCTCTTCTGGGCTCCTTTCTGGTACCCTTCAGTCAGAAATCTGTGAACACTAAGAATGACCACTCTTCAAATTCAGCTTGCATGTGCTGTGGTTGAAAACGGGACCTTCATCACCTCTTTCAGAGGCCAGCTGGAACTTCCAGCCACTGGCATGTGACAGAAAATATTAAGAGTCTGAAGCATTCCAAGAGGCAGCTTTGCTGATTTCTCTTAAATGACAACAGAGTCTCCCAGCAGATGAGTAAAATGTTCATGCCAGGTTCCTGCTAGCCTCTGAAACCTGCTGACAATTAGGCTCTGAATCATACTGCTTTGGGTCTGCACAAAGGTGCAGCATGACCATCTTGATCTGACACCTGAAATGGTGAAGGTGATACAGTCGATGGAGGATGATAGGAAAATAAGAGGTCCTGAGGTCAGCAGAGCCAGGACAGGAGTGGGGCTGGCAGTGCCCGACTCAGCGAAACTATCCCGGAGGAAGGCAGCTTTCCCCATATCTTATCAATTGTCATTTTGTGTGATTTAAGGCAGCCCAGAATTAAAACTTTAAAAACATGTGGTGTGGTGTAGGCATGGGCAGAAATCTAAATGCCGTGGCACTCATTTCCAGAGCCTTCAAGAGATAATGTCCCCATAGGAGCCGTGTGGGAGCACTTAAGGGTAACTTTGCCACTCAGTGTAATAACTATCCCAAAGCGGTCTTTACATTTTCTGATAAAGACTCCCTCTTGCTTACAGGCAGAGGCTGGAGAACGTTTCAGTGGAGTCAAACACCCAAAGCGGCAGGGAGCCCTGAGATAAACCATCTCTGTTATTAACTTACTGGCTGTTTAATGGCACGAAAACTGTCAGGAATGCGGCTGGTCTGACCGGGTTCCTACCGTGATCCTGCGCTTCTCGGGTATGGCCTATAATGGTTTCCTGGCAGCCCACAGAGGGCGGGCCAGTCACGGCAGCTGTGTCTGGGAAGGGTTTGTGTCTGGAAGGTGCACCGTCGTTCTCTCGAATTGCTGTGCTCCTTAGAGCTGGCTAGAGACAGCGGTAAGTCAGTGTGAGATGTGTCGTTCTTATTTGGGGCTCTTGGGTTTTATTCACTCTTTATGCAAAAAAAGCCATTCAGATAACCCGTTCAACAAACAGCGCTGGCAAAACTGGGTACCCACCTGCAAAAGGGCAATCTTAAACTGAGTCTCTCACACTGCGCACAAATTGGTTCAAAATGGAGCAAGCATTTCATCTTTAAACCAGCAAAACCAAAAACTTCTTGAAAGCATGGCTGGGGTTACCGGACAAGAGCTTCTTGAATAGGACCCCAACAGCACAGGGCAAGAATCATTAAACAGGGCACCTGAATCGAAAAGTTCCCGCACAATCAGGGAAATTATCAGAGGAGTGAGCAACAGCATGCAGAAGGGAAGAAGGTAATTGCCAGCTGTCTCCCAGACAGGGGGGTAATATCTAAAACAAAGAAAAGGCTCTGAAAGTTAAATATCAACTAGTAAATAGCTTAATGAAATGAATAGATATGTCTCAAAAGAATAAATCCAAATGGCCAGTAAAGAGGGGTTTTTTTTGTTGTTGTTGTTGTTTAACATGTTCAGCGTCTTCAGGTATCAGAGAAGTGTGAATTAAAATCACTTTGAGAGTCTAGCTCATCCAAGATAGAATAGCTACTGTACCAGGTCAACAAATCACAACTAACACTGGTGAGGCTGTGGGGAAGGAGGGTCCCTTGTCCACCGCCGGTGGGAGAGTAGACTAAAAAGAACTAAAACTAAAACTACTGTGTAGCCCAGCCATACCACTCCTGGGCATATACCCAGAGGATTTTATATCCTATCACAAAGCTACTTGTACATCCACACTTATTGCTGTTCATATATATGTATATATATATACATATTTATATGCTTTCTTAATATATATGTTCATGTCTATATTAATTTTATATTATACAGATTAATTGTAATTATAATATATAATTATGTACATATACATATATATACATATATATGCATGTGCACAAGATATATATATATACACACACACACATATATATATACATATACATATACATATATTCCCAGGGAAACCTAAGGCCAAACACCAGAGCAAATACTTGTCAACATTTTTTGAGATTGGGGCAATAAGATGGGAATGGATTTTGCACATTTTAATCTTTGCACTATTCAAGTTGTTACATAGCTCATATTATAAAGGGATCACACCTAGTAATCTTTTGTCTGTCTCATGTGTCAGCGGGAGTGGAGGCCTAGTTTATGATGCTGAGACTGAATGGCATGAGGCTCTACTCCTAACAGCTCATTTTAATCCAGCCTGAGCCTCAGTAGGAACGCTCTGAGCTCGGATCTACTTGAAGGGGAAGTGCTTGACGTGAGGAGGGGGGACATTGATGCGAGAATGGTGGGCTGCAGTGCAGACAGGTTTTAGGTCACCCCTGGTCCTTAGGAAAAACTTCCCCCCAGGGCTGTAGTCCCTACATCCTCAACTGACTGTTATTGTTGGGCTGCTGTTTAGGGATAGTCATGATCAGGGCAGGGATGTTGATGTCCGATGTTTAGAAACAACTTCCTTGGGGAGAGGAACAGTCTGAAGAGCCCACGGAGGAAGGGAATAGAGAAACAAATCCCAGGAGTGGTCTCCTCATTGCAGAGGTATCTAAACAAGACAAAGGAGAAAAACAAACAGCCGAGAAGCTGGCTGAGTAGAAGAATACTAATAATTGTGGGGCCACTATTTCTTCTAGAAGAAGAAAGAGCCTTCAGGCTTAGATGGGCTTGTGTTGACTAAGGAGAGGAAGGGAGAGGCCAAAGGCTGCAGAGGATGTGTTTCCTTCCTCCTGGTAAATTGGGTAGTTGCTGCAGAAGCTCGCACATCAGGGTCTACAGGAGACGGCTGCCAGGAGTAACCTAAATATGCACATGGAAAAGCTACCTATCCTGATAACAGCTTTTCTAAGGATATTAGGTGTTATGTTCCACTGAGTGATATATACCTTCTACACATAGGCACACAGGCAAGCCATTCATAGCTGGATATCTTTTGGTAAAGCATCTCCCGTGAACATTGGTTTTCCCATATCATCCTTACCTGTTTGGGACCATTGTAGGGATTGGTGACAATGTGAGAGAGTCCTAGCATTGACCCTAGATTTATAGCACTTCCTCAACAAACGGAAGAAGCAGAAGCAACTGTTATTTTGTTGGTTGTTTCTTATTAGAAGGAAATACTAACCCTTTAGAGAAATAATGAAGATTATTATTTAGTCAAGGCTTAGCTGGGAAGTGTTACTATCAGTCCAGGATAGAAAGGGTGGAGGTGGATGGTGTAACTGAAGATTACTGAAGATTCTTCAATACAAGGATTTGTCATGCATTTATTTATTTGACCCAAAAATACTTAAAAGCGCTTGATTTGGGCTAGACACTGGACGACAAAACTCAGATTGATTGGTGACTAACACAGATACCTGGTCAGTATTCTGCTTTCACAGAGCTTGTAGTTTGGGATCCACACACACACTTGAACCCTTTCCAGGGCTTTGCAGGCACGTCTGCTCTTTTAGAACAAAAAGTTTCTTTCAGAAGCTTGTTTGCAGAACTTACCTTCTCAGGAGCTCTCCCATCTCAAGTGTTTCAGGAAGCAAATGCTGTATTTGGAGGTCTCTAGTTCAATTCTAAATCAGCCACCAGCCATGAGAGGGCTGTGGTAAATTTAAGCAAGGAAGTCTCCTGCACCTTCAGGATCCTGGACATTTCCGATGTATTCTAGAAGGACTGGGAACCACTTAATATAGATATCCTGTACATTTTACTCTCCCGGGATGTGTTTACCCAATTGTTACGAAAGCACGTTCTTCTGTCTATAAAGCAAGATTCAGAGAAGGAAAGGGAGCAGGCCCTCACCCCTAGCCATCCTCTCCATCTGCCTTCACCCCCACCTCCTAGATAATCTTTGGCTTAAAACTGTTGACTTAAATATGAAAAAGTTCAAGCTGCAACAGACTTGAGACGTTTTCAGCTAACACCCATGTACCATAACCCAGTATCACTCTCTTGCTGTCTATCCATGCATCCCTCTACCCACCCACTGACACTTTGCCTCATTGTTTTATAAAGTAGTTTGTGCTTGTTTGACCCAAGTGACTTTTAAGATAACAGGGTGGCCCCTTAAATCCCAGAAAGTTGTTTACATCCCTCTCATCAATCTCTGCCAGTCCCCTAACTCACCAAAAGCAACCACCCCTTTCCTGTTTTCCATTATGGATTGGTTTTCGTGATTCTAGAATCCCAAGTAAGTTATATTGAAATACGAGCTTTGCTTTTTTAAAAATTAAATATTATGTGTTTAAAGTTGCTCTGAAGAGGGGCTGAGGGCTCGGCAGTTAAGAGCACTTGCTGCTCCTGCAGAGGACTTGCATTTGATCACCAACACCCACACGGTGGCTCACAACCATCTGTAACTCTAGATCCAGGGGATCTGACACCCTTTTCTGACCCCCAGGGGTACGGGGCAAGCATGTGATGCACATACATAGATGTAGGCAAATAAATCATACATGTAAATAAGGCTTAGAAGATAAAAGAATTTGAAGTTGTGGTATATTATTGACCAGTAGTTAATTTTGATGACCACATCTTACTCCTTATTGTGACTCTGCTGTAATTTGTTTCTCCATTTTCCTATTGATGGACACGCAGACTGTGCCTGCCTTAACCGCATGAACCCTCCCATTTGTGTCCTCAGTAAATAAATGTTTTCATGTCTCTGGGTGAACACTCAGGACTGGAATTGCTATGTGAAGCACAGAGGCATGCTTAGCTTTATAAAACATAGCCAAACTGTATGTTCCGCCTTATATTCCCTTGACAAATGCACAAGAGCTACGGCTGACCCAGATCGGGCATTGGTAAAGGCTGGAGGGTATTTTGGACACTGCCAGTGGCATGATGTGCTGCAAATTTTCAAAGTTATTAATCTCTCTAGAAAACAAAATTTTGATTTTCTGATCTTTTTACATACTAACATCTATTTTCTGTTTCATTAACTTTCGTCATCCTCCCTTTATTCTATTTATTTTGAGTTTAATTCACTCTTCTTGAAGATTCTAAGCAGGTTACCTCTAAATTTTCCAAACATCATGTTAATCTCTGAAGGCTTTCCCAAACACCACTTTAGGCACACCCATCTATCAGGTATTTAACTTTTATATCATTACTGCAAGTTAAGATATCTTTTCCCTTACTGATTTATTTCGTAATGTGCACATCTTTGGAAACATATTGTTTAATTCTCAAATCTGTAGAAAATTCTCCAGGTATATTTTGGATTGATTTCTAATTCAATTCCAATTTCAGATATAGTGTACTTTATGGTAGTCTTCAATCCTTTAAGTTTTATTAAAATTTATTGTATACCCAAGAGATAATTTATCATAGTAAATAGTCCAATGATATAAAAAAGAATTCCTATTTTAAATTATTTAATCATTTAAAATAATTTCCTCCCTGCTCCCACATTTCTGTCTCCCCCTTTTCTGCTTTCCTCACTCCCACACCTTGCCCTCTTTTCTCTCCTTCTTTTTTTAAATAGTGTAGCCAAGGCTGGCCTCAACTTGTAATCATCCAGCCTCAGTCTCCCAAGTGCTGAGTCCATCATGTTCAGCAGCAGGTTAAGCGTTCTGTGAATATTAATTAGCTTAAGTTTGTTGATGACATTGGTTAAGTATCTTATATTTGTTCTGATTTTTATCCACTTGTGCTGTCAATTACTAATGTTTTAAACATTTCTACACACAATGGTATTTTTTTATTTCTTTCATTAGTCTTATTTTATCAAATTTTTGCTTTATAATTATTAATCATTTGGGCTTTGCTTTGCATTTTTAAGGAGTTGGCCATTTTGTCAGCGTCAAATGTATTTCTTTGTATCTAATTATACTTTTTGTATTGAAATCCATTTTGTCTGATATCCACACCACTATCTGATGATTAACACCTTTTCCTATTTATTTTGACTCTATGTCTATATTTTTATCTAAAGAAATTTTCTTGTAAACAGTATATGTATTCAGAAACTACATTTTAACTCATCTGTTATTTTCTTTTTTACTTAATTGAGAGTGTTTACTTAATTTACATTTAATATTCTTGTCATAGTCAATGCTCTGGCTATCTGTTGTTAAGTAACAAATTCTCGCAAAGATTTGTGGCCCATAGTAACTATTACATTGTGCTCGTGGTGCCCTGGAGTAGGACTTCAAAAAGAATGTGCACTGTATTAACGGCTCTTCTTCCCTTTACACTATCAAGAGCCTTGAAGTGGTGACTCAAACTTTGGAACAAGGAGGCTTGGAGGATCATGGGACTTCAACACATTCCTAGCGCATGCAGTGAAAGACGGGCTCATCTTGTCTACTGACTGAAGCATCATAGATTTCCTCTTCAGTCATTAATCACAGTGTTGGAAAGTCCTCAGCTGAGGCTCATAGTGGTTGAACGAAGGTTCACTGTAAAGGGTCATTGTTGTGAGATCCTTTATGACCTAACATCAGAAGCCATTATTCAAAGTTTTCATCAGCCTATCCAGATTTGATGACAGGAGATATGGATCCTACCTTTCAAAGCATGGGTGCTCAAAGAATTTGGCACCGTTTCTTAAAAAAGTTAACTTTAATTAGTTTGTTTTAGTTTTTATTCCTTTTTTATTCACACATGTTCTTTTGCATCAACTGGGCAATGTTTAAGTCTTCTACTGGCTGTTGAGCTTTCTCTCTGTTTTTTTTTCCCCAACTGTAGAATGTATTCACATCACACATGGCTTATTGTGAAATTATTAGTATCATTTCAATATATAAACCCTAGATATTACTTTCCATTAAACCCTCACCTACTCTTTATGAGATGTTATTGTCTTTTTGTTTTTAGTCTGTCACACATGCCGCAATGCAGATACATGATTTTGCTTTGAGAAAACATTCACAAGAAAACATTCTATCCTTTACAGTTATCCATTTTTTTAAAACGTACTAATCTTCCTTTTCAAAGTGGTTGTAGATTCCCTGAGAAGCTGAATGGAAGTCCTAAGACCTGTACAGTGTCCCACTGTGGGCATCCCACACCACAGCAGCATGTTTCTGATGATCAGTGGCTCAGCACTGACACATCATCACCATGCAGACACCCTCACTGCAGGGCTCACCACTGGTGGAGAGCATTCTGTAGGTTTTGACAAACGTGTATCATGTATTCACCTTTAGAATATAATACAGAATTATTTGCCCTCTGCAATTTCCATTCACCCTTATCTCCTCCCTCCCCATCTTTGCCTTACTTCCTGGTTTTGTCTTTTGAGGATGTCATAGTTAGGGCTGCACAGTAACTGCCTTCCCAGCTTGGTTCCTTTCAGTTGGTAAAAGGCGCTTGAGTTTGGCTGTGGCTTAGGTAGTGAGTGGAAGTTTCCGGTTTCCTTGAAAACTCAGTTTTGTCACGTGATGTTTTGCTGCAAGCTGGGCACGTGATGATTTACTGGAGGCTGGCTTGTGAGAGAACACGTGATGTATTGCTGTGAGCTCTCTCTTTCGAGGGCCGTGACTTTGGCCAGCTGAGAACAACCATGGGAGGACTCTGAGGAGAGGAGATATACAGAAGCCCCCACACAGTGAGACACTGCTTTTTGGATGGACATCACTGCGCTGATTTTTGTACTTCAACACTTGACTTTGCAGAGAAAAGCATTCCAGAGAACTTCTCAGGGCAATCCAACTGAGTCTTGTGGCTTTCGCTGACTTTGTGTTGCTGCTTGGTGTTGGTCTTTGGACTGGACTGCTGGTATCCTGATGACTGAGTTTGATAATTCCCTAAAGACCCACAGACCCTACCCAGGAAGAAGTAGATAAAAGAGGTCTATACCTTCTTTCCCTACTAATCTCCTACCTACGCTTGGGGGTTGGTGGTGGTGGAAGAGAGGTAAAAGTGTTTAAGGACCCTAAATAAAGTAGATTTGGTGAAAAATCTAAGCCTACAAGGTAAGGTTTGAGTATGTACTGAAAGGGATCAGGTTTGACTGTATTAGTTGACTATATTAGTTTCCAGTATAACTGTATTGGGAGGCAGTGTGGAACACACAGGAAATGGGGCTTATTGGGAAGTCATTACGTAGTCGAGGAAAAAGGGTACCCATCATGTCAACCCCCATTTTTCGCTGTTTTGGGTGTTGTTGGTCCCTCATCTCATTGGTTACTGGTAGTTTTGAAGATACTGTGGAGGACAGAGTTATTATTTTCTTTCTCCGCCAGATTATTATGGATGTAAGAAAAAATATCGATTTCTGTGGATTGTTATTTTGCTAATCTGATCTAAAAGAGTTTCTGATGGGCTCATTAAAATCTTTTAAATATTTGGTCATATCAATACAAACAGGGATAATTTGACTTTTTCTTCTCCAGGATCCATCCTTTTTATTCCTTTCCTTTGTGTTATTACTCTAGCTAAGGCTTCAGGTACTACCTAGAATAGGAATGGAAAGAGTGGACGCTTTTGTTTATTTAAGGGAAATGCTTTAGTTTTTGTACATTCAATGTAATATTTAGCAGATACAAGTTAGCTATATATACACTGTATTACATATGTTCCTGCTACTTCTAGTTTCTGTTTTGTTGTCATTGTTTTGTTTTGTTTTTGTTTTTTTGTTTTTGTCATAAAGGGATGCTGAACTTTGTCATAGGCCTTTTCTGCATCTGCTGAGATGATCATTTGCTTTCTATTCCTGCATCTGTTTGTATGCTGCATTACATTTTCTGATGTACATGTGTTGATGTCCTTATATCCCTGGAATGAAACTAACTTTACCATGTTATATGTTCTTTTTAATGTATGCCTAAAATCAATTTTCAATAATTTACTGATAATTTGTAACTATATTCATTAATTAGTCTATAGGTTTTATTGTTTTGTTTCTTATGGTAGTCTGATTTGGTTTTGGTAGCAGAGTAGTACCATTCATAGACTCTATTTAGTGGTGTTCCTTACCTTTCCACCTTATGGACTGTTTGAGAAGCCCTGGTGTTAGCTCTTAAACGATCTGATAGGATTCTGTACTGCACAGACCTGGGCTTTCCGTTGTTGGTGGGAAACTTTAGTGTAGTTTCAATCCCATTGCTCATCACAGAGCTGGTCAAGTTGTTTATATCCTGCTGTTTTAGTGTTGGGAGGACAGCATATGTCTAGAAATTTGCTAGTTTCTTTTTCCCTAAAATTTCAAGCTTTTCAAAAGAAAGGATTTTGCAAAGCATTCCCAACTGATCCTCTGGATTTCATTGCAATCTATTTTCATTTCCCCTTTTTCATCTCTAAGTTTATTATTGGTGTCTTCTGTTTCTTTTCATTTGGACAGCTTGGCTGAAAAGTTGTATATCTTGTTTAATCTTCTCAGAGAAGATAAAACATGGATTCTTTTTTATTTTTCTTTCCTTTTCCATTTTATTGATTTCTGTTGCTTATTTACTTACTGATTTGATTTGTTCCTGTTTTCCTGAGATGTGAAGGGACATCATTAAGTTATTTATTTGAGATATCTGCATTTTGCAGTGAAAATCGTAACATTTCATCTCAAAACCTCATTTTAAGTATCTCAAAGTTTCTGATAAGTTGTGATTTTATTTTCATTTAATTCTAGGACTTTTAAAATTTGTTCCCTGATTTCTTCAATAACACATTGACCATTCAAGAGTATATCTTTTAATTCCTGTGTATTTGTATAGTTTATATTGATGTTGATCTCTATTTTTATTCCGTTAAGGTCTTGTAGGATGCAAGAAATTATTTAAATTATTTTGTATTAGTTTAAATTTCTTCTGTGGCATAAAATATGATTAATTTTATAGAAAGTGTCATGGACTGCCAAGACGAATATTCTACATCTGTGAATTGAATATTCTATAAAGGTTGTTAATTACAACTAATCTATGGATTAATTTAACCCTGAACTTTATTATGTTTTAGACTAAGAAAGCTATAACAAGTCTCAACTATTTTAGATTGGTATGGATTTTTGTATATTGATAGAAATTCAGGGTTGTATTTGCTATAACATACTGTATATATGTTTCAACTCTTGTTTAAGGTATTGTACATATGCAACTTATTTAAAATGTAATACAAAGTACTAGTTTTTGAAAGCTACTATTGCAAACTATTTAGGATAATTAGAGAATGCAAGTTAATAGTCACCTATAAATAATCAAACCTGTATTCATGTTAGGTACTAGTTTAGTTAATTACAGAAATAAGGGGTGAGGATAGAGGGACATGGAGGGGACAGGAGGCCCGCAAGGAGACCAACAAAGCTAAAGGATTTGAGCCCAGAGGGTTCTGCAGAGACTGATGCACCTACTGAGGACCATGCATGGAGAAGACCTAGATGCCCTGCTCAGATGTGGCCGATTAGCAGATCAGTCTCCATGTGGATCATGGGGAGCAGAGGCTGCCTCTATCATGAACTAGATTGACTGCTCTTTGATCACTTACCCCTGGTGATGGAGCCTTGCCAGGCCAGGAGGAAGAGGATCCAGGCAGTCCTGCTGAGACCTGAGCTAGGACAGTTCAGGGCTTAACTGAAGTCCTAGCTGAAGTAGCCTGTCAGGCTGGACCATCTGAGACCAGCCCCTCTGAAGTTGTCCTGAGTGTGATTTTTTGAGGAAACAGCAACTAAGACAGTCTGTGAGGCTAGAGCATCTGGGATACTTGCTTTGTCTTCATTGGTGTCTGGCCCTTTTGTTCTAAAACCACACAAAACTTTTGACAGTAACATTCTAGGTACCTTTCTGCATTAACACATGTACGTGACGTAAAGTGTGCACAGATCATCTACAGATGATTTTTCTGGTCTATGTCTGAGCAGGTGAAAGGCATCTGTCAACTTTTATAAGTCCATTTAGGCTACATAACCAAACTGTAATATGAATCTCCATCCATGCCGTGTGAAAGAATGTCATGTGATAGTAAGTCATGAGGACCAGATAGCCAAAAAAGATTCCTTGGCTGCGCGGAGACATCCATGTCTCAGCCAATCTCCCGGCCTGTAAGGGAATTCCAATGTAAGGGAATCAGCAGCCATGCCACATGGTTTGCTGTTCTGTTGGGTTTCTCCTTTCACGTGAGGAGCCAAAATTTTCAGGAAGTCTTCCATGGTCAAATCTAATTTTAATTAACTTAGAAAGAATCCACAGCTTTTCGTTTCCTGCTGAAACATTACCATATCCTCTACCGCTGGAGCACATCTCCTGATTTCCATTCTGAGGTTAACATATCCTTAAAGTATATAGGTTTTTAAAGAAATCAGCAGTCCTTTCTAAAATCTAGAATTTCCAGCAGTGGTGCTATCCATCTCATTGACATTCAAAAAAAATCTAAAGTTAATTAAGCATCGTGTAATCCGTCTCTGGGAGATCTCATATCCACCTTCCGTTTTATGAGCACACATACCCTTTAAAAGACAGTTACATCTTACCACAATTGCTTGACCTGTAAGATTTTAAGATTCATCTGTAACATCATTCATGCCATGATGTCTTTAAAAATGTTGTACTCTACTGGATACATATTCCAGATCATCATCAGCTTCAGTTCGCAAAGGCATCCTCAAGGTAGCCATCACTTCTAATAAATGTGTAATTATACAATCAGCCTTTTCATAAAGCCCATCGAAATCCTGAATAGGTATCCGTTGTATGATGCAGTAACATATGTACATAGTTTAATTTTCCAAACTCTGCAAAATAAAACACATAATCTATTATATGACATTGCTCTAAGGTGGCATCATCAAACAGAATCTGTCTTCATAACTCAGCATATAGTCCTTTATCTAGCAACTGAACTTTGATAATATAAATATATCTGGTCTGATTATGTTGCTCTAGAGTTTAAGCCTCTTTAAACCTTAGTTATAGCATCAATATGGGTTGCAATCAATATGGGTCTTGCAATCTCATCATAAGGTTGGTGCCATACTCTCCAGATTGGATTCCTCTGAGAATTCTTTATTCATATTTAAAGGATTCTCTAATCTCTGTTCTTTCACCTTTAATCTAGCATTCCATCTCTCAGTCCTCTCCTTATCTAAGTCTGCTTTATTCGCATCTTTCTTGGAGAGAATATAGAAAATTGCAATCATTACTGAACAAATAACTATTTCTATGTTGTTAAATGAAACAAACTATAGGGGGTTCAAGAGACCTCTGCCATAGTATCTTTTATTTTTTAACACAAAATATTTTTAATCTCTCTCTCCTTTCAGAGACTTCACTTTATTATTTATTATATAAATTTAATACTTATTTCTATGACTGTCCAGACCCATTTTCTTTTCTTCCTCAGTGTCTATGAAACATTTTTACCTATCTCTCATTTTCTCACCTTCCTTTGGAGACTTAACTTTGTTATTTTTAAGCTCAATGTTTCTTTCTATGATTGTCTATGTTCAGTTTCTTTTCTTCAGCACCTAAGCACGTTTCCAGAGCATTTTTATGTCTCTCACATGGTTAGCTCTACCTCTGCTCTGTTCTTCTCTGTCATTTTCATCTCTGTGTCTGCTGGTGAATCTTCACATTTGCCTTCTCCCAGCATACCTCTCTCTCCTCTACTTCCTGCTACTGGCTATCAGCTCTTTATTACAACCAATAAGCAAGTGAGGAAAAATGAACATTTACAAAATATATGATGAGTGATGGGCCGTAGAAACAACAATACCAAGATCTGGCCAGCACTGAGCTCTATGCCGGTTTAATAATCAACCACTGACTATACAGAGACACACTTTCACATAACATACCCCAACAACCCACTCTTGTCTTCCATCTCAGGTAATTTCCTTCTGCTAATTCTAGTCTATTGTGTATGCTTTCTACAGTGGTTTCTTTTAGTTTCATAGTTGACTTCTCTATTTTCAACATTTCTGGGTTTATTTTGGTCAAGATCTCAATTCCGTTGCTGAATTTCTCATTCATGTTGCTGACTTTCTCTTCTCCATTACTTGCTTTCTTATGTTTTAATTGATTAATTACTTCATTTCATTCATCCACTTGTTCGCTTCTTCTTTGAAGTCACTGTACTCTAACAAGTCGGCTTTTAGTGCTCTATCAGCCTCTGAGCTATCACTGAGCGTCTCAGTTGAAGAGTGCTTATGTCTTGGAGGTATCACTGTTGCTTTGTATTTCATGTTTCTTTTGTCCTGTGTTACAATTTGTGCATGTGTTTGAGTACCCCTTCCAGTTTTATTTGTAATCTTGATAGTGAGCAACATACTCTTGAGAGCCTAATCTATGGTAATATGCAGACAGGCAAAACAAACCTGTAACATCAACACCACCAGCCTGAACAGGATATAGCAGGTCATGTAATGTAAATTTAAACCCATTAACATACTACCAGTGACTACAGAGTAGAAAATGGGTGCAAATAATGTAGACTATACATTCTTTAGGGTAAAAGTGAAAGTAGTAAATCAAGGCCTATCATCCTAGAACTTGGAAGACAGAGGTCAGAGGACTTCTATGTGCTCAAGGCCAATCTGGTCTACATTTCAGACTAGCTTAGCTATGGCTACAGAGTGAGATCTCATCATCTTCATCATAAATATTTTAAAAGAAGTCATGAGAGCTGGGAAATATTGCTCAGTGGTTAAGAGCATGTACTGCTCTTTTTCAGAGGAGCCGAGTTCAGATCCTGGTACCTATTTTGAGTGACTCACAACTGCCTGTGAGTTCAGCTCCAGGGGATCTGATGTCCCCTTTCAGCTTCCTTGAGCACCTGCACTTTTATGTGAACGTACCTCACACCACAAGCACACACACATTCTCTCTCACACACATATACATACACACACACTCTCTCTCTCACACACCAACAAAAATATAAAATTATAAAGAAGGCATGAAAAAGGGAAAAGAAAGGAGGTCCAGGTTAAGTAAAGGAAAGAGAATAATAAAAAATGTTATGAAAAGAGCAAGAGACCAAAAAAAAAAATAAATTCTTTGATAAGGAAAACTCTACATAAAGAAAAGTGGATAAATTTAGGGAAAGGGTTACAAAATTAAAGCCTGAAAACCTTCAGAAGATAACGTCAACATACCCACTAAAACAGAGCAAAACGAAGCAAAGGAGGAAGCACTAGGTAGGGAAAGAGATCTCCCCAAGCAGCTTCTTTGTGGCCAAGACTGCCGGGTGGGGAGTCAGGGAAATGGGAGACTCTTGTCTTTTTTTTTTTTTGCATTTTCATAAGCATGCTTTATTGTTCAATACTTTATAACCGGGAACCATGCCCAGAAAATATTCTTGTAGGTCCCAACAGCTTCATCAAAGTAGATGATTTTTTTGATAACAAATGTTATGGTACACATACAAATGGTATGCTGAAATTGAGATACTGTTAGTACCCTTGTAAATAATCAAGTTAATTAATTTTATAGTTAACCTTCTTTATTTAACACAGCAGCAGCTACTCTGCACTTTGCCATTTGGAGTAATGCTTGCACACACATGAACACATAGACAGTAAGTGTTGGAAGTCTCTGATTTAGATTTTGAAATTATGAATGAAAATCTACAAACTAACTTGAGGTTGGTTATGCAAAGATCTGGCCCATCCTCCTTCAACTTCTTTTGACATCTTTTCCATTCTTAAAAGTAAAAGTATATTCAGCCACAATTTTTCAGAGGGACTGGGAATTAAGTATCAGGCTGGTATTTGACTAAGTTGATCTGCAACTTTAGGTAGGAGAATTCAAAGAAATAGAGTTGGGCAAGTGCCCTAGATATTTACCAAACTCTAAGCTTCTGCCTGAAATAGGGCTTTATATTCTCTAAGATACATGACTCAGTGAGGTGGATCTATCATACAGACCCCTGCTCAGTTGAGTCTCAAAAACAATCACCTCAGCTTCTGGCAAGGACTGCTCCAGCAAACAGACTCTTGTCTTTTCTACCGTCCAGGCTGCTATCACCTCGGATCAGCCAATGTTCACATGCCCGTTCTTGCCTTCAGGAACGTCTCTTCTTTCTGTACCATTTAGCTTTGGAAGCTGAGTTGTTGCTGTGGTCTGAGATGCCCCAGACCATACACCCCGGGGTGGCTCATGCAGGGGATGGTGCCCCAGGTGGGTGTGAGAGGAAGAAGCCGACAGCCCTGAGAACAGTGCACGTGAACCCCGCTTTCCGAACCCAGTCAGCACACAGGGAAGAGATGGATGAGGCCGCAGAAGGCAAGCGCTCTGCTGGAGCTTAAGAATTCTTAATCCATTTGGCAGTGAACCTAATGGCGGTTGGTGGTTCCAGATGTTGGGGAACCCGCTGACCTCAGGCTTCGGGCTGTTAGACCCTGAGGTTATCCTATAGTGGTGCACTCAGCTTCTAGTCCCAGAAAATGTACTGCCCACCACACCTTTCATCGTCAGGAGTGGAAACCCCTGACACCTGAACTTTCCATCGTGTTGATGCGGGGCCCTCTCTACTTTTCCCTCACTGCCTCCCATGGCTGATTCCCACTCTGGTGCTGTAGCAATTATTTACAGGTTCCCTGATTTATGATTACTCCTTGCTATTAACCCCTTACGGAGACTGAAATTCCTTCTCAAAATGGCATCCAGTCCACAGCCCCCCTGGGATAATGCGGAGTGATTCTGCCCGCTGAAGGCAGTTTATGTTTGGAATTCTGGGGATTCTCTCATTGAGAGAGTATAAAAATGACAGATCGCAGAGAGGCCGCAGTGGCTGCTGCTCCCCTGCTGCTGGTGGTCCCTGAGGCTGCTTTCGGTGTTTGCTGGGTTGCTGGCTGCTAATTACCATTTGCTGTTTGCTTGATTGCTGTTTGCTGGTTCGAGATATCCTGACAACAAAGATTGGATTTGCCCCAAGGAAGTTGGCGCCCCTGAATCAGCAGGAAGTAGTCTAATGAGATCAATGCTCTCCTTCTTCTGACCTTCTCTCTACCTGGTGTTTTGGGGGGCGGGGGTTGGAAGGGTGGAGAAAGGTAGGTAAGTGTCTACTGGAATGCAGGTTGTCTTACAGTAAATTCTTTCAGCCTTGTGACGATGTCTTTATTCTGGCTGTTCCCCTCATTGTGTACCTTAAGACAGTGGTTACAACTTGTGGGTTACAATCCCTCTAAAAATCAAATTACCCTTTCAGAGGGATTACAAAGCCCGTTGGATATTTACAATTCATAATAGTAGCAAAATTACAGTTATGAGGTAGCAACAAAAATAATTTTATGGTTGGGGGTCACCACAACATGAGGAACCGTATCAAAGGGTTGTAGCATTAGGAAGGTTGAGAAACACTACCTTAGGGACACTGTTCAATTGTCTTCTAGGCTACTTTCCTATTTGCAAAGTTTCTGGTGAGAAGTGAGTAATTTATTTTCTACTTTTAAGATGTTTTCTTTCTCTTTATATTTCATTGACTTCATTATTATGAGTTTAACAGTGACTTCTTTTATATTTTACTGTGAACAGGGTTTAGTGAACTTCTACATCTTTGGGTTGATGTTTTCATCAAATATGGAAGGTTTGAATTGGTATTTCTTCTATAAAAGATAGTTTATTTTTTATGTGTGTGTATGTATCTGTGTGAGGTAGCCATGTAGGTATGGGTGCCTGCAGAGGCAAAGGAGTTTGATCCTTTATAACTAAGTTATAGGTGGTTGTGAGCCACCAATATGGATGCTTGGAAACAAACTATGGTCCTCTGCAAAAGCATCAAGCACCCTTAATCACTGAGAAGACTCTTTAGCCTTCAATTACTATTTCTTCAAGTATTTTGTGCTACTTACTTGTCAATATTCTCTCTTCCTGGGTCATCCATTGCATATATGTCATAAACTCAAAATTATTCTGTAGTTATTAATAATATTTTCATTTTCCTCTTTCTCCTTCATCTTGTATATTTTTGTCTATGTTTATATGTGAGCACTTTTAAAAGTATGTGTGAAAGCCAGAGGTTGATGTTGGGTGTCTTACCTAACTGCTGAGCATCTTAGTCTTTAAGATAGGATCTCCCAGAAAACCTGGATCTTAGCAACGTGGTAAGTTTGGCTGGCCAGTAGGACTCTGGGAGTCTCCTGTTTCCACCCCGTGCTACATTTGTATGCACCACTGCACCTGCCTTTTACGTGGGTGCTGGGGATTGAACTCATGTCCTCATGCTGTTGTGGCAAATAGTTTACCAACTGATCCGTCTCCCTACTCTAGTGTGAATAGATGTTTGTGCTCTTTATTCACATTTACTGATCTTTTCTTCTGTTATTCTAATTCCTGTTCTTAAAGCTACTAATAACTTAGATGCCCTACCTTTCAGTTCTGTAATTTTTTTCTTATTTTTGATTCTATTTTCTTAAAATAATCCATTTTTAATATATTATGTTCATGTTTCTTTCTGTAAATTTTCTGACATATTTCTAAGTTCCTTTATACTCCTGGTTTGGTAATTCCAATAGCAGGTGTCTAGATTCCACTGATGTGAAGAAACACCTTGGCAACTCTTTTAAAGAAAAGCAGTTAATTGGGCCCAGCTTACAATGCAGAGGTTTAGTCTGTTATCGTCATGCTAGGAAGCATGGCGGTGCTCAGGCAGACAAGGTGCTGGAGAGGTAGATGAGAGTTCTACATCTGGATCTGCAGGCAGCAGGAAAAGTGAGTGAGCCATTGGGCCTGGCTTGAGTTTCTGAAACCTCAAAGCCCACTCCCAGTGACACATTTTCTCCAGCAAGGTCACATCTCCTCCAACGAGGCCACACCTCTTAATCCTTAAGTAGTGCCACTCTCTCTCTCTCTGTGAGCATATGGGGACCACTCTCATTCAACCGCCCACAGCAGGCCTTCCTTGAGTCTATTTCACTGTCTCTGCATCCTAGCCAGGATTTTGAACTTTCTGGTATTGTTTCTAAACAATGCCAGTTTCCCCAGGAGCCAGTTATCTCAGAGTGAGGATGAAACAAAACAAACCCAAACCCTTCCCACACAATCCGGCATGTCAGTAACACCTCTTTTCTGATCTAAAACTTTCCTAGGAGGAATGAGAAGGCAGAATACCTTCAGAGTGTCCCGGGATGCTGGAGATTTGGGGTGCTTCGATATCTTGGCTTTTAAAGGTAGGAAATTCCCTGTGTTCCATGCTAGCATGTGCCACCTTCTGTATGTTTCACTTGATGATGCCATCCATTCCCAAGGTTTCCATTACCTCCTATATACTGTCAAATTCCAAATATGTCCCTGTAGGTCTTTCTCTTGAGTTGGACAGAAAGAATTCTGTCTGTCCAGCTGCAGAAATTTCTACGTGTCCCCAGTTGAGCATGCAGAACACATACAAGCATGCTTTCTTCCTTTCTTTTCTGTTATACCTCAGGGCTATGAAATAAAACTTCAAAAATATTTTATTTGCTACCTCCTATAATTTTATATCCATTAAAGACATTTGGGTACCAAGGTTAGAGTGCTAAGACATTATTTTAAATACACAATTAAAAATAGTTTATGTCTGTATAACTTTGCATTACAATTTCTCAGTATATTTCAATTGTTGCCCAGAAGAAAATGAGATGGAGAGGAAACATGAATTTATAAAAGGATAGTGTGCAATGATTAATGCAATATCTCTTCAGCATCTCATGCAGCATCTAAAACAACCAAGCCAACAAATAAACCCAAAGTCTATCTTGCCAATCTCAGTATGCTCTGTGTAGATCTTATGAGTGAGTCTGTTGGAAAACTCTTAGTGAACTCTATGAAAGCTAAGTTTGAACATCAGGGCTGTCTCCATTGTCACAGCTTGGAAGGGCAAAGCTCTTGTATTGGGATATAATCCAGGAATCCACAAGGAGTGAATCAAATCCTTAACATGGAATCTACAACTGTCCCCCAGACAATACACCAGAAAGAACTGCCGGCATGTCATCTCCAGGGAAGTCGGTCATCTGTCTTTTCTATCTTCTCTCATTTCGAATTTGCTGGAATGAACATCATCATCATTTCCTTTTTTTAATTTTAAAATTACACTTATTTACTCTCTCTCTCTCTCTCTGTATACAAGAATAAGCATGCCAAGATATACGTGTGGAAGTCAGAAGAAGACAACTTGTGGAAGTCAGATCATTTCTCTTTTACCCTGTGGATCCCAGGGATCAAACTCAGCTTATTACACTTGATGGCAAGCACTTTTTTTCCACTGAGCCATCTCACAGGCTTTTATTATTTTCTTTATTTTTCTTTTTTATTTATTATAAATTATTCCCTTTATATTCCAGCTGTAGCTCCCTCCCTCATCCCCTCCTAATCTCACCCTCCCTCCCTCTTCTTCTCCTATGCCCCTCCCCCAGTCCAATGATAGGGTAGGTCTTCCTCCCCTTCCATCTGACCCTAGTCTATCAGGTCTCATCAGGACTGGCTGCATTGTCTTCCTCTGTGGCCTGGTAAGGCTGCTCATCCCTTTATGGGTGATCATAAAGCCAGCCCAAGAGTTCATGTCAGAGAAAGCCTATGTTCCTATTATTGGTGAACCCACTTGGATGCTAAGCTGCTATGGGCTACACCTGTGCAGGGGTTCTAGGTTTTCTCCATGCATGGTCCTTGTTTGGAGTATCAGCCTCACAAGAAACCTCTGTGTCCAGATTTTTTGGTTCTGTTGTTCTCCCTGTGGAGCTCCTGTCCTCTCCACGTCTTACTATCTCCCCTTTCTTTCATAAGATTTCCTGCACTCTGCCCAAAGTTTGGCTATAAGTCTCAGCATCTGCTTTGATACCCTACTGGGTAGAGTCTTTCAGAGGCCCTCTGTGGTATGCTCCTGTTCTGTTCCTTGTTTTCTTCATCTTCCGATGTCTATCCTGTTTGCTTTTCTAAATGTGGATTGAGCATCTTCAACAAATGGTGCTGGTCTAACTGGATATCTACATGTTGAAAAATGCAAAAAGATCCATACTTATGACCCTGCACAAAACTAAAGTCCAAGTGGATCAAAGACCTCAACATAAAACCAGACACACTAAACCTGTTAGACGAAGAAGTGGGGAAGAAGAAAAAGTGGGGAAGAGCCTTGAACTCATTGGCACAAGAAACAACTTCCTGAACAGAACACCAACAGCACAGGCTCTAAAATCAACAATCAATAAATGAGACCTCATGAAACTGAAAAGCTTCTATTTTCTTTCTTTAAGCAATAATTGTTCCTTTGACTAACAACAAGAAAGACAGGTGGTAATTCGAAGCCAAAATCAAGAGTAGCTGTAACAGGCTATAAAAACAGGGAACTTGGCTAGGATTCTCTTCTAATACTCATGATCCTATTTTGATGTTTTTAAACTAAAAAGACAAAAATTTAGCGTGTGTCTCGATGCTGCCCCTGAGAAATGGTAAGCTATCTGTCTGTTAAACCTCTAACCTTCATTTCATTGGACAATCCAGTATGCATTTCTGCGGAAGGCCAGCCACAAAGGACCAGAACTGTGAGAAAACCAAACTCTTTTCTTTAATATTTTTATATGGGTAAGTGTTTTCCTGCTTGTATGTACGTGTAACCTGTGCATTCCTGGTGCCTTAAGAGGCCAGAAAAAGATGGTGGATCCCCTGGAACTGGAGTTACAGTTGTGAACTGCCATATGGATGCTGGGAATTGAACCCAAGCCCTCTGGAAGAGCGGCATGTGCTCTTAACCACTGAGCTATCTATCCAGCCATTATTGCTATATTTCCAATTATAGCAACTCAAAATGAACTGAGGTCCTGGTATAGCCACCTTTCGCTCTCAACTTCCATTCCCTGGAAAAATGAAAATCATGGTCACACCCTTGCATGATGGCTGTGATAATTACATAAGATAGCTTCCTAATAGACAACCGGTGCTATATAAATGCTCATTTTCACTCCCCTTCCTTTCCTTTTGGTGTCCAAGGAAGTGATAGGATCGAGTGATGAAAGTGATCAGTTACAGCCACACAGCTGTGAAAAGTCAATATTATACCTATCTGTACTTTCATGATGCATGTCTCTCCATTAATGCTACACTTTTGTATGGGGAAAAAAAACCCCAAATCACATTTTCTTATGGAAATTAGCTACTTTTAACAGAATCCAGCTGTTTTAAGAAAACTCCTGCAAGCTGAGAGCAGCATGCCCTTGGGTGGTCTACCTCAGAGAGCAACACATCCTTTGGTGGGCTACCTCAGAGAGCAGCATTTCCTTGGGTGGGCTACCTCATGCTCTGAGGAAGCAGGCTCTGCACTTGCAGAGGACTCACCTTGAGAAGCACTCATAGGAAACAAGGTCAAGTGGACAATGCCAAGGACATAAATGTGCCCCAGACATCTCTCACGTCTGTGGTGACCACTTCCCACATTCTGCCTGAAGACAAAGAAACACTATGTGAAGATGGTGAAGGGTAAAGAAGAGAACTTGTGTCTAATTATTTTAGACACAAGATTTCCCTGTGCCCCGGTGCGTGCCCCAGTGGCTCACAGGAAAACTCAAGGGCAACGCAGAGCCCTTCTGGGAGCTATTTTAGGTCTCTATTGTTGGCATCTGGTTGCAAAGCCGAGTGGGGATGGGCTTATAAGATGGTGCTAGGGAGAAAAAAAAATCACTGTGTCACCTGCTCACTTCAATGGCATAAATGCTGCCACTGGGGGCAGATTACAAGCTACTATCAGCCATCAGTGAACAGAACTGACAAAGCCACTAGCAAGCACTTCTCTTGAGCCAGATGTGAGCTTGACTGAGGATACCGTACAGCCTGAGACTCATGACTTAGGGAGGGTAGCTATTGGCACGGCAAATCCTTGTTGAAAACAGACATAATCAAGTTTCTACAATCGTCTGCGTTGGGCCCCACGGCCTGAATTTTGGTCATTGTTTCTTCGGCTTCTTGAAGCAGGTCAGAAAAATCCCAGCCCTGTAGAGCCCAGCTCCTTGGACTTAACGAAGATTGATGTCCTCATTAGATTTTGAGAAGGAACGCTTGGGCACTTGATTACCTGGTGGCCGGTGCCTAGCACTCTCTGTTCTGCCCGTCTCCCCCATCTCCCGTTGACACATTCCTGAAATCGCTCCAGGAGAACAATGTAACAGGCTTGGCCCACTGGCCTTGCTGATTGTGCAATGTCCTTCCTCAGAGAGCCCAGTCCCCACAAGCAGGCACTCTGGAACAGGAGAGGGAAATGGGGAACAGGTCAGCCCCAGGGAGGGCAGAGCAGGAGGCTGTGTGCCATGAGCAGGATGAAACGATCCTAGAAAGATATGGTGCCTGTGGCTGTCTAACTATAGGGATTTAGAAAAACTGGAAACGCTCACTGGAGAGAAGATGGAGTTAAAGGGGGTATTTTCTCTTCCAATTTTTCCCCCACTTTTCTTCAATCAGTTTGTTACCCCTTTAGGAAGCAGCTTTACAAACGTGGTCCCACTTGTTCCCCACAGTGGAGTGATGAGACACTGTTACTACATGACCGATATGCTTGGCATGAAAATATATCAAATACAGCATGCACTCTTGGGTAAATATCAGCATTTCACCTTTACAGGTGATGACATGGGGGCCACAGGAGATAAATGGCTTTCTCAGGGTCACACAGATATGAAAGACAGGAGGAACTTGAATTCCAGCTGTCTGGTGCAGGCCGGATGCTCTCCCTAGTGAGCTGTGTGTGAACACGGTGACTGTGGGAGGTTTCTTCAACCCTGAGTATTTCATCTGAGGTAGATTCAAGACTCTCAGAAGGTTTAACGAACTCTGATGTTACTCTCTAACCCTGGGTGTTTGAGAGTCTCAGTGGTGTGGTTCACAACACCTCACTTCCCTGCCCACGCCAGCAGAGAAGGAGACACCAGGCAGAAATGAGATGAGTGTGTAATTCGCACGCTGTAAGCTTCTGAACTTCAGATGAAGCTTTTCTAAGTGCAATGCACATCAGCCTGTGTCCTCGAGCACAGAAAGCCAGAAAAAGCTCACTGGCCTTTTCTTGTGGGCCTACAGAATGCTTGTAAATCTCAAATCCTCGACCCCTTGGGACTCATAGCCCACAGTTCCAGGCTGCTCTGCCTTTTAGCTTCTGATTCTATCGGGACTCTTACCTTCGAGCCTCTGAATGCCCCTATCTCAGGATCCTAATCAGTTCTGGAGTGGAGAACCAGTTTAGATAGCACACTGCCTGGATTTGTTGGTGATGCAGGAAGAGGTGGGCTCTGAATAAAGGCCTAGAAAACACCTTTCCCCTGTCTTTGCCTTCATGTGTGGAGAGGGGCTGTGGCTATGCTGCCTACATGTCTTTATCAGATGAGCTCCTTCTTCACGAAGCTGCCTTGACTGCTGATGACCAAGGGTGGCAACCATACCTGTCTCTGAAGATTTGCCCAGGGCCTGCAAGAGATTAGGTCGTACTATGCATGGGACTCACAGCTGCTAACTGAGACTTGTTAGTGCCCAGCACTCTTGGGTCAAGTAAAGACCATGGGGCAGTACCTGTGTTTAAATATCTTTCTCTGGGGGCCAGGCTGGGACTGAGTTGTCTGATGAGCCCATGGCTGGGGGTGGGGACACTTTGTGTCTTTCTACCCCCGTATTACTCCTCTAGTTCCTGCCATGATTCCCCTGTCCCTACTTGCAGAAGACTCTCTGTCTGGACCTCTGGTTCCAGGGACCCTGACCTAAGGGGGGGGCAGCTTTGGCAACAGCTCCAACTCATATTCTCAGCTGCATTCTAGAGCGATAACAGACACAAGAGCCTATATACCCACCCCCCTTTCCCCTGCCCTTCCCCAGCAACATGCCAAAGTCAGGTGAGGATAGAAGCCTGATCATGAAAGAATATAGAGTGAGAAAAAAATGTTTTGAAAAAAAAATCAGAATTATTTATTTGTCAAAAGGACTCAAAGCATTACATGTGTGTTAGAGCCAAAAGTCAGAAAAACCCAGACCCAATGTCCTTCCCCCACCCCGCTCACCACACTAAGAGCAATGAGGAAACAAAATAAATAGGATGATAACCCTATATCAGGCTAGGGGCTGTGACCTAAGCCAGAACTCATTCATTTATTAAGCAATGTTTCTCAAGCACCCACTCTGTGCTTAAATCCTTCAGGTACAAGGAACCCAGAGAAGAGAGCTCAGCACTGAGGAGGCTGCAGGGAACGCCTTGGCTTTATTCTAGAGATGATTCTGGTGGTGTCGGGGGATGTGAGGGGACGTGTTCAGATTGAAGGACAATGTCTGGAAAGGGACTGGGGTTGGGGGAGAAGAAAAGATGGAGAGGAGGGAGGGGTGGATATGAGGAGGCCTTATCTGCCACACTAAGAACTTTAGGCCTTCGTCTTGCAGGTGACCCAGAGCCAAAAGAACTCTGTAAGCCTGGCCCGGAGGCCGAGTCCAGTTCATCAGGAGGATGACTGTCAGCCACGGAGCACAGTGGACAGAGAAGGGGTGAGCTCTCATGGGACCCTCAGCCTCAGCCCATGGGCTGATGAGAAGCACACAAACCGCACGTCAGTACGTAACAACCCAGACAACCCAAATGTGATTTACTGATGGACTCCGTGCTCCAATGCATGTGTCTTCTGAAAGGAAAACGAAGAATCATTTTAAGTTCTGACTCATGAACATTTAGTTAAACATTTGCCTAAAGTTTCCTGCTGCATACTCTGTGGGTTAGAGAGGGGTAGGTACTTATATATGGCTGCATGGGTCAAGATGCATCCAAAGGCATTTCTGTCCCTGGTTTTATATGGTTTGATATGCTGTCACTGTGACCTGAGAGGCCACTATTGCAGGAACAGCTCTTAGGATAACCAGGCTCTCATCCAGCCTGGGAGAGGAGGTCTTAAAGATCAAGTGGAAGAAGAGAGCAGAGAGGGGTGGGAAGAGAGGCCTGGGAAGAGAGGATTGAGTTTCCCATGGAGCAGCGCGAAGGTGGAAATGGTGGGGATGGGCAAAGGTGCTGAGATGAAGGGAGAGAAACTAGAGCTTGAGGGGGCAACAAAATTTCCTTTTGTATATAATATTTCAGTGACAAGGCACTGTCCAAAGTTATTTAAGCAACACTTAGTACCCAGTATTTGAACTATTGCATTGTTACAAAGATTAAAGACTACCCCTTGTGTAGATTAATTCCTGAACTGGAGATGAAACCGAATAATAGTGAGTATCCTAGCATCTGTAAAGCCTTGGGTTCCACCCCTGTCTACGGGGAGGAGAGAGGGGATGAGGAAGAGAAGGGAACAGAAGGAAAGGGAATGGAAAGAGGAAAGAAGAGGAAGAGTGGGGAGGAAGAAAGAAAACGAGCGTACTTAATTCCTGTCTTCGGGGACATGCTCATGTTTTCCTCCATCACACAACAGTAGCAACCACCATCTGAATGATTAATGCATGCCTGGTGCTTTGCCTGTATTTATTTGAACTCATTCAGCCGTGACTTAAACCAACACCCAAATTATGGTTATGACTTCTCATTAGTAACTGGACACTGTGGCAGAGAGTGATGTGCACAGTTTACAGAGCTGCTGAGTCAGCGCCTAACCTGTGTAGGACATGCTCTCCCCAAACTGGTCACTGCTTTTCACATTGTTGCCTACTCCTTTCATCCATTTCCAGGATCGTCCACTCACCTGAGCCCCCTCTAGGTGGGTGCCCAGTGCTCTCGCTCTCTGTGAAAGTTTCCTACCCTGGTTCCTCACACTGATAGGAGAGGTTTACTTCCAGGTAGAGAACAGCTTTACAGTGAATCAGTTTGTATTAGGCCCTAACGGTTTCAGTGAATTTGGTTCTCTCTCTCTCTCTTTCTCTCTCTCTCTGATTGTCTGTCCATCTCTTTCTCTTTCCCAAAAGGTTTTCTGGGTAGGGATCAAGACTTGAGATCCCATCTCCTCAATAGCACCAACCTAAAGCTAGGCTGAGGGCAGGAAGGTCCCTGACACCAGTGAGTCTCCATCTCAGGGCTGCATTGGTAGCAAGAAGCAGAGGCTGCAGATCTGATAAGGTCTGAGGGATGGCAGAAGATGTCTGATTACAGAGGATCAGTAAATGTTTACCATTTTAACCCACGGAAGCAGGCAGAGATAATGGTCAGAGCCTGCGGACAGAAGTTCACGGGGATCGTGGGTTCACAGGTCAGAGTAAAGGTTTCTTGCTTTCAAAATATGTGAAGGGTCAGGAAACGTGTGCACCAGGTGTTTTGTGTTCATGGCTGCCTGGGAAAGATAATTCTGTCCAACGGATAAGAACATTGTGCTCCACGCATCAGGTTGTTTTCCCAACAGCTATTTTCTGCCTATAAAAATGAGCTTTGCTGGTTCCCAACCTTTCTTGCTAATCCCTTGGGCCACAAACAGTAACAAAAGGTTTTTCATATTTATATAAAGCCATCCCCAGAAAGGCTCAAGGACGAGCTGGTTTCCTATATAGAAAGAATTCTTACATAATCTCCAAGGGGGAAAAGAGCAGAGGAGTGATAGCTGGGTTCAGAATGTCATTCCCAGCCAGCAAAACGGAAAGGTGAGGCTCTAGCAAAGAGCACACCGAGGTCCACAAGCGGGACAGGAAGTTCTTCCCTACTTCCTGTTCAATGCTCTACACCATGATCGACACTGCCCAGTCTGAAATCCTGGAGCTCATAAAAACCCAGGGCAGACACAGAGAGGGGAAAGGCTGGGAGAAAGAGCCCAACCACAGCTGCACGGCCTCTTAGGATTGCTGTGTTCACTGATAAGGATTCAGCAAGGGTTTCTCTTGTCCTCTGTAGAGCTGACTCTGGGGAACATTTTAATCACCCTCATCAGGAATGACAGCAGGATCATAGTAGATTCCAGAAGCCTGGATGGTTTGGGGAGAAGAGCCATCTGTGCGAAGGGCGCTCGGTAAATATTTATTGCACACTTAGAGACAACTATGAGTAAGGCGTGAGGCAGCATTCAGAGAGCGCAGCACTGAGCCGGGGTAAACAAGAGCTAAAGGGATCAGGACAGTCAGAAGAGCATGCTAAAAGGGCAGTTCTTTTGACTTCAAGGGAGCTATTTCAGGCCGGGGGCAAGGATTAGTGAGAAAAATTTTAAGAGAAGATATCTGCTCTACATTGAGCTCTGTATTGAAATCAGCTGGGAAGCTTTTCAAACACAACCCACTCTTTAAAAAAAAAAGAAGGGGAGAAGGAGGAGGATCAGATTAGTCGGGGCCTGGACCTCGTTCCTGTAAAAGACTTCCAACGTGATTTTACTGAGCAACCAAATAAGACAACAGGAGAGAGAGAGAGTGGCTTTGGAGAGAGTCTGTCCTGCTCTGGCATACTGTGACCTTGGGCAAGACCCACTGTGGATAGGGTGACTCCCCCACCATCATCCCTCCTTTCTAACGTGCCCTCTGCTATAAAGAGAACGTCATGAGAACACCCTAACTCTTTGTTAAGCTGTCCGTGACTGAAAATGCTTGAATCAAGACAGACAAGATGTGGGTTCCACCCCAGATCTGCTGCCAAGACACTGGATGAGCCCAGTAGACCAACACAGGGAGACGGGGCAGGCACTAGGATTGTGGGACTGGAGGCTAGAAACCCAGCGCTTCACCAAGCCCCAACATCCCCATCTGTGGATGTTTGGTAGTGGCGTCTCTGTAGGTTATAAGTTCTCAGACCATAACCAGAACTACCTCAGCTATGACTTACAAAGCGGAGTGCGTTGTAGAACAGGGACGAGCATTACACAGCAAAGCTGTCTCAGTCACACACGTGTGAATTCTGACACAGGATGGAAAACGATTCCATGTTGTGGACTCAAGTTTAAAAGGTCGATGGCACTGGCTTTGCACACACACACACACACATGAACAATGAGGAGGGATGGAGAGGACTACAAGGTCAGTGTGGAAAATGTCATGAAGGTTTTCCATACACACTTTGAAAACAAACAAAACTGGTCTGAAAATCATGGGTTATATAATTTTTAAAGAGATCTTTCCTTCTACTCTGCCACTTGAGTTGCTCCAGCCCACTGTGGATCTGCCTTCCTGGGGCCTCCTTTTCAGAGCATCTGTACAGTTCTGCCCTGTGCTTTTTAAAAGGAGAATGAAGAATAGTGTGGTGGCTAAGAGTACTTGTGAAGTTTAGGATTGTCAGCTTGACAGGGTCTAGGGTCACCTAGGAGACAAATCTCTGAACGTGTCTGTGAGAGAATTTTAGGGCTGGCTTAGTTAAGGTAAGAAGATCTTCTCGAAATGTGGGTGTCGACACTCTATGCACTAGAGTTGTGGATGAACACAGAGGACAAAGGGCTGAGTGGCCACGTTCACGTTCTGCTTTCTGACTGCACATGGGGCGTGACCAGCCTCACGGTCCACTCCATGCTGTGCTGTACCCACCCTCACACTCTGAGCCCAAACAGACCCTACTTTCCTGAGGTTACTCCTGTCCACCAATTCATCACAGCAACAAGAAAAGTAAGGAACACGGTGCCTTTCGGAGCTAGCTAAGTCCGTGTTTGAATCTTTTCCCATTTATTACCTGAGTGATTTAGCAGATGTACAAAATCTTCCTCAGGTTTAGATTTCTTGCATAGATGATACCACCCAGGATATGTAATAGTTTTAAGGATAACTGAAGTCTGGGTTTGTTAACTCAGTGATACTGGACTTACCTTGTGCATGGAAGACATGTGTGCATGGGTGCACGCGCACGCACACACACACACACACACATTTTGTTCATAGAAAGCACTCAGCACTTGGTAGAAGTTATAACCCAACCCCAACCCTGTTCAGATCTTAGGTACAGCTTGTTATTCAGTGCAGACAAAATTACAAAATTATAAATACCTTATGCTTATCTGATTGGAAAACCACACGGATTCCAGCCCAAATGGACCCTGACTTTCAAGAGCAGCTGTTCTCTGTGGCCATGCCCCATTACCATGCAGGCCTTGAGGGAGAGTCAGAGCATTTCTGAAAGTGTTGTGTCTTCCACTCATCTTATACCCTGTCTCTGACATGGCCAAGCTGGACCTATGGAAAGGAGGCAGAAGGCAGCTGATTCTGGAGACGACAACAACGCTGTTCCAGCGCTGTAAGAATCAGCAGACAGGTGAAGGCTGGAGTTCAGCTGTGTAATAAACTGGGAAGAGTTAGAGGTGGGGGGAAAGGAGAGAGCGCGAGGGAGGGGGAGAGCGAACATTGAGAAACTGAGGATAAACCTCAAATATCAGGCTAGAAAGGAAAGACTGATCAGACAGTAAACAAACAAGCAACTCAGTAATTCCTGACGACTTTACAGACAGGCTAGGAACCAAGGCGTTGCCTTGTAAATGATTCATTTCAGGAAATACTCACTAATCAATTAACGGGGCTCCTGTGTAATAGTGTCACAGATTTATTGTCAGTGACTGTGTGAATTGGATCTTTGACTCAGGAATGAGATAAGCAGAAACGGTGTGGTAACCTAATCTAATTACCCCAAGTGGCAACAAAGACATTAGCTGCCCTTGGTGGAAGCCAGACAGTTAGTGGAGAGTGAAAAGAAATCCATTCATCATGGCAGAACTCCTCAGCATCCCAGGCCCCTGAGGCATATAGTGAGAAGATGCTGATGGAGAAGGGGATGATGACCCAGAAATCGAGACATGGGAGGGATGGGGAAGATGGAGAAAGCTTCAGGAAATTGCACAGGAAAAAAAAGGGGGAGGGAGTGAAGTGATACAAAATGAGATAACTAACTGATAGTATAAAACTAGAGTAAGAATCCAAATGATATTATAAATGGTAGGAGTGGGGTATGTGTGTGTTCTTGAAAGACAACATGGCTTGAAATTGTATGGTTAAAAAAGAGAGAGAGAAACTACGTGTGAACCTGTAGCCCCACCTAAAATATGTTGCTAATACAACTTTTTTTGTTGTTGTTCAGGAAAGAAAAAGCGAGGGTGACTGGAAATAGCTGCATCTAATCAGCCCCCATCCCCAGCAATCAACTGAAGTCCAGGAAATTCCATATGTGCCCAAAAGAATAGACATCCTGGAGCATTCTGCCACAGTTAAGATTAACGGAAACAGACCCCCGGCCTTGCTCTGAACAAAGAACCAAAGGCAAAAAGATCACAGCGGGTCCTTCAGCTCCTTGCTGGGAAGGTGATGGTCACCAGGGCAAGGGGGAGCCGGTGGGACTGGGACCCCTTGGCTGCCTGGGCGGGGCTGATGATTCTTTGTTCTAAGACCATCTTCGACAGCAGCCCAGAGGCACCTACTTCTCCAGGAAAAATAATGACAATCCATGTGGCCGGAGCTTAAGCTTCCTTTTGCTACATCTTCATGACCCTTAAACTTGTGTCTTCATACCCCCATGGCTAATGTTGAGGCCTCTGCGGATCCAAAGAAAGCCCTCCCTCTGCAGCGACCAGCAGATGCTTTCTCGTTCATTCTATAGAAGACGGAAAGTTTTCCCATCTGCACGATCTCATCCTTTTTTATAGAACCAAGCGACACAGAAAGCACAAGCCAAAAGGCACGAGAGGAATCAGTCTCGCTTTAAATAATAAACGAAGGACGTGTTTCTGCCAAACACATTCATCTTTTCACAAGAGAGTGAAAAGATCAGCCCCATGTGGATGACAGAAGACTAGGTAGGATTGAGAATGCCCACACTCACTGGAAAAACGTGCCAAAACAGGACAAAGAAATCCACACGGGAAGTAATCATAACTATCAACGTATTGAAAGACTGTCGAATTTCTTCAGTTACCGGATAAATGCAAGCTTAAATTCAGACACGTCATTTTACATCCACTACACAAACAAAAACATACAGAAGACAGACAATAACAGTGAAGAGGCTGTGGAACAGGAGGCTTTTACGGGCCGCCTCCAGACTGGTGGTTAGTGGAGTGTCTTTGAGAAACAACCTATTATTTAGCACAGGTGAAGTGACATCTGTGTGTCCTGACACTGCCCTGGAGAAACTATGGCATATATCTGCCAGGAAGCATGTATAAGCAGCATTTGTACCGACAGACACACAAGCAACACTAGCAAAGATTTCCAGGGGACAGTTCTGGGTAGCCAGCCATTTTTTTAAAAGCAAGGATATAATACCACCAAGATTCATGGTCAAAAGCTAAGATGCAGAATAAGAAAGAATTCACCAACCATCCTGGAAAAAGAGCCAAAATATGACAAGGGAATGGAAGGCAGGAGAAGGGGAGTTAGGTAAGACGGCATAGCCAACTTTAATAGTATGGTTAGTGAGACTATTAATATTAGTTAGTTGGTAATATTAATTGATAATAAATTGTAGATGCTTATAGAACATAATTTCAAGACATACATCCATTGTGTCATGATCAAATCATATAAATTAGCTTATCTGTCACCTCAAATATTCATCAATTTTTTTTGTAGGGAAAACTTTTACAATCATTTTTCCAGATAGTTTGAAATATACAATACATGGGCTAGTGAGATGATTCAATGGATAAAGGTGCTTGCCGCCCAGGCTGATGACCTGAGTTCCGTGTGCAGGGCTCACATGATGGACTATAAGAAGGGAACAAGCTGGGCAAGGTAGTGCACACCTTTAATCTCAGTACACTCGGAGGCAGAAGCAGGCAAATCTCTGTGAGTTCAAGGCCAGCCTGGTCTACAAAGTGAGTCCAGGACAGCCGAGGCTACACAGAGAAACCCTGTCTCAAAAAACAAAAACAACAAACAAACAAACAAGTTAACATTAAAAAAAAAGGAGAGAACCAACTCCCACAAGTTACCCTCTGACCTTCACATGTGTGCTGTGGGACATGAACACACACATACACACATACACAACTAAATAATAAATAAAAATGTAATAAAACATACAATAAATTATTACTGACTGCAGTCACCCTGCTGTGCATTAGACAGTCAAGGCTTATTATTCCTTCTGAGGGTAACTTCCAACACTTCCTCTTCCTCTCCCATTCCTCTCTTCTCGCTCACATATTCAGCATTCTGCTCGCTTCTGTGAGCTTAACATGCTTTCTTCTACATATCATAGAGTGACAGCATAGAGTAGTTTTCTCTCTGTGCCTGGTCATTAGAAGTACTAGAATTCCCATTCTTTGTGAAACAGACCTACCATGTGTTTACCCCACTGGCCTGTCGATGGGCTCTTGGATTATTTCTGTGTCCTATATATATATACAGAGTCTAGATAGATAGCCTGATTTTATGTATATATATATATATATATATATATATATGACTTGTGTATATATTGTTTTGGATGAATAATCATTAGAAGGATTGTGAGAATCATAGGTAATTCTGTTTTCAGCTTTCTGAAGAACTTTTTGTACTGTTTCCAAAATGGCAGTATTAATTTACAACCATTAATAGCCTGTGAAATTGCCTTTCCCATACAAACTCACCAATTATATTCGTTGTCATGGACTTAAAAAAAACCAGGCTAATTGGCATGAGATGGTGCTTCATTATGGCTCTGATTTGTATTTCTTTGGCACTGATGGTTTATTCATGTATTTGTTGCATGTGTGCTTTTGAGAAATGGGGAACTTGTGGTTTAGTGGGAGACCTTGTCTCGAGGCAATATGGCAGAGAGTAGCAGAAAAAGACATCTGACATCCTGCCCTGGCCTCATATTTATGTACACAGGCACACACACTTGCATACCTTCGTGTAGGCACCACACACATATACACCACATGCCAGCACACACACAGCATACATACCGAAAGCGGCTGAAGTCAACTTAGATTTAATTAACATTTGCATGGTAATATTTCTTTTCCCTCTACTGTCTCTGTCTGCTTGTGCCCATTCTCACTGTGTCTCTGAACAAAATTTAAATAAATTTCTTTGTCTGGTCCGATAATATGTGACTTTTAGCAAGAATGTTATGCCTTTTACCTATTTTAATTGCTGGTATATTTGATTTATGGGTTGCTGCTAGCTCTGGAAGAGGAAAGAGAAAGGTGATTGTTGACCCGAGCGCATGGGGAGACAGAGGTAGGAGCTTCAGTAACAAGCAGAGATGGAGAAATCTTTCTTCCAGAAAATCGCTTTCCTTGGCTATTTTTTTTTTCCTAAAAGGTGTGTGTATTGGTGGGAGAGGGTTTGGGAGGAATAGGGATAGAATCACCATCTCTGTCTTTAGATGGATTGTGCTTCAGTCACCAGGAGCAAAAGTTGTTACAGTCTGGGGTCAGTTCACTTGCTGGATGGAGCTGCTCAGACAAGATTTAGTTACCCAGCACTCAAATGATGCCCTGGTTCATAACTGCACTTTCTTCTCAGGTCTTCATACCAGGAGCTCAAATCCAATTTCATCAGACCTGATCTCAGTACAGGTCAACAAAAGATCCATGCTGAGCCTTGCAAAATTAAGCCCTAAGTTTTTCTTCCACCAAAGGTTCAAATCTTTGCCCAGATGTCAGAGTTAATCCGTTCACCCCAGGCCCTCTTAACCCACAGAGAAGTAGATTTGTCTCACTGTCTCTTTAGTGGAATGGAGTTCCCTCCACTCAGCAACTTCCCTCACTTTGTCGATTATACCTAATTGGGGTTTTTCTTTGTCTGAACTAAGATGATGGACAGATCATTTGGCAAATGAAGCGATTGTATTTATATTTGTTCAGCTTTTAAATGTAAACCATAGAGACCTCTAGGGACCAAGTACCCATTGGGAATCCTTATCCCATTCTAGCTGTTTGCTCTGAAAACAAAACTGTCATCAATGACTCTAGAAGACAGAACCTGGGGCTTTAAGGATGTTGTAGCCGTTACCTGATATTACAGCCGAGCCCCCTGTGCCCGGTGGTGTTAATTGGGGTCAGCTTCCAACATGTTTTCCAGGTCTGTGGGTGTTTTCACTACAACCTAAGTCTGTCAAAGGCTGCACGCTTATCAAGAGTCCAATCAGAGTCCTAGTCTTTTAGATCAGTCACAGTAAGTTATACACTATCATGACTGATGGTGTAATTTAAGGTTGGATTTTTTTCTAATGTTTTACTTTCATAGTGTTCTTTTTATTCCATATATGTTGCATCTTGGAAGTACATATATATTCTGTATGTGTGTGTGTATGTGTGTGCCTGTGTGTGGGTATCTTGGAGGTACAGCTGGTTAAGACAGAAACACTGTTTTGTTTTAAATCCTTGCCACCTCCTTTTAAATGTGTGGCCTTTGGCAAGTTACTCAAACTCCATTTCTTCATCTGTGAAGCTGGGACAGTACCACTCATCCCAATGGTCTGCAGCAAGGACTGCATGAAGTAAGGCAAATAAAGTTCCTAGCATGGTACAGGACTTATAGTCCGTGCTCTGCAGATGGCATTTGCTCTGATTGCCTTGTTGATAAAACTTTTTTTTTTTGCCTCCAAGAAAGAGTTACTACTGAAAACGTGGACCAGATATTTAGACTCAGAATTGAATGGAGATCAAAAACTGCTGGCTGAACTGGAGGTTGTCAGCCTGGCTTCCAATGTTCTTCTGTAGCCTTTGGAAGAGATGTCCCAGTATCACAGACACGAGAGAAAAGCCAAAGGGAAGGCTAAGAGGTGGGTGACACAAGTTGAAGCTATGCAGTTGTTTTGTAGTTGGGTCCTCTTTGTTGCCCCAGCTCCAACCCAAGAGTTCTAAATTATGGATGGGTGTACTTGCTGGTTTTGTGTGACCTTGACACAAGCTAGCATCATCATCAGAAGGAGTCGCAGTTGAGGAAATGCCTCCATGAGATCAAACTGTAAGACATTTTCTCAACTAGTGATCAATGGGGAGGGCCCAGTTCATAGTGGGTGGTGCCATCCCTGGGCTGGTGGTCCTGGGTTCTATAAGAAAGCAGGCTGAGCAAGCCAGGGAAGCAAGCTAGTAAGCAGCACCCCTCCATGGCCTCTGCATCAGCCCTTGCCTCCAGAGTCCGGCCCTGTTTGAGTTCCTGTCCTGACTTCCCTCAGTGATATACTACAATGTGGAAGTGTAAGCCAAATGAACTCTTTGCTCTGCAGCTTGGTTTTTAATCATAGTGTTTAATCATAGCAATAGAAACTCTAACTACGACACTGGGTTTCTGTAGCCTACATCGCCTTGTTGCTTCTTACAACATGATCCAGAGATCACACTGTCCTGTGTGCAAAAAGAGAGGTCCTAAAGAGCACTGTTAGATACAGTGGGCCACAGAGCCATGCTGAAGGGAGGGTGTCAGGACTATGAGCTTCAGCAGCAGTGGTCCATAAAACAGGAACTACCATCCTCACAGGCCGTGGACAAGACAAACAAGCACACAGAGTATGCTGCTGCAGAGTATGAAGGCCACGGGGGTGTGAGTGTCGGGCCCTGGCTCTTGGAGACACAGCTGATTCCTAGGTCAGAGAAAGGGACAGCAGACCTGACTAGTAAAGGTAAGAGCCAAGAAGCCGTTGTGTGCAGGCCAACCTGCCCCTGGTGCTCAGGGAATGGTATGTGTGTGCGCGTGCGTGTGTGCGTGTGTGTGTGTGTGTGTGTGTGTGTGTGTGTGTGAAGGGTTAGGAAGGGAACATGCATGTGGCAAGTGAGGTTGGTGGGAAGACATGCTTCAGTCCCTGCTGGGAAGCGAGAAAAGCCTGAGGATAGTTGAGGACTTGCGTGCCAACTGCTCCTGGCACCTCCGTGGTGCCATACAATGACTGTCATTCTCTTTTCTTAAAAAAATATTTATTTATTTATTTATTCACTTTATATCACGATTGTAGCCCCTTCTTCCTCTCCTCCCAGTCTCACCCTGCCTCTCTCCTCCCCCATCCTTCCCCCACAGCCTGTTCCAGTCCCATCAGGGCTGGGATCCCCTGCTGACTTGCACAGGAGTGTGGAGGGGTGTTCTGCTCTGACTTTAGGATAGTACTGTATGCCTCAACGGAAGTCTTCCCAGTTCTCCTTTGAGCAAGGAGATGTGTCTAGAACGTTGGCCAGTAGGTAGGATATAGGCATTTCCCTTGGCGGTCCTGGCTATGAGTCCACTCTTCTGAATCCTACCTCGGGTCGACAGAAGAGAACGCACTCTTCACTTTCTGATTTCCGGTGTCTTTGGTGCTGAGACGGTGTGGCTTTGGCTTCCCAGGCAGGGTTTCATTGCTGTGATGTAACTTCTTGATGAAACTGTTAGTTTATCTTCTATTACTTTCAAAAGGCATTTCAAAACTGGGAGGGATGCTCACGACTTTAATCCCAGCACTCAGGAGGCAGAAGCCGGCAGAGCTCTGTGAGTTTGAAGCCAGCCTGTCTATAGAGAGTACCAGGACAGCCAAGGCTACACAGAGAGAGACTATATGTTAAAAATGAAATAAAGCAGAACGAAAAGACAACACAATACAGTGTCTTAAAACCTGGACTCTAGAGCCTAGTTTAAACACCAGGTCTGATCTTACCAGTGGTGTGAACTTGGCTACTCACGCTTGAGTTCAGCTGAATGTCATATGCTCCCAGCATTGCTCAGTCCTGCTTGTCGTGAATAGGGCCACGGACCTGGTTCTGGCCAATAGAACGAGAGTGGAAAGGTCCTTTGCTGCTGCAGACTGAGGTGGTAAGGGCTGGTGTCTCTGCCACGGTTCCCTTGGTGGCATCAGCAGGTGGCGCCTGAATCCTTGAGCTACCATGAGGAGGTCTGTCTCTGCAGAGGAAAGAAATACTGAGACTTTCGGAGGTGTGTCATGTGGGTGTGTGCTGCACACACGTGTTCATATGAACGGATGCACGTATGTATGTGGGTGCACGTACGCTCGTGCTAATGGAGTCCAGAAGTCGGTGCTGAGTGACTTCAGTCATTCTCCACCGTGTTGTTGGTTTTCTGTTCGTTCTGACGGAGATGTGAACCTGGAGCTCATCGCTTTGGCTAGACTGTGTGGCCAGTGCGCTTCAAGGAGCCGCCTGTCTCCATGGCTCCTCATCCCCAGCTCTGGCCTCACAGAGATGTACCGCCACACCCAGGGTTTACATAGGTGGGGATACAGACGCTTGCTTGCCTTCCAGCACTTCACAGACTGAGCCATCTCCTAAACCCTTAGTCCTCTTCATTTCTTTTCACAACACTGTTTGTGCTGCTCTAATATAGGAGTGTTCTGAAAACTAATTAGGACGTATATTAAATTTCCCCCTAGTCTTATTATTTGGGGTTAAGCTGGAAGTGCTCGGGGCCAGATTTGTTTTGTCTTTCAGCTTTTGGAACATTTGCACATAGGTATAACGAGATAGCTTGGGACTGTGGCCCAATCTAAACACAAGACTAATTTATACTTCATATACAGCTTACAAAGGGAGCCTGAAGGTAAATTTATGTAATGTTTTTAATGACTTTGGGGCGGGGGCGCCTCGGGAGATGGGCCCGTGTAGACGGCGCTTGCCACACAAGGATGAGGACACGGGTTGAGAGCTGGCACCCATGCGTGGGTGTAAAAGGTGGGGGAGGCGGCTCGAGGCTGAAACCGCAGGACTGCGGGAGGGGCGGGGCCCCTGCCGTCCCCGTCCAGCCAATCTGGTGGAACCAGTGAGTTCTGGGTCAGTGAGAGACCCTCCCTCAAGAAATGGGCGACAGCATAAAACAAACACCCATGCCAACCTCTGGCTTCTATACGGGTGCGGCATATGCTCCTGCCCACATGAACACAAACACACACATTCAGTACAGACACACATGTTTACACACTCATACCCAAACACACACTCATACACACACTGACAAACACACTCACTCACATTCACACACACACTCAAATACGTGCATTTACAGACATTCATGCTCAACCCATCATTTCATTTCATCAGGCCTTTGCTCTGCAGACAGATTCTCCATTTTTTTACAGATTCTCCAGCATCTATTTTTATCATTCACTGTTACTGTTTTCCTCTTTTTCTTGGTCTTTAATTGTGGTTTTTTTCCCTTCATTTTATTAGCATATGTTAATTGTTTTTTAAAGGTTTCATGTTTCATTAAGACATTTTTGTGGGGCCTGGAGGTGGAGAAGGACCCCCCTTCCCCCTTGGCTGAGCTGTGTCTGAGATGTCTTTACAGTATTTCTTTTAATATATTTGAACAGCATTTGGATACATAGCTCTGAGCCCACAGAGGAGGAGGGCAAAGAAAGCATTGGCTTTCAACGTGAAGCAGAAGGGCTACAGGTGACCCTAAAGTGTCTGAGGAGTGGCTGGGACCTGAGGGACTAGAGTCCAGCACTAGCCCCTGTGCGCTGCGCCACCCTGTCTGTTCTCTGAGCTTCGAAAGGGGAGGGAGCTCCTGCAAGTCAATGGACAGGGGTTTCCAGAACTGCAAGGGTTCCTATGTCAATGGTTTGAGTGTGAGTCTCTGCAGATTTTCTCACTTCATGGCAGTCAGGAAAGAAAGAGAAGAAGAGAAGGAAGAAAGAGAAAAGAAGAGAGTGGAAGAGAGGGATGAAAGGGAAGTGAAGAGAGACTCAGTGGGAAAAGCAGTCTTCAAAACTATGCGCAACGAACCTCACAATTGGTGACAGTTCACCGGTGTAAAAGGCTTTCGGCTATTATTTGCAAGGAGGATAGCCTTTTTGGTAGCTGATGCTTTTTCAACTTACTAATAACTTTCAAAAGTTATTTGCTAATACCAGTTCTTTGTTAATGATCTTCCAAGCATCTCCAGGCCAGATCCTTTTGTTGCCACACGCATGCCTACTCCTTTGTGATTGTTAACCCAGAGGCAGCCATTGTTATCCAGAGAAATAAAGAGAAGGGACCAGGATACAGGACACACCCTTCAAGGACATACCCTTAGCAAACTTCTTCAAGGTGGGCACTATCTCTAAGGTTTCTGCCCAGTTTCCCATTCAGTCATGATTCTGTAGATCTTGGGGGTTGACTGGGGCTGTGGGGATGGAGTTAGGTAAGTGAGAATGGGAGAATCAGTGAGAAGGGGAAGAAGAGAATAAGAGAAAATGGAAGGAGAGAATAAGGGGAGAGATAGAATCGAAGAACGCTTGAAAGGTAGGTGATCCTAATGAAGCCTCTGGATAATGTGGGAGATGGAACCCCTAGTGCCCATCTCCTGTCTGGGTTTCGTTCAAATGAGTTGCTGGCCAAAAGAGTCTCATGAAAATACCTAAACACCCAGGCTGTGGCCAAGGCAATAGGCTGCTCTCTACAAACTGAGAACAAGGCCCTATTGCTGAAGCCAGCATTCACACAACTCACTGTACATGGAGAGGATGAGCTGGTGCCTACACAGAACCTTTAACTCCATGGTCTAGTTTCTGTGACATGGAAAGGTACTCTGAAGGCCACCAAAAGAGAACACTAAATACCAACCCAACCACAAAACCTTTGAGCTATAATCTGCCCTGCTTGCAAAATATGTTAAGGCAATGGGGGCCCAAAGCTTGTAGGAGTAACCAAATGAAATCTAGTTTGACTTAAGTCCTACTCCGTGAGCTAGAACCCATACCTGACATTACTTGGGTGACCAAGAACCAGAGGCTAGATAGCCCAGAGACCTAGGATAAAACCAAATACTGCTGGTCTTAACAAAATAAATAAATAAAAATACCATGACTCATAATAATATTCTGTTCATAGATCAGTGCCTTAATCAGCCACTATTAAATAGCCTTCCTCCTGTAGCAGATGGGGACAAGAACAGAAACCCACAGTAAGACATAACGTGGAAACATACAGCTCTAAATGGGAGGAATTCCTCCCCTCAGAGTTCGGAGAACCCTATGGAAGAGGAGACAGGAGAGAGAGGGGGGATAGAGGACACTCGGAGAACAAGGCCCACTAAAACAACAGCAAAGATCACATAAACTCACAGAGAAGGCAGAAAGCACAGGGTATACATGGCTGTGCACCAGGTCCTCTGAATATGTACTATAGCTCTCAGTTTAGTATTTTAGGGATCTCTCGAATGTGCAAACAAGTGGGTCTCTGATTCTTGTATGTTTTCTTGAGGCTCTTTTCTTCTTCTGTTGTCTTGTCTTATCCAACTTCAATATGATGGTTTCTGTTCTATCTCATTCTATTTTACTTTGTTATGTTTGGTTATTGTATCCTAAAATTCTGCTCTTTTATTTTCCCCCAGCATAACATTGTTATTAATTATTTAGAAATGTCACATTATGCACCACAACCACATTCACTTCCCAGTTATCCAGTGTCCACCCCATCACCCTTGGAACCTCTCCCCCCAAAAAGAAGAAGAAGAGGAAGAGGAAGAAGATGAGTCCAATCTGTGGTAGCCACATACTCACTGGAGCATGGTCAAACTCCCAGTGGTCAGCCCCTTGGAAAAGTGAGTCCTTCCTCACCTGCACCCCCACCAGAAGCCATCAACTGTGGAGAGAAACACTTCCTATCCTTATCACGATTTTTAAGAGTTCTCTTTGATGGTTTTCTATCTAGGCTGTTATTTTGGGGGAGGGAGTGAGGAGAGAGGTTGTCCCAGAGCCTTCTATGTCCCTCTTTCTCAACTTGAGTCTGCAGTAATCGATACCACTACAAAAGCAGCTGCCAGTTCTTTTCTAATGAGTGATAGAAACGGGAAAGATCTGGGAGGGAGAGGAGGGGGGGAAGAACTGCACGAAGCAGAGGAAGGGGATTCAGATCACATTGCATGATAAAATAATTTATGTTTAATAAAAGGGGAAAAACAAAACAAAAGGCATGATGTTGTAAGTGGATTAATCCACTCACCGGGTCACAGGTTCAATTGCCTCCCAAAGACTGTTTCAGAACATTCCTACGTTAGGGACCAAGCCTTCCACATGGGAGCCAAACTTTAATATTACATTTCTTTGTTTCAAGAGTTCAATATCCAGGGTTATATATGCTACAGGGGCCCAGTAGCTGCTGTAAACTAACTTACTTCCTCTTAGCCCTCTCAGGGAAAATGAACTTAGATACTGGCATCTCGCTTGGAACTTCTATTGTTCTGAAATACTCTAAAATTATCAACCGGTAGAAGATTATTTTACAGCTCTGTCAACAGCATCTTAATTTACTGGAATTTGGGTTTAAAAAAAAAAACACATAATCACTGCTTCTTTTTATCTCTAGTGTTGACTTTCTGTTTTCTGGAGTTACTTTAAGGATCGTCTTTCAGAAGTAAAACAAGCCCAGTGTATAAACCACTTCAGTGCCTGTTTATCCAGAGTGTAGGATGAGCATACTATTAGGCATGAAAAAACAATTAATTTCATGGGTATTAAGCTGTAGTTCCAGGCTTCATCTTCAGGGACCAAGGGTCTCAGGCTAGTGTAGAATTAGAGGAGGTTGATGCCCGGGCAAGAGACAGGGGAAATATTGCCTAATTTGTTTTCTGAATAAATATTCAGAAGCATCCATCTTTCGCTTTTCATCTCTTCACCTACACACCTGATTAAATACTTAGGGAAGTAAGTTCAAAATCAAATTATCAACACAATGAGGAGCAGATGTGATCGCATTGCCCAAGAACAGCGGAGTGGAGCGGGGAGTGACGTATCGGGGGGACTGGGAAAGGGTGAGAAACAGCACAGCCCCAAGCTGGGTCTCAGAAAGAAGCCGAGGGGACCATTCTAGGACCTCCCCACTCTCTAGACTGCGACAGGTAGGCTCAGGATAGGTGTGTGAATCTGAGGATTCAAATGGCCCTGATGGCCAATCTGAGGATTCAGGGAATACAGAAGCCATGCATAGCCTTATCAATTCAAGATTGAGGGGCAGGATTTCAGTAAGTGGACAGAAATGAACTGTGCCTAAGGTCCTGTACTCTGCATTCCAACAAGGAACAACTTAAATGAATTTAAAAAATCTTTTAAAAAAATGCCCAGGAGACCAACAGGCCCTTAATGATACAAAACATAGAACATAGAAGTTAATCGTGCTCAGTGGGCCCTGCACACCCACACACTCAGTAACTTTTTTTGTTAAGTTGTACCTGCTGTGAGGGTTTGCAGAGCTCTCCCTGCTCATTATTACCCCAACAGCGCACTACAACAATGCTGTTGCCCAAGCAGCACAGAAAATGATGTCCAGAACATTTACAGTATGATAGTTAGCACATCTAGGGCATGATTTATACAACATGTAGAAGGGGAGGCTTATGCAAACCCTAACCTTTTTATGTGAGGGAGCAGAGTATCCGAGGATGTTGGTGGTGGGTCAGAAGAGAGGGGCTATAACAAATTCCCCATGACGTTGAAGAATGACTACATATGCATAAAGTTACGGCCTCACTTCATCTTTCTGTCCCCTAGAGTGGGTTGAACTGAATTGAATAAAGGATACTTTTATTCGGTTCATTGCAACGTTTGTTGTCACACATCGTATCTTTAGAATTAAGTCAATGGGATTGTCTGTGGTACCAAGAATCGCTGATCACGGATTCAATTTTTCTGTACTTCCAAGTTGAGAAACTATCAAAAGGAGAAAAAAAAAGATGAATTCATTACTTTATAAAATTAAAGTAAATAAAGACATTCAGCTTTAGGCTTCACCCTACAAAAGTCAAGTAGACAGGAATCATGAGGGGCTGCTGAGAGCTCCCAGCTCCCACCGTCCGAATTGCTGCCCAACTTTGTATGTTTAATCCTCATAAAACTCTGTCAGCTGTAAACTGTCCTTGTCCCAGCTTTACAGAGGACGCGGAGACACAAGAAGGCTCTGTTACTTATGCAGCATCATACAACTAGCTGTGGCAAACCCCAGATCTGGACAACACAGGGGGTGCTAGAGTAAGCATGAGGTGAGCTGGAATAATGCTAGAAACAAGGTTACCCCCAAATCCCAAGACAGGAGGCAGCCCTTCATCCCCCCTGGAGGATTCATGGAGGAGTTTGAATGGGAGGGGATGTGGGAGTTGAAAGAATGCGTTGAACTTTCAGTAGGTGAAGGAGAGTGGTCCTGTCTTGTCATTTGACCCAGATGATAACTTCTCTACCTTCAAACCCCTTTCTTCTCTAGGCTTCTAGGGAGTCCTTATCTGATTGCTCTTAACCTCACTAGCCATGCCCTCCTGGAGGAGATTTAGTTACTTACTTATTTATTTTTGAAACAGGTTCTCCTGGTGTACCTAGCACTACAGGCGAGGTGATGCCTGATCCATGAGCCCTGAACTTAGCCACATGGAAGCGCTTGCCTTGGGATCTTTCTACCCGGGGTCCTAGTGAGCGTCTCACAAATACTTGCCTGGAACTGCAGTTATCCAGTTTCCCTTGCATTCATGCATGGCTTCCCTCGTTGCTCTGTGGGAAGCTCATTAGATGAAGCTTCCTTTGGGCAAAGCTATGATGGTAGGTGTACCGGGATGTCAAGGAGGAGAATGTTCAGATCAAGGGAGACACAATGCCAGGAGTCACCATCATACTGTCACACTTCCTTCTCTCTCTTAGGAACATGCTCCCCAGCGGTCTGAACACGCTGAGGTGCCTCACCTAACCAAGCAGGGCAGGTGAACTAGCTTGCATGACCATGATGCTACATTCCCTCACTCCAGGGATCTGACCGGGTGTCACGAAGCCACTGTCTCACCAAGAGGCTTCACATTTGTTCTTAGACCTGAGAGCACACTTGCCTGGGTATGGATCTGGGCTTGTTGAGTCTGGGAGGGGTAGAAGTCTTCAGCTTCCTCCAAAGGCCAGAAGTGTGGGTGCATGGAAGGCAGGAGGCCATGTGCCCTCAAGAGGTCAGAAGGCGGCTCCAGCCCATCCACAAATGTACAATCCTCAGTGGAGGGAGATTCCAGGCAGGCCAGGTCTTACTGAGAACTCCCCTCTCCGACTCGGGCCCCCAAGTGCTGACTCCATACCTCACAGGAGTGACCTCAGGGGCTGTTTCCCATTATCAGCATCCTCCACAAAATCCCATGATAGATGATGGCCTGTTTCCTCACTTCTGTTTGTGGGGCACTGCAAAAGGACATCATAGTCTGCAGACACGCTGGGTCAGAACTCCCCCTGGCCCCGGTCTCCATCTTGCCACAGGGAAGGTCCTCCCCGGAGTGCTATTGATCACAGACATGGCAGAGTTCCAGGGGAGGCTGGGAAAAGAGAAAGGATGGGCAGTGGAATTAAAGGAGATGGAAAAGTTAAAAGAGGGAGAATTTTTTTTTTTGCAACGTGCCCCTCTGCTAACCATTATTTCAAGCTTCCTGAATGGAAAACCAGTCAGGAAACCGCAATGGGACTAATAAAAGTGAACTGGGCAACAGCTGGGGAGAGAACCTGGCATCGTTACTGTGCCCCTGTTGTGCAGAGTTGCACCCGGGCCCTTGCACTGTAGACACTGACTCCCTATGCCTTTCTCCCGGTGTCTCCACTGTTCTGTCTTGGACAAAGTTTCTATGACTCGGCGTGGATCTTCTGCAGCGGATGGAGACAGAGTGAGGATCTAAGGGAGCACTCTCGCAGTTTGGTGTCTTCAGGCAAACTGTGCTCTCTTCCGTGCCTGGTTCTCCCGGGTGCACACTGTTGCGTTGTCCTCTGCTCCATTGTCAGCCTCGGCTACCTCAGGCAGCCACAAAAAAAGCCTTCTGCCTTTTTGAGTCCAAGCCAAAAGGTGACTCCAGAAGCCTGAGTGTTCTCCTAAATAAAGACTCACGTGGGAGTATTATCTGTCCTGTGGTAATCTTTTCTTCCCAGTGGGGACTTTGTTCCTTGGTCTTGCTAAAAAATTTTTTTCATATTAATTTTGGCCTCTTTTTCTGTTCATTTATTCATCAAATGGGTTTGGAAGGTGCTGGAGCTTTATTGAGCACTTACTGTGAACCAACTGAAACACTGTTCCGGAAGTATAGGCCCCTCCCAGGTGGAAGACAGATGTTCTAATTGGGATGGGAACTGTCTCTCACAGGCTCATGTGTCTGAAAACTTGCTTTCTATAACGGGAAGATATGGGACTTTGGGGACATAGGTTGCTCTTGGCTGGTGAGAGCAGGTCACCAGGCACAAACCTTCAAAGGTTACCTACTTCTCTGTACCTGGTCCATTAAGATGGAGGAGACCCCGGCACATGCTTCCAAGTGCTCTGTACCCTAGATGCTTTCCCTGCGGTGATGGAATGAGGCTCTCTGAAACTGTGAGCTCAAACAAATCTATCCTTCTAGGTCACAGCAATGAGAAAAGTGACTGACACAGGGTGTGAGGAAATCTGAAAGGTAAGGTGGCGTAAGCCAAGTGAAGAGAGAGGCCGAAGAGCTGAGATGATGGGAACACACCTCCCGCTGCTGGAGAAAGCAGAGCCTTAGATGAAATGCCGCACAATATGCAACAGCAAAGAGGAGGGCTCAGAATGAGAGGCCGTGCGCATGTGGAGGCCAGCGAGGCATGGTAACACCTTTCCTGTGGTAACACTTTCCCAAGGACAAGGGAAGGTTCTGAGGGATTTCAGCAGAGCCTCCTTCAGGCCTTTGACAGTGGGGCGCACTTGGAAGCTTGGGGAGATGCCAGGCCTCCTGCCTTGATGTCGGGGAACACAGAAGCCTTCAGGAGTGTCAGTCTTCACCCTGGCTAGGATCCACCACAAGAATGGCTCTGAACAGAAAGTTATTAAGAAAACTCCCCAGCCAAGGTGATGGAGAAGGGCACCGGGGATCAAGCCCAGCCGGGAAGGAAGAATTCAGCGCAAAGTTTCTGTGATCCTCCGCCAAATTCCACGAGTGCCTCGGGAGTCACCCAGCCCTGCAAGGGGGCAGCTCGCCAGGATGCATGGGCTTCTCTGTTGCCTGGTGATTTGTCTTGGGCATGCCCTCTGAATTCCAGGTTTTAGTCTCTTCCTGGGGGTGCGTGCGGGTAGAATCCTGGAAAGCGCTCGTTTTTTTATTCTGATCCGTTAACCTCTCCTTTTGCCTCTGATCATACCAATTCTAACATCTGGCTGGCTCCCCCCTTCTCTCCCCTGCTTCTGCTGCTCAAAGCTGTCCCTTCTGCTGTCCACAGAAACTATTAGCATGTCTGAGGTTTTCGTGGTGGTGAAGGATAGATATGTCAAAACTTACTGTCCCACTGATCATAACAGTTCTGCCCCTGGGCCTTTGCACAGGCTGCTATGTCAAGCTGCCCACTCTTTCCCAAAATGCCTGCCTAGCTACTGCCTTTCCATGAAATCTTTCTTCAAATACGACCCCCTTGCCTAGGCTCACTATATCTTATTAAATGCTAACTGCGTCCTAATTCTCTTTACCCAACTTTCCTTTTTCTCTTTTTCTGTCTTCCTATCATAGCAACCCGTGCAACTGACTTATCGACTGGGACTCTTGTTTATTGTTTATTTTCTCCAGATGAGAATGTAAATTCACTGGGGTCCTGGTATGACCCAAGAGCATAGCACGGCCAGCAGCTGGCACGTGGGAGCTGTTCCTTAGCGGAGCCCCTGTGGGTGAATGCTCTCTCTCAGCACCGTGAAGGAGGCCTGCCGCCATCACCCTTCTCTTGCCGTGTTGGTGGTCTGTCACCTAAGACGTACTGTCTTGGGTATAGACACTACAGAAATTCCAACATGCCCTGGGGCATCTCCAGTACACAGTCATCTCCTTGACACACAAAAATGAAGCAAGGGATGAGGGATTGTTCTCTGATAGGCATCATTGATCAAGGAAGGGGAAAAGAAGATCTGATGCCAGCAGGCAGCTGTGGGGCAAATGCTTTGAAACCCAGAGGTGTACGGCTAAGCCTGAGAACTCTCATGAAGCCAGAGGGTGACTGTGCAGCCAACACTGGCAGCCCCCAATCAACAAGGTCAGTGAGGAACTAACTCTACACAGGAAGTCATCTATTTTTGATATGAGATTGCTTTCCTGTTTTCCTCCGTGTGTTGCTGCAGGAGCCCACTTCCAAGAGTTTTGTTTGAATGCTTTCCTCTCCTGTTTTTTTTTTTTTCTTTTTCTTTTTTTAAATTTGGATGTAGCCTTGGAATTCTAGAGAGCAAATGTTCTCTGGTTATTTTAAGAAATCCAGGAGGCTGGGCCATCCGCTGGACTTGAACAATGCTGGGCTGATCTTTAGTGTCAGGGTCTCTGAGGTGGTAGAATGGGATCCCTCCTCTCCCCCCAGGGAATAGTGTGAAAGTGCTACGACCCAGCAAAGATGCGGTAGATACACTGGGCTGAGCAAGCCAGCCCAGAGAAGCAGGAGGGCTCACCAAGCTGGCCAGACTTACAGGAACCATCTGCCAATGTCTCCTCTCCTCCTATCTCGCCACACCCCGTGGAACTGAAGAGAGACATTCTTTTCATGCCCAAAGCAGTCCAAGGCCCTCCTGGATTCATTTTTTCTGGCTAATTATCTGTCAAGTGACGTTTGCAGGGCTCACATTTTCCAAGCTCTGGCCACAGATTTGCCAGCAATTGCTTATCCCTCAGCCACAGGCCCTGCTTGCTTTCACTTCAGATGAGCTTGATACATCTGCAGGGTCAATGCGGCCAAATACTGGCAGGTAGCAGAAGCAAGCGCAGCCAGGTTTCCTAAGCACAGGTTCTTCCATGCAGTGCGGTAGCTCTGAGGGAGTCTAGGCTGCCTAAAGCGAACTGTGCACCAGACCCCATAGTCCCTGCACCCTGAAATCCAGCTTTGGGTTAAAGACTCTCCATCTTTCCAGCTTAAGTCTCTGTGTTTGAAGCAGCTTCCTTCCCTGAGCTTGTGGATGCTAGCATAAGCGATCCTGAAAATGGTGATCTCTGGGTGCTCACTGCAACCTTGTCTCCTATGTCTCTGTCTCCTGTGTGAAGTATTGAAGCCACATTGCAATGACCAGTCTGGAGACATCCGAACATTTTTCTAGTGCTTTGGATAGACTACTTAGAGGTTTGGGGGTCACAGAAGAGGCATGCTCTGCGCATGCTTCTCCAGGATCAGTCACTGAGCAAGAGAAGGTGGGTGACTACCAAGTGCCTGGCCCAGAATTTACCACATTCAAGATGATTTTACACGTTGAACACTATTTAAGTTAGGGTTTCTAGTGCTGCAATAGACACCATATCCAAAAGCAACTTGGACAAGAAAGGGTTTACATGGCTTATACTTCCACATCATAGTTGGTCATTGAGGATTCTCACCTTGAGTTCACCTTGAGAACCCAGAGACAGGAACTGAAGAAGAGACCCTGGAGGAGCAGCTGCTCACTGGCTTGATCCTGTGGCTTGCCCTAAAGAAAGCCAGGAGGCTGGGCCTTCGGTTGGGCTTGACAAGTGCTAGGCTGATCTTTAGTGTCAGCCTACTTTTTAAAATGACCCCAAGTTGCATCACCCTCAGTAGGCTGGGCCCTCTCACGTGAGTCACTAATCAAGAAATGTGCCCTGGGCCATGTTACAGGCAATATGAGACAGGCATTCTCTCCACTGAGGTTCCCTCTTCAAAGATGACTCTAGCTTGTATCAAGTTATCAGATAAACAACAGCAACAAAACCCCATCCAACCAGCACAAACAGTAAATTGGAATGGAGTCAGGATGGGGCTGGATGTTCAACAACCCATTGTGGGAAGGACAGAAACCCAGAAATGCTCTTGCTGCCCTACCCTCTCTAGGACAGGAGTACCTTGTGGGGGGGAAATCATTCTTATCTCCTACATGTTTCATTCATGGAGGATTTTTTTTTTGTCTAAAGAACCCCCACACTTTGAAAATCGTATTATTTTATTATTCTAGCTAAAATAGATTAATACATCACGTCTTGTGCTATAAACAATACGCAGGAAATACTTATAATGAAATATAAATGAAAGCAGGAATAGAAAGACCGCTGACAGGGAATTATCACACGTGTAAAATGGGGTAAAATGGGGACATGAAAACCAAAGTTATGGAGCAGTTAGAACAGCTGTTTCAACCTGTGGGCCACAACCCCCGCTGAGTGAGGGTCTAATGACCCTTTCACAGGAGTTGCCTAAGCCTACCAGAAAGCACAAATTTACATTACAATTCATAACAATAGCGAAATTACAGTTATGAAGTAACAACAAAAATAATTTTATGGTTGGGGGTCACTGCAACATAAGAAACTGTATTATAGGTTTGCAGCATTAGGAAGGCCAAGAATCAGAGTTAGAAAAATGTAAAGTAGTTCTTTGACCTCAGGGCTTGCTAGGAGTCAAAGCAAAGAAGGAAATATAGTCATCTACAAATGTGTTATTAATGCATTAGGGGAAAAATGTCATTTTCTCAGAAACTAAAGTATTTTGGTTTTCGTTTTGATGGTGTCTTATGGAAGGCTTAATCGAATAAACTCATGGGCCTCATGCATTTACATGCTTCAGGATATTTCCACTCAATGAAACCTTGGTTGGGATATGGATTATTCCTGGCCAGCTGTTTTCTATCATGTCCATCTATTTTAAGGGCCATCACCCAAGACTGAAGGCAAGCTGAAGGTGACTCATTTTGATGAGCTTTTTATAGAAACACTTCAGTATAAAACACATGTGTGCTAGCCTATCTGGAAACACGACGTTCTCAAGCACATACGCGCACACACATACACAAACACACAGGTAAAGGCATGTGTCATGAATGCCTGGAGACCAGAAATCAGTCTGTGGCACCCACATAAAGGTGGAAGGAGAAAACTGATTCCACAAAGTTGTCCTCTCATCTCCCCAACCTGCCACATGGAAAGGTGTGTGTGTGGGGGGGGGGGGGGCTGAGAGGCCTTGGCCTAGGCGGCAAGGGGAACACCTCAAATGTCAAATGTACGAAACGTTCTGATATGAAGTAGCTGGGTTGTCTCGGCAGGTTTGCACTACTCCAATGGAATAGCATACACTGAGTGGCTTAAACAACGAGAATTTGCTTCTCATAGTCCCGGAGGCTGAAAGTCCAAGATCAAGAATGAGTTCCTGGCTAGTTTGGGGAGGGTGATTTCTCATTGTCTGCTGACGTGGTGGACAGTCTCTTCTGATTTCTCATTGTCTGCTGACGTGGTGGAGAGTCTCTTCTGATGAGGGCCTAACACCTCCCACAGCCTGACCAACCCTCCCAGAGGCTCCTCTCCTATTATTGCATCTAGGTTGGGATTTGAACGTGTGAATCTGGGGAGAACACAAGCGAGCAGCCCCGACAGCCCCTGTACTGCGTGCCACTGGGTCGTCTCCATCGAGCACAGGGCTGCTAGCTATCCTTTGGAAGTAACTATGGAGTCAATCTGGATTCCCACATTTCCGAAACTGTTCAGGCATGACAATGGCTCCAAGATTCCCTCTGACCAGTTGGCAAGGTATGTTTAATTCTATCCCAAACTCTCCCGCTGCGGGATGGTACCCTCCACAGAGGAACTGGCCTGTGCCACCTGCCCATCCTGGGGCTCTGGGTCCGGGTTCACTATCAAACCCTACAGACTGAGGCAGGCTTTGTGGGTCCAGTACCAATGTGGAAGCCTGTAGGGAGCTCCACTATGAAGGTCAATATGGCTTCCCCTTCCTGAAATCCAGCCCCTGTTTGTCTGAGTGTCTTCTAAGATCCCTGGAACTCAAATTCAGTTTCATTTCCCTATGAATTCAAGGGTTCAAGGGAGATGTCAGCACAGAGGTAAATCACTCACCGGAAGAGAAACAGTTAACTGCAGGGAAGCCATCTTTCTCCCCTCCGCCCCCCAGCATGGCCTAATTTATATACTGTTCCTGGTCACCTGGCTAGTGATTTCTCTAGCATCATGTAATTCCCGAAATCCTGAGCTTCCAGTAGCCTGAAATCCTGCTTGGATCTATGAGTCCCCAGCACAGCAAGACTGCTCTCAACCATACCTACTAAGAACTGACTCTGAAGACTAGTCATCTCTTGATATGAACAATGGTATAAGCCTAAAAAAACAGTTTCTCAAGTATCATGGCTGCGGGGGAGGGGGGGTGTCTCCTGGTAAACCACAAGGACTTGGGGCTGCATCTCCTACGTGATTTCTTTGCTTTTCTCAATCTGGATAGTCAGGCAACTCTTAGGTTTCATACCACAACTGTGAGAGATCAGAGCTCCTTGGGGAACTTAGGCCCTTCTTTCAGACCATGTAGTATTTTCACCAGTCAGGACAATGTCCTAACAGTACCACAAATAATAAAAAAAAATAAGATTCAATACTCATTTTTCCCGCAGCCAATTTTTTACCCTGTGTATGTAAAACCCTATTGTTGCAATGAATTTTGCCATGCTCTAACCACTGCACATATATACAGAACAGGCTCATCTGCCTGATTTTATAATAGACTAGAAAGCATTTTCACTCACCTTTAAAAACCTGCAAAAAGATGTCTCCTAAGCTGTTCCTTCAACCCTCAGACTCAGCACATGGAAAAAGCTTGGAGATTGTCTTTGCTCACTGCACCCCCTTGGGAATCAAATCATCTTCCCCTCAGACAATATCTACTGAGCTCCTTCTCTGAAACCAGAGCTGTGGAAGGCACTTTATATGTGATAGGAAAGAACAGCAGGCATGGTCCCTGCCTCATGAAAGTTCCTACCTGACAGAGGAAACAAACGTCCCCAAACAATCCCCAGACACCAGTGAAGAAGCATAACTGCTGAGCACTGAAGGGCCCAACTGATCTTTCCTTTGTGATCACTCCCAAGTCTGGTCCTCCTTTCCTGTTCCCTGGCCACAGCCACAGCTAGGCCTCTGTGATCTCACTATGCGATGACGCTGTAGGATGTGAAGCCCAAGTACCTGTTCTTTTTCACTCAGCGGAATGCAGGTACCCATTGTTCCTCCCTATCAGCGCAACTTGTACACCTATGTCCTGTTCTTTCCATTATTCTTAATCATTTTTTGCAAAGCCTACCATTTCCTGAGATGCCAAAGGCGTGTGAGGCCTTCCTCAGTGTGCATGTGTGCTATGTGCATATATGCGGAACATGTACACACTCTGGAACATGCATGTGATGTATATGTGCGTGCCTGTGGAGGCTGGAGGTCTCTGCTCTGTGTCTTCCTTAGCTGTTCTCCACCTTATTATGTTCTTTGGGGCAGAATAGCTCACTGGAGCTCATCGGCTAACATGGCTGACCAGAGTGCTCCAGAGATCCACCTGTCTCTGCTCCTTGGATAATGGGCATTAAAAATGGGATGCCACTGTGTCTGGCTTTGATGTGGGTACTGGGATCCTAACCCAAGTCCTCATGCTTACATGGCAAGCACTTTACTGGCTGAGCCATCTCCCCACACCTGATGTTTTCTTTAAAACCATGCTATTTCCCATCGGAACAGACACCCCACCCTCAAACGCACCCCATCAGAAAACATTCTCCTCTAGCTAAGAAGCCTTCTCTGTCTGCATCATTCTGCGGGCATTTCTTATGTACCGTGGTCATCTGTATGAATCTTCTCTTCTGCTAGGATGTAAGTGATGGAAGGGCCAGGCCTCAGGGCAATGTTCATCTGTCGTCCTTTTTGCTCTACCAGCATCTGAGGCCCCTGCTCATATTTTGAGATGAGTCCTTGTTGGAGAGCCATATTCCTTATTTTTATTAGACATCTGTAGATCCCTTCATTCCATAGTCAAGAGCGTGGACAGATGACTTACAGTTTCCCAAACAAATGCATCAGCTGACGTTCCAAGGGGAGAGCTGATGGTGTAAAGCAGCAGGGACAGAACGTGGGTGGAGGAAACAGTTAGAGACTTCAAACCCTGAGAGTGAAGTGTCTGCAGAGCTGACGGCATCTTCCAGAGCCCTGGACGGTGGAGTCGCTGATGGTAGTCCTCATGTTGGGCTTGATCTGTGATGACTCTAGGTTTTGTTCCTGGGAGCAATAGCCACATCCCGTGGCATTCTGTGAGAGTCTCCGTGTCATTTAGGGATCTATCTTCTGTCTGCTTCAGCAACCTTAGTCCCTTTGTGTAGCCAGACACTATGGATTAAGTCATTTACAAACAATGGACATTTATTTCTCAGTTCTTGAGGCTGGAAGTCCAATGTCAAGGCAGACAGGTCTGGTGTCTGGTTAAGAGCTCTGCCTTAAGTCCAGCATCGGCAACACTGACTGCTTCTCCTGAAGGGAAGGGGTCCAAGTCTTCATATGACAGAAGGGACAGAAGGGACAGAAGGGACAGAAGGGTCAAGTCTTCATAAGGAACCAATGTGCACACTCAGAAATCGGAGTTCTTGTGACCCTCTCCCTATTCCCAATACTGTTACTTATTGTTTGAGGGGATTACATTTCATGACGAAACTTGCAGGGACTAGAGCATTCAATCCCTAACACTCAACTGAACTGTTTTAGCCTCCAGCGATTCATAGAGCCACTATATATATATTGAACCAACAAAAGAGTAAGAATTATTCCTACCTGTAAGAACCTCTTTAACATTGAGTTTACCAATTGGTAAGTGGACTAATAACTCCCATCTACAAAGGATATTGTATGGATTGAATGAAATCCTGTACGTTAAGCAACTAGCACACGGTAAGCAGCCAGTAAACTGCAGCTAGCACTGGTAAAACAAACAAACAAAAACAGGGATTTGATGGTGGCAATGACAGTAATGTAGTTTGCCCCTGTGCCTGAAGGAGCAGAGGAGATGCTGAGGGAGGTCTCTGGCAAGGGCACGTGTCCAGGACTCACATTTAAACACTGGTTGCCTTTCTGTTGGCGTCTGCGGGTTCTAAGCATGGGCTTGCAGCCTGACCGGACGGTCCACGGAAATCTCTCCTCAGAGGCTGTGCCGGCCACAGTGTCACGGCCACCTTGGCGTCTCAGAAAGAGACAGTACTGGGGAGGACATCAGTCTAGTATCAGGAAAACTGAGGTGGGGTGGGGGTGGGGGAGGAAGGGGCGGGAACAACAGAACGCTCTTCCATCCAACCGAAGAGCTACAGCGCCCCTTACAGGACAAGCAGGGAACGTGAAGAAGGGAGGTCGGGAAGAGGTCACGAGGAGAAAGCGAAGCGGGGAGTGGAGGCCAAGGGCAGGGAGCGAGGAGGCAGAGCCATGCCAGCTTCTGGAAACCAGCTGACAGTGACAGGCTGGGGGCCCAGTGTTTGCCTTGTACCTTTACCAAACACGGGATGGTAACCTTCACGGTCTCAGACCCAGAGCCAACACTTCGGGTACTTTGTCAGTCACGATTTTCTTTTCTATTAGTTTTATTTTTTGAGACATGTTGTCGAAATGTTCTTTTGATGGCGAGTTTCTCAGTGCCCCTTAAATGTTGCTCCTGGGTCACCTCCCCCTGGCCCTGGCTTTATTCACACCAGATGGTGGTTGGCAAACACTCGCCTGTATGAGCTCATCCGGCCTTCACGGCAACCCAATAGCCCCAGCTCCATTTTATGGTATCGCAAATTGACCCGCGGGAGGATTAACTCTCTGCCAAACTCCATGCTAATTGAAAAATTAACCTGCTCAAACTGAACTTGAACACAAGCTGTGTTCTTTTCACAGAGCATAATTAGAGCCCAAGGCAATACACGGAGACTATGGAGAGCTGTGTGAGAACTGGCTGAATAAAATTTATTTAAACAACTACTATTACTGAGATATGGGTCCTGGAATGCGTAACATGGTCGGCTCTAGGGAGCAGAAATGTTAAAGCCTCTTTGAGGGACTCTCCTTAAAAAAGTTGTGATGGGTGGGTGTGGCAGTGTGCGTCTAGAAGCAACAACTCTCGGGAGGCTGAGACAGGAGGATTGCCAAAGGTTTGAGGCCAGCCTGGGTTACAGGTCAGATTCTGTGTCTTGGTGAGGGTTTCTATTGCTGTGATAAAATGCCATGACCCAAAGCCGCTTGGGGAGGAAAGGAATTATTTCCGCTCTCGGGTCATACTCCATCACTGCGGGAAGCCAGGGCAGAAACTCAAGGCAAGAATCTGGAGGCAGAAACTGGAGCAGAGGTCCTGGAGGGTCACAGCTAACCAGTTTCCCAGAACTTTATCGAACAACTCAAACCCATCTACCCAGGGGTGTCACCACCCACAGCGGGCAGGGCCCTCCCACATGGGTCACTAATCAAGAATAGTCCACAGGCTTCTACAGGCCAATCTGACAGAGGTATTTTTCCCAACTTCCCAGATGAGTCTAGGTTTGTGTCAAGTTTGACAAGACCAATCATTGCACCTTGTATCACAAAATGAAAAAAAAAAAGTTATGCCTGATGAAATGTTTTCGCTTTTATCATTTCATAGTCTCTGCTTCAAAGAAATGTCTTTCTTGACAAATTCCTTAAGCCGCCGGCTGTATTTTGGCATGTGCTGTTCTGGTGTCCCAAAACACTACTGAGTTCTCCGCATTCATCATAGCAGCTGCTTTAAGTAGTAGTTTCTTCCTTAGTTAACCTTAGGACTTGGTTTCCCTTGGATACACACCATCAAAGCCATTTTTAATTAAATTTCTCAAAAGCTTGGCAGAGTACGGGAAAAAGTATTTGACTAGCCAGACAAGTAAGCGTCACTAAAATGTTGTGCAGGGAAAAAAAAATCAGTTTTCATTATTTTATAAATATTTCTCATTCTACTTCCGATGCTTATCTCCAGAGAAATTTCTGGATTACAGAGACTGTAATCTGAAGGAATCAGAATAGCTGGGTTTGGGTCACAGGTGGAAACACTTCTTTACAGCCATACATTGCAGGCTTTGGTGCCAGGTGAGTAGAAAGGTATGCCTCTGAAATCCTGGGTTTAGTTTCAAAAGTGTAACCCTTTCCCTAGTAGACTGGTGGATAAATATGTTATGGACATGTAGTAAATTAAAAAATGTGTGGCCTAACGAATGTTTATGATTAGGCTATGATTATTACGGCAGCTTTATTGAACCCGCTATCACAATCAAATAAGACACAGACACCTTTTAGATTTTATAATTTCCTTATTTACCTTGGGCCGGGCAGATATTCTACCCAGCTGTCTCAGTAACCTCCCCATCCATCGCCCAGCCTTCATCCAATGTCATCCGCCTTAACCATTTCTACCTGGGCTACCTTCCACCCATAACCCCAAGATACTTGCTTGTATTTTTCATGTTGGTGTTTTCTCCATCCACACCTTCCTTAGAGTCCTTCCTCCCGGCCCACATGGATCCTTCTCCATGCTAAACTATCGTGGCATCCTCCTGCTCCCTCTCTTCCCATCTGTCTGTTTCCCTTGATTCTCTTGAACCCAAAGCCAGGGAACCTTAGCCATGCCATCCCATTTTGCCCTGGCCAGGTTTTAGGCCTTTAATCAACCAATCGGGTATAATGTCTTAGGCAGGTTTACACAACAAGAACAGGTTTATCCAGGCAATACCCAGATCTTACGGGCCAGTAATTAGCATCAAAATACAAGCATCAGATCAACCCCCAACATGGATGAGCCATGAAGACAAAACAAAACAAAAAACGTCATCAGGATTTTTGTTGTTGTTGTTCATATACTTTATTTAGTCTGGTGTTAATGGGGTTCAGAGAATTCATAATTGTATGTGGATTGGATTTGTGAAATTCTTCCACGCAGAGCCCAGCCACATACATTCAAGAAAGACAAGGGGAAACTAAGTGTCTCTCTAGAGAAATGGCTGTGTTAGTAACAGTCTCTAGGACTTGGATACACTTGAAAACAAACAACAACAACAACAAAAACAACCAACCAAACAAAAAGTCTTTCTCAATGAACTATTCATTATTCACTTACTCAACACATACTGATGATTCAAGCCATGTTTCAAAGGCAGTCTTTCCTTTTGAGGACCATTGTCCTCTTGAAGCTTCCATCCTGAGAGAGGGGCAAGCTGGGAGGGAATAGGTGGGCGTCCTTTACTCTTTCTTGTAACCTCATGGTGCGTTCATTCTCACTCCAAAGGATTTTGTCAAGCATCTTCTGCAGAGTTGGCTTTCGTGGCCATGGGTTTCTTTAGCCTGCATTCACCAGGGAAAGTTTCTTTCTCCTTCAATTACAGCATTTTTGGGCAACTTGATTGCTCAGTGTTCTAATTCAGAACTTGAAGCACACAACTCTAAACCCCACTGACTTCTAAAATTTCTGTTTAAAAAAATGTGCTGATATTTTATTGGATCTGGCTTGGCATGTGACTTGGTGTTTCTCTCTTGCTGTTTCAATATACAGTCTTTGTTCAGTGCGCTGAGTGGTTAAGTTACACTGTGGATGGCAGGAAGCACTATGCTCTTTTTTGCTCTTGTCTGATTTTTGTTCTCAGTGCCTCCTGCACCTATTTTGGCATCTCATTCCATAATTTTGAGACATTTTCTACTATGATTTTATTTAAAATGTGTTCTAAGCTCTTTTAATAAAATGAAAAAGTTTCTTCCCATGAAATCAAAATGTTTCTACCCAGCAGAGAAAATACTTAATCAAGAGACAGTTTGCAGAAGAGGAGAAAAATCTTTGCCAGTTAGACATCTAACTGAGGTTTAACAGGTAAAATGTACAAGATTTCAATGACCCCTCACACCTTTTCTAGGTTTTCTAAAAACTTCATATGTCTAAAAAATGGCACATGCTTAATTACCCATGTTTAAAATTGGCACAATTTTAAAATAAGGTAAATATAAAGACTTAAGACTGACTAAACTATGAAAATGTAGATGTCGGAATATGTGGAATTTTAACATCTAAAGCAATACCTCAGGATAGTTATAGCTTTAAATGAGCCTAATAGCAAAGAAGAACAAATTAAACGTAAGACATTTGAAAACACAAAGAACAAAAGATAGAAATTGGGCTGAAGGCAGAAAGAAGTCAGTAGAATAGAGAAAAGTAAAAATGAATTAAATTTTAATTGGGTTCTTGAGTAATATTGATGATAGTTGACAGATTAAGTTTGAAAAAATACAAATAAATCATTACAGAATAGAAAGGGGCAATTACATCCAAAATAAGTAAACATACTTAAAACATACCAATATTTTGAACAATTATATGTTAATTAATTCAAAAACTTAAAAGGCTTTTAAAACAGGTAAAATACACATTTTCCTCCAATTTAGAAGATGTCAAAATTATCACAATCGGAACTATAAACTTCAATCAATTAGCAAGAACTACAGACTTTTAGGGAAAAACCAAAGTCTTTGCCTTTTCCCAAAGTCCCAGGCCAAAGTAGTTTTACAGCTGAAATCTCCAATATGAAAAAAACTCATATGTTTTTAGGAGGTGTAGGTAACCTTTACTCCAGAACAAGAGAGCAGGGGCACAAGAAAATTAAAGGCATATATATATAATTTACTTTATAAACATTTTTAAAGAGGCTTTTCACAGTAAAATCCCAAACTCTGAAAAACTAAGGGCTAACAGATGAAAGTTCATTTAATAATATTTCTGCTATAATGGCTATATTCATCTTAAGGATCTGCATGAAGCTATAAAAACAGTGTACTTCTTTATGCAAGCAATATTTCAATAAATATATTTTAAAAAGAAAAAAAATAGTAAGGTAATAAGAGAAAATAGAAAGCTAGAACAAGAAAAGTAATCAAAATAATTTGATTAAAGAAAATACTACTTAATAGCCCTGTGAGGCTTAAAGAGCCTGAACAGCCAAGACGGCTCTGAAAAAGAAGGGGACAGTCACTGAGCATTTGATTTACCACAGAATCATGGAAATACAAGCAGAAAAGTTCTGATGAAAGAACAAATGAGCCAATAAAACACAGCTGGGAGAGAAAACCACATTCTGCCTCATACAACATGAGTGGACAGACTCTGGCTGGCTGGCTGAGACCCGAACAGTCTGAATGATAAAGCGCCAAGTTAGTCAGAGATGTGCAGACTATTGTGTGTGTGTGTGTGTGTGTGTGTGTGTGTGTGTGTGTGATTCTGACATGGGAACAGACCTCGGAAACAAAACTTCCCCAAATAGAAAGCATGAAGCTCAGATTGGTGGCCCTAACGATGTCGGAATAAGCTTTTCTGTTAGCTAGAATAACCACGGACAAGGGTAAGAAAACACCAGCAGAGAGAGCCTCTAATGTGAATGTTCTCGAAGGAAAAGTGCTTGAGGTTCATGTGCAGAGGAAAGAGAAAATGATGTCAAGGCCAGGATTGCATGCTCAGATGCACCGAGGTTTGCAAGAAATACAGAAGTCATAGAGACATACCTGTGACTTCAGTACATATCACAAAGATGGAGCTCATGCCCAGTGTTCAAACGTGGGGCACATGGGTCCTGGGGTTCTGTGGTTGGGCATACAGACTGCAGCAGATGGGGACAGCCACCACTGGTCCTGCAGGTCAGATCCAGAATAGTGACCTCCTGTGAGCCGACGGTTCTGCTAGGGAGCCCGGAAGTTGTGGTGGGTGGCTATCTGGGCCTCCATCTCAGCGGTGGTCTTATGCCCTACCACACAGCAGGGATATTACAAAGGAGGTAAGCAGCAGCGGGCCTGTGATGAATGGAGCAGTGTGAAGAGCCCCTCGGGCTGGAAAGGCGAGTCAAAGCATGAGAAGCATAAGGGAGCATTCGGTGCCACAGGATTCCTGCCCATTGAACGTACTCTCGTGCAGGCAAACGTGTTACATAAATAAATACGCGTGTGCATGCATTCGTGTATTTGCGTGCGCGTGTGTGTATGTGTATGTGTGTGTGTGTCAAAGAGAGGGTCGGTGTGGATCCACAAAGATGGCGCACCATGAGATGAGGAGTTTTGACTTGAGATCTAATGTTGGATTTACATAGAAAGGAAAAAGGAGAGGGGAGAAATGGAGGGAGAGAGGGAGGAAGGAGATAGTGGAAAGTGACTGTTACTCAGGCCTTGCTGAGCCTGTCGGTGCCTCTGAGGGCTGTTTCAAGGGTGGGCATCAAAGAGAGTGGCACAGGGGCTTCCCCAGAGAAGCAGGCCCCTAGGAAGTTGTTGCTGGGATGATGGAAAGAGAGGGATTGGCAAGTGAGCCATTCACAAAAGAATCCAGGCAGGAGAGTACAGGAACCTGAAGTGCACAGTTAAGATTTAGGAACATCATTGACTAGCCAGATGTTGGAAGCAGGATGAGTCCTGCGCAGAGGCCACTAGAAACCTGGGTAAAGGTGATCTGTGGGCACCCGGAAGAGGGAGGCCAGGGAGATAAGGCACAGTGCAGGAGGGAGGCCATCACAGCACTGTGGCACATATTGGACCAGAGGGACAGAAGTGTCCAGACTGTATTAGTGGGATGGACCTTTCTGTGTGTGTGTGTGTCCACTTTCTCCCAGAAGTAAAGGCTTTTATTTTTTTTTCTTTTTCCTTCTGTCAGATCCCCACAGTCTAAGCAAACATAGCTCATTTTAATAATTTGTTCTCATTATTCATGGTGCTGGTCTTAAAGGACCAGTCAGTACTCGGTGTGTCACCATGGAAACAGGCCCAAGCTGGGGTGGGTCCTCTCAGTTTCTCCTACCTAAAATTCTCACTCTGATTTAACTGTCAAGATGGGAAGACCTGACAAGAGCCAGGATGACACATGATTTCCATGTGCCATCCCATGACATCAGGAGGTGAGGCATGTCAGGTGAGAGTCAAAGTGACCAGCTCTCTGTCCTCCATGGGCCCCTCAGACTGCTGCTCCTTCCAGGACTGAGTAATAAATAATTCCTTTTTTGCATTCCTGGTTTGTATTTTCAGAGTGCTTATGAAATATTACCTGTGACAGCCTCTGAGGCCCCATCCTTACGTATTGCTATTCCAGCACTTACACAGAGAGCCAGCCCAGTGCCTTGGCAGGAAACCCAGGCACTAGAACAGTTGGGGACGGATACCTGTTTGTTTGTTTGCTTGTTTGTTTGTTTTAAAGCAACTCAGTAATGGCAGACATGCATAGTTAACTTTTATAGGAAAATACGCTCTGTTTATCCAAACTAGGTCTTAAAAGACACACTGCTAAAATTTACATAAAATTTCAAAACAAGTATATGCACAGCTTCACACATACTATACGTCATCTTGAACATGGTCCTTCCCTTTGCACAGTGTTGCTTAGGCTCTTGGCCTCCCTGCGCCCTCCTGCTCGATAGTTCTAGAAGGCGGTGTCCTGCTAACTGCGCACCTCAGCAGTCATATTTGATGAATGACTAAGCCAATGGCACCCAGCTGGCTATTTCCCTTTTCAGCGGATCGTGACTATTCTATTTCCCAGACTTTTAGGTTCCCCGGAGCAGGAACATCCCAGGACACTCTACATAATAATGCTAGCTTGGGGTTTACCTAGTGAGGTGTGAGTTGACTGCTACAAAATTCCTGACAAAAGCAACACGGATGGAAGGATTTATTTTGTCTCATGGTTTGAGGGGACACAGTCTTTCACGGCTGGGAGGCCACAGCTGTGGGAGCGTGAAGTAGCTAGTCACATGAACCCAGGAAGGCAGCTGAGATATGAGTACTGGTGCTTGGCTCAGGTTCTCCTGAGTCCACTTTTATTCAGATGGGACATCAGTCCATGAGATGGCTTGACCAGCATGTACAAGGCCCTAACTTCGACCCCCAGAAACCTCATGGAGTAGCCATTGTGGCAAATGCCTGAAACACCAACAGTTAGGAGATAGGAGGGTCAGAAGTTCATGGCCACCCTTGGCTACATGGTAAAGTTTGAGCCAAAGATATAAAAGAGAAAAAAAAAGTTAAATGAATTGTTTTAAGCCGCGCTGTTTCACTCTAAAACAGCCGTTCATTTTATTTGCGCACACACCTGAGTGAGTTTATACGTGCCAGTACGTGCAGGTGCCCTCAGGGGTCAGAAGAGGGCATTGGCTTCCCTGGGACTGGAGTTGTGAACAGTTGTGAGCCCCTTGATGTGGGTGCTGGGAACTCAAGCCGGGTCCTAGACACAGCAGTCAGAGATAAGCCATCTCTTCAGCCCGCTGTTGGGCTTTTCACATGCTCCCAGTTTCATTTCTACCAGTGGGAGTTTTGTCATAAGTCCGGACTGCTCCTGGGAACGGTGTTTGGAAACCTGGTGTGACTGAGCCACTTCCCCAAAGTAGTCTCAGGTCTAAGTCTGCAGTTCCTCCTCACCTTGTGGTGGTGGTTTCAGAAATCGTCATCCTTTCACCTTAACAACACATGCCGCTGGTGTCTGTGTTGCCTGGCATCTCGCTGGCTGTTCCTGTCTTCTTTCTCCTGGGCCTTGTGTGGTCTAATTCTCGCTCTACTGTGAGGGCATCTTCAAACGGCCAGGGCTCCTCTTACCTTTTGCTGCCTTTAAAATTTCATTGCTGAATCAGCATTCTCATGACTTCTTTTTTTTTAAATCTTTCTTTTTTTATTTTTGTTTTTTATATTATTTACAGTTTATTCACTTGGTATCCCAGCTGTAGCCTCCCCTCATTCCCTCCCAATCCCACCCTCCCTCCTTCTTCTCTTCCCATTCCCCTCTCCAAGTTCACTGATAGGGGAGGTCCTCCTCCCCTTCCATCTGACCCTAGCCTGTCAGGTCTTATCAGGACTGGCTGCAGTGCCCTCCTCTGTGGCCTGGTAAGGCTGCTCCCCCATCAGGGGGAGGTGATCAAAGACCCAGCCACTGAGTTCATGTCAGAGACAGTCCCTGTTCGAATTACTAGGGAACCCTCTTGGACACTGAGCTGCCACGGATTACATCTGAGCAGGGGTTCTAGGTTATATCCATGAATGGTCCTTGGTTGGAGTATCAGTCTCAGAAAAGACCCCTGTGCCCAGATTTCTTGGTTCTGTTGCTCTCCTTGTGGAGCTCCTGGTCCTTCCAGGCCTTTCTATCACCCCCTTCCTTCACAAGATTTCCAATACTCTACCCAAAGTTTGGTTATGAGCCTCAGCATCTGCTTTGGTACCCTGCTGAATAGAGTCTTTCAGAGTCCCTCTGTGGTAGGCTCCTGTCCTCTTCCCTGTTTTCTCCCTCTTGCGATGTCCAACCTGTTTGCCTTTCTGAGTGAGGATTGATCATCCTACCCAGGGTCCTCCTTCTTGATTAGCTTCCTTAGGTGTACAGATTTTAGTATGATTATCCTATATTATATGTATAATATCCACTTATTAGAGAGTATATACCATGTGTGTCTTTCTGCTTCTGGGATACCTCACTCAGGATGATCTTTTCTAGTTCCCACCATTTGCCTGCAAATTTCAAGACAGCCTTGTTTTTAATTGCTGAGTAGTATTCCATTGTGTAAAAGTACCACAATTTCTGTATTCATTCTTCAATTGAGGGACATCTGGGTTGTTTCCAGGTTCTGACTATTATGAATAAAGCTGTTCTGAACATGGTTGAGCAAATGTCCTTGTGTACTTGAGCATATTTTGAATATATGCCCAGGAGTGGTATAGCTGGATCTTGAGGAAGCACTGTTCTTAATTGTCTGGGAAAGCGCCAGTTTGATTTCCAAAGTAGTTGCACAAGTTTACATTCCCACCAGCAGTGGAGGAGGTTCCCCTTTCTCCACAACCTCTCCAGCATGTGTTGTCACTTGAGTTTTTGATCTTAGCCATTCTGATAGGTGTAAGGTGAAATCTTAGGGTCATTTTGATTTGCAGTTCCCTGATGACTAAGGACGTTGAACATTTCTTTAAAGGTCCCTCTACCATTCGATAGTCCTCTATAGAGAATTCTCTGTTTAGCTCTGTACCCCATTTTTTAAATTGGATTACCTGATTTGTTGCTTTTTATCTTCTTTAGTTCTTTATATATACTGGATATTAGCCCTCTGTCAGATAGAGGGTTGATGAAGATCCTTTCCCAGTCTGTAGGCTGTCGTTTTGTTTGATGACAGTATCTTTTGCTTTACAGAACAGTAGCTTTTCTGTTTCATGAGGTCCCATTTATTGATTGTTGCACCTATGCTGTTGGTGTTCTGTTCAGGAAGTTGTCTTCTATGCCAATGAGGTCAAGGCTCTTCCCCACTTTTTCTTCTAACCAATTTAGTGTGTCTGGTTTTATGTTGAGGTCTTTGATCCACTTGGACTTCAGTTTTGTGCAGGGTGATAAACATGGATCTATTTGCATTTTTCTACTTGTAGACATGCAGTTAGACCAGCACCGTTTGTTGAAGATGTCATGACTTCTTTTGTCCAAGAAGCTTATTTATCTTTCTTTGTTTAGTTCCTCTCATGCCCTCATTCAGCTCGTTACTGGAGGGAGAGGCAGTCATTCTCCTTCTAGGTCCAGCCTTGGCAATTTGAAGGTGTAAAGCTTTCTGTCAGTTGCTCCCACTTTAGAAGTTTCTCCTTAGTGACTGTGGTTGAATGGTAGCCAAGGTTACAGGGAGGTGGCTGAACACAGGACGCCAGGTATCTATGTGCAGAGGGTGCTGTTCCGATTGACTGCCAGAAGAGCTTGGCTGAAAAGACCCTAGGGGTCCTCCCTCCTGTAATTCCAACTCATCTTTGTTGTAACGACAAGATATTTAGCACTAACAAAAGATAAGTTTATTGCTCATTGTAAAGAAGGGGTACTAGCAAAAGTATATTGTGCTGTTTCCCACCCTATAAAATTGATCTATTGGTGTGTCCTAAGCATGTTGGTGTGCTTTTACTAGTAAGGAAACCTGGCACAGGCTGGTCCCAACGGTCAGAAACAGCAGGCTGTGCCAAGATTGCCACCTGGTGTCTGACTTTGACATTGCACTCTACTAAACCAAGGCAAGACGCAGGATTTCTTTTTTCTTGTCTACTGGTGTGTGTGTTGTCTTGGGTGTTGTGCCGATTGCTTGTTTGGGCATTTGCTTTGAAGTTGAGTCTACCTGTGATTTTAGCTTTAGTTAATAGCACCATGCATGCTCTGATATTCAAGACGAAGACCAGATATTGTCTTGGTAACGTCGGCTATAAATGAGGATTGACAGCATGGCTCCTTGCCCCTGCAGGGTGGTTCCTCAGCCCCAGATTTTACATCTTCCAAGAAACCGCAACTCTCCTTCCTTGCTTATCTTTGTGTGGTACCGGGATGGCCCCAGTTTTGTGTGTTCGAGACTATGAGTGCCTGTACTCTTGTCTCTCTGGCCTGCCACATGGCTGCGCGCTTATTTCTCGTCTGACAGAGCACACGTTTCAAAGGACGTGGCAAGTTTTACTGTTTGGACTATGCCCAGAGAGGAGAAAATGCTGCTGCTTCAGTAATATGAATGAGCAAATGAATGATCAAACGAATGGATGGGTGGATGGATGGATGGTCTCTCAAAAGAAGATTAAAGACAGGCTAACTTTTCTCATTGAAACTCCCAGGTTTTTTGCTAGGCTCAGTAAAATATTCCATCCTGAAATAGCTGAATTAACAACTGTGTAAGTTCTTGGCAGGACAATGAAAGCCATGGTTTGAGGGCACAGCCTCTAATTCAAAGGCGGAGGAAGCTTTGATGGCAGTTGGGAGGGAGGTGCCTTTTAAAATGAGAGTCCCATCCTCTGGTAACTTGACAAGACGGATCATGACTGTTTTCCCTTATACCAAGGTTTGAGTACGCGTGCACCCATGTTCTCACTGAGTGCAGAGCACACACCCAGGAGAGGGGAAGAGAAGGGGAAGAATATAGACTCACATCTGGCCAGGGACAAATCCTTCGTCCTCCTCTGCAATTAAAGCATTCAATCCCCTGTTTCCTGTCTTTTAGAGAGAATTAAGGTGATGAGATGGGCAGAGTTTACATACATACATACATACATACGTACATACATACATACGTACATACATACATACGTACGTACATACATACATACGTACGTACATACATACATACGTACGTACATACATACATACATACGTACATACATACACACACGTACGTACATACATACGTACGTACATACATACACACATACGTACATACATACATACATACGTACATACATACATACACACGTACGTACATACATACATACGTACGTACATTCATATGTACATACATACATACATGACATTTTTATATCATGTGGTATGTGTATGCAACATGTGTGTCCGTAGCATGTGTGTCTATGTGTATATGTCTGCGTGTCTGTCAGTGTCTCTGTGTGTGGGTGCAGAATGTGTATGGAGGCCAGAAGTTGGCAATGCTTTTCTTCAGTTTCCAGCTTTGTGTGTATGTGCATGTGAGGGGGAGGAGAGAATCTGCGTGTCTGTATGTACAATGTGTGCATACCTGGTGCCCACAGAAGCTAGAAGAGTACATTGGATTCTCTGGGATTGAAGACATGGATGGTTGTCAGCTACCTGATGTGGGAGCTGGGAACCAAACCTGGGGCCTCTGCCAGATCAGCACATGCCCTTCTCCGCTGAAGCATCTCTCCAGCCTGTCCTGGTCATTTTTGGAAGTCTCTCTCAAACCTCAAGTTTGCTGTTTCTGATTGATAAAGCCCATGGACCCTGTCTCTGCTTCCCCCAGGTCTGGGTGATAGATTTGCCTACCATATCCTGATTTTTTTTTTAATCGCTTGCCTTTTATTTATTTTTACATGCATTGGTGTTTTGCCTGAGTGTGTCTGTGTGAAGGTTCCGAACTACCGAGAACTGCAGTTACAGACAGTTGTGAGCTGCCATGTGGGTGCTGGGAATAGAACCTGGGTCCTCTGGAAGAGCAGCCAGTATTCTTAACCACTGAGCCACCTCTCCAGCCCCAACCACACACCCTGATTTTTATACAGGTGCTAGGGGTCCGAACTCAGGTCCTCATGCCTGAGTGGTGATCACTTTACCAACTGAGCCATCTCCCTGACCTCTAATCGTCCTGTTTCTTAAGACAGCTGCTCCTCACCCCTACCTGAAAATGTGGTGCAAGGCCATAACCTATAACCTTCTCTCTGTGGGACATGTGGCCTCACACACCTTCTCCTGTGCCTCTTGGCACCTAGGCCTCTAACCCAGAGAGGAAATTCTTTGGGGCTCTCTTGGTTTGGCTAGGCCTGTACTTTCTTCTGAGTAAATAGAACTCTGTCCTTGGGAGGAGCCACATGCCTAGCTTAGAAATGCCCAAACTCAGATTTTTCAGCTTTCCTTGCCAGGTTGGCGTGATCAAATTTTGGTTGGTGAAAAAAAAATGTACAGATTGTGTGGAATTTCTCAGACAAATTCCCTTGGCAGCAGTTGGGATAGGGGTGGAGGGTGTCACTTCTAAGGCATACTGTTTTGACCTGGCTCTTCTCATTCTGGAACTTAGATGGGATGGCTGGAGCTCCAGCAGCTTTCCAGTGGCCACAGAGCCCACCTGATGTTAAGGAAGAATAAGCAGAAATATACCAAGACTCTAAGTCTCTGATGAACTGCTCTTGGATACACTGTGGTTCACCATCCCCATCCCAAATCTCCAGCTGCCGGATTCCTTATAACCTAAGCAAAACAAGACCCCCTAATTTCTTCGGATATCTGTTTAGAAGAGATGTACTGCTTGGGGCTTCTGTTAGTCAGTTAATAGGGAAGAGTCAAGACAATGAGCTAATAGAAAGAAAGGTTTGTCTTGGCTTATACTTCTGTTCACACTTGAGTTAGTCCCGCTGCTGCTTTGGGCCTGTGGGGAGGTAGTGCGTCACGGTGGAGGTGGAGCCAGACTGATCTTACGTAGCCAGGAAGTAAAGGAGAGAGGAACAGACTCTGTGAGAGCATCCCCTCCCCACCTCCTCAGCCCACCTCCCATCCACACACCCCCGTGAGCTGACCCTTATGTGAAAAATAACCTGACGGAGCGACTTTAGGGAGAGACGGGTCTTAGCCACACAGTGGAGGGGTAGCTATGGAAGCATGGGGTATAGCTTGTAGAGCAGGAGGCAGAGAGCATTTCAGAGGCCCGGCTAACCCCCTGGTCAAATTCTTGGCAACATACATGTAGCAGCTAGGTCCATACCCTGCGGTTTCCGTCCTCTCTCAAATCAACACCACCAGCTGGGAGTCAAAGAGCCAAACACCAGAACTGAGGTCAACGCCTGCTCAGGAGCCTCCCGGAACCTGGCCTTAAGGGACTCTTCTCAAGAGTCCAAAGTTGGAGCCAGGCCCCTAACATGTGGACCTTTGGAAGAACCTCCCAGATATACTGGACTGTGTAGGGGTTTTTTTTTCTTCTAATACCCGTTCAAGCTCCCAAATAATGACACAGAGACCTACTACATTTACTAATAAGCATTAAAGCACTAAGCTGGGCAGATATTCATTTATTCTAACCCGTCTATGCTGGTCTGGACTGCTTCCCAGCCATGTGCCCCTTTACCTGACATCTAGTGTCTTCTGGGCAGCTTCTGCTCCATCTTTGTCCTTGTGGCCTCCTTCTCCTTCATCTTTTTCGTCTCTTTTCCTCTGGTCCCCGCCTGAGACCCCCTGGCTGGGGACGGAAGTCCTGCCTTCTGTCCTCCCTGCCCAGCTATTGGCTGATCAGCTTCTTTATTAACCAATCAGAGATGATGGAGAACGATTTTTCACACAATATTGAGTCAGAAGACTCTTCATAGAAATGACAATGTCCTGTCTGGACATGAAATCAGCATCTGAATACATAGTGCACAAGCTCATTCCCTGACAATGTACCCCACAAGAGAGCTGAACACCATCCCTGACCAGCACATTACCCTTTGTGAAACTTGTCTGTGTTTGTTTAGAGCAGTGGTTCTCAGCTTGTGGGCTGTGACCCTATGGAGGAATCACATATCAGATACCCTGATCTAGGTATCAGATATTTACAACTACGATTCATAGCAAGCATAGTTACAGTTACAAAGTAGCTTCAAAATGATTTCATGGTTGGGGGTCACCACAACATAAGGAACCATATTAAAAAGCTGCAGCATTAGGAAGATTGAGAACCAGTGATTTAGAGTCTGCTTGGCCCTCATGATTAAAAAAACAAACAAACAAAAAACAAAACAACAACAACAAAAAACAGGTTCTATGTTAGGGGAAAAAAAAAGCAGAGAACTGATGAGCTCTCAACTAAGGGAGGTGAAAGGCTGATATTTTCTGGAAAGGAAAAATCTATGTGCAGGGCCTATCTGGTGTCAGGAATAATGTTAGCAGGGTTAGGGACTCAGCGGCGGCTGAGGTCCACTCTTCGGAACAACACCAAGTCAGCTGTGGAGTGTAGATGTTCTTTTCAACATAATATAACTGGTCCCATGTACAAGATTTGGCAAAATCACACAATTCTGATAGCAAGAGTTATGTTGCCCCCGAATACAATTTCAGCTGTAAAATCAGGTGAACTCACAACCATGTCTCTCTTGCCAGTGACAGTTACATGCCAGTGACGGTTACATGCTACGTCTGGGGTTGTTCACTGGGCTTTGGTTCTGGCACTGTAACTCACTTGCTATGGCCCTGATGAAATTATTTCAGTGGCTAAGCCTCCTTCCTCCTCTGTAAGATGGGGTGCACATACACAGTGCAGATTTCTGGGGGTGGTCGTTAAGGACTGAATGAGCCTTAGTCATGGCTTGCCCACAAGTAAGTGCTTAATAGAAGTGTGATTGGTAGGAAAGACTCAAGGGCGGCAGCCCTCTCAGGGCCTGCAGGGCTTCAGCTGGTTCTCCCATGGTCATAAGTCTGCTTGTTCTGCACGTGGTTCCCAGGGAACTTGCTCTCAGTGGGGCAGACAGACAGCACCGGTGCAGGCAAAGCCACGGGCCTCACCTCCCCAGCATTGGCACAGTTGCTCTGTTTGCTTGGGGTCAAGCTTCTTTTACCTCTACCTCTCAGCTTCTCAACCCCCAGCCCCAGCACACATAACATTTCCTCTCTGTAGCCCTGCCTTGGAACTTGGGCATTAAAAAAAAAAAGAGGGTCTCCTAAGAGGAAAGAGGAATATTTTAAAACTCCTTAAATGTTCAAAAATTATATTTATTTATCGTTTGAGTGACTCTATGTGTGCGCGTGTGTTCCAAGACTTGCCTCAGTGCACGTGTGGATATGAGAAGCCAAGTTTCAGGAATCCTCTCCTTCCACTGTGAATTCCGTGCTGTGAGGCTTGAGGGCAAGTGTCTTTACCTGATGCCTCTCCTCAGTGGCCCAAGGCAGGCACACTTCACCTGCGCCAGACTGCGAGCTCCGAGAGGCCAGACCGGGTAACACTCACCTTCATTTCCCAGTAGTCACTTTCCGTTGGCCGTTTAGTAGGCTTCCAGTGGCTGTGAGCATCTACTGCCTTTGGATGGATTTGAGAGAACTTTCCCACCCTTCAGCTGTTCCCTTCTAGTTAAATCCCAGAAGCAGCAAACAAAACAGAAAGAAATAGCACAGTGGCGATGAGCTGTCAACATGTTCTAAGCACATGAGCCAGATGAGAGAGAGAGGCTGCCTGTTAGCAACCCGTGCAAGTGTCCTCTGCATGAGGCGGAAGCCTCTGGGAGCCCATGTGTGGCCTTCATGAAGCGGCTTCTTTGGATGAGTTTGGCCAAGTACTTTGAAGACACACCTCCCTCCCTGCAGACAGCCCCTCCCAGACTCTGGATATGTGTGAATGCAACTTTCAAGCGACCTCTGCTAATTTTTGCCCTCCAATGCCCCTACACTCTTGCTTTATGAGCATGCAGGCAGTTCAAAGGAGTATCTTGGTGGGACAGATCAATAGCATTGGCATTCCACCTGCAGAGATGCAGGGAGGTCGGCATACAGAGGAAGCAGCCGTTTTCTTCACGGCCTGTATGTTCGTGAATGCTTGGGTTCAGTGAATACCTGTCAGGTCTCTGCAGCTTGCATGTTCAGTGCTGTATTTAGTCCAAAGTTGTCTTCTTTCAAGCAGAGGCTGCGGCTGGCCTCTCTTCTGGCCTCTTTGCAACAGTGACTGTTCTGGCCTCTGCCGGATGAGGAGGAGAGGCAAGCACTTTCCGTGGCATGCCTGTTGTGGCTTGGATATTTACCTTCAGAAGTAGTGGGCTAAATTTTTATGTTCCCCAAAATCCAAATGCTGAAGTCTGACAACCTCCCACCTGCTGTTGTTAGAAGGCGGAGCCTTCAGGAGCTCATGAGGGCCTAAGTAAGGAGCATTCCTGAAAATAAAGACACCGATGGCTGGGAAGCTGGTGCGGTAGGTAAAGTGATGGGCTCTGCAAACACGAGGGCCTGAGCTTGGATTGCCCGTCCCCATGAAAAAGCTGGGAGCAGTAGCACATGGGTCGGCAGAAACAGGAAGGGTTCCCATAGCCTGCTGGCCAGCCAAACTAGCCTAGTCAGCGAGCAAGGGAAGGCTGCTTCACTGAACCCATTCAGGATCAGTGAAGAGAGCCTGTCTCCAACTAAGATGGAGAACAACTGAGGAAGATAATAGGTACCATCTGCTGGCCTCCACCAGCGTGACCACACACACGTGCACACACACACACATATGAACACACACACACAGGCATGGGCACAAAGAAATAAAGACATTGGGGCGCTCTGTTCACAGCCTCCTGCGGCAAAGAGCACTGTTTTAACTACCAGGTACAAATACAAAGCTGTTGAACTGAACTGGAACGTCTTGAAGCAGGTCGCCATAAGGGGCAGGGTGGAGACTTTGATTAAAACGAACGAAACGAAGCAGTGGGGGCAGTTAATTGAAAAAACGAAACCAAGCCTTCACTGCATACACAATAAGCCAGCTGCCCTCCTCAATCGGTCATATGTGCTGGTCTGTATGTTTACATTCACACTGCTTTTTCTCAGCTTTGACGGGCGTCTTGAGGCTGGGCCATTTCGTTCAGAAACGAGCCTCCAATGTCTGTGCCCAGGGATCCTGACTGATCTTGAATTCAGAAGTCCTTCATATTGGGTTTCAGGCCATACCAAAGCGGACCAGGTTCTCCCAGCATCCCTTGGCCCCTACCTGCTGTTGTCGGCATACCCCGCCCTCTAACTCTGAACTTTCCAGCCCGGGGGCAGGGCTTCCCTTCCCCTTTCCCAGGGGCTCTTCACTGTATAATTCAGACGTTGTGGTTCTCCCCTCTGCATCCGCTCTCATTCCTCTTTCTGTTTCTGTGTCTCTCCTCTCCCTCTTCTTTCTCTCCTCTCTCTCCCCCCTCGAATGGAGGCCTAGAGCTGCTCCCAGTAAACCTGCGTTCATATACCATTACTTCGTTTTCCAGGTAGCTCCTTCCGGCGTTTCAATCACTTTAGAACATAAAATGTGAGCGTTCGCCATTGAGCTCGAGTGTGAGGGACGTGGTGGGAGTCCCTGGTAGAAGCAGGAGGCAGCGCGGTTGTGCTCATTGCAGCGGCAGGTGTTAGTGGATTCGCCCTCCAGGTCTTTCCGGGTTTGGCTTTTCTGATGCTCCTGGACTTGCCCCTGACGTTGGGATTTCCTTCCCCGTGCTGCGTCGATACAGTGACCACACTGAAGCTTTGGCCAGGTCCTTGGGAGAAAGCATTCCAGAGGAGGTGAGCAAAACTTTGGTTTACAGATGTCAATCTTCACCAAACCCTAAAGAGCGCTCCTATATGCCTTTAGGTTATAAAAGGTTAACCTCTAGTCTAGTTATTTTTACGCCCTGTTTGTGGGAGAGGTGCACAGGTGTGCACCCACCTGTCTGTGGGGGCCAGGGACCAGCTCAGGGACCCTTTTTCATGATCTGTGCCCCTTGTTTTGGAGTCAGGGTCTCACTGGCCTGGAGCTTTTACTTATTAGGTTTGAATGACTGACCAGCAAGCCCCACAGATCTTTCCCCTGGGCAGTCATTTGCTTCTGGGCTCTTACACTGATTTCGCTCTTTTTCCTATGTCCTCTGAATTCAGGGACTCGTTCTGCAAAGTCGATGGGTCAGGCTCTGTTACCAGCTGGGAAAGGATTCGTCCATGTAGTTCAGCCTTGGAGACTTGGAGACAGAGGCAGGAGACAGATGAGCAGGGAGGGAGAGAGAGCCTTCCCTCATCTTCTCTTTCTGCTCAGGGAGTGGTGGCTGGGTTCCCCTTATTCCCTTTCTGCTAGCAGCCCTGGTGCTGCCCCTGACCATGCTGTCTCTTTTCTGTACCCTTCCAATAGCCCAGGCTTTAGCCACCACCAGTTGCTGCTAATCTATGATGGCCCCAATGTTCCTTATAGACTTTTAGCCTTTTCCAGTTCTATGTTAAATTCTCCCCATTGAGCTACCTACCTGTCATGGGGACCGGGTATCTGTTCATCGCCTAATTGGCACAGATTCCCAGGCAACATCCTCCCTCAACATCTTCCCAAAGCCAGCACAGGAAAGCTGAGGGACCAAGTTCTGTTAAAAACCAGCCAGAATTTTGGTTCTCACAGGCAGGAAAAGAGACACACACCACCAGTTCCTGGGCCCAGCAGCACGAATATAGATAGCTCTATGTTCTCCTTCGTCCAAGGCCTACACCAACAGCCCTTAATGGTTGGCAAGCACTGGTTTGTATCAGGCTTACCTGAGGAATTGTCACATGCAAGTATTTTTGTCCTATTGAAATGGCAATAATGACTTGACCCGTAGAAAAGAAGTGGGCGGGAAAAAGATAAGTACATTGCTCCTGATGATTGGCAGCCAATAATAAAGCTACCGCTTACTCCACAGTCACCATTTACAGCCTCCTACAGCTCTTTAAATGGCAATACAATGGCATTTTCTCCCACAATGCCTGGACTGACGCTCTCTCTCTCTCGCTCTCTCTCTCTCTCTCTCTCTGAGAGAGAGATCGATCATTTAATTTTCCAAACAACCTTGTAATGCGCAAGAAGGTAAGAAACTCGCCAAAGGTCGTGCCTTGAAGCCAGCCAGCTCAGCTCTGCAACTTGGGTTCACTGTCCACTCCGACAAGCTGGTTTTGAATGAGATGTGTGCTATTTTCATTTTACAAAGAAATTCAGGAGACGGAGGTTACCAAATAGTTTCCCCAAAGTCACCCAGCTGGGAACAGCTCTGGCAGCATTTGAACTCGGTACTGACGGATGGCAAGCCCTGGTGCCTGCCCCTTCCAGGCCCTCGCTTGCCCCTGAGGCTCTAATGTGCCACTTCTCTGGATTCTTTTGTCTCTTCCACAATGGTAATAATGCGCAGATCTGCACATGTCCTCTCCCACTCGTCAATCCCTTGCTGGATCCTGTGACTTACCCTCCTTACTATGCCTCGAGGCTTTACCGGTAAGGAAGAAGTTATTATGGCCTGCGTTAGGACTTCTAGCAACACAGGGATTTGGGTATCTCTTTCACCTTGTGTGCCACCCAGACTGGGACCCTCTCTCTCCACTCTCCAGACTTTCCTCTCAAATTTGGCATTGAGTAATGACCTTGCTTGCAGTGTATACGTGTTTTTGTGCTGTGTCTGCAGCCTGCTAAGACTCATGAACAGCACCCTCCGCTTGGTGTCTTAGGGGCAAGGGCTGTCATAATTAAATTAGACACAAGAGGGCGCCATTTCTTTTCCTCGCTGTTCATAGCTACAAGCACTTCTGGGGCCACAGATGTGAAATGCTATTCTGGACACAGTAATTAAACCACATTTAGTGCAATTTACCCAAAATAAATGAAATGATTTGTTTGGTGGAATAATGAATTCTATCATTTATTTAACCTCCAAATACAAAGAGGGACGCCTTTAAATAAAATGAATTAGTTTCGCAGATCTTCACTGGAAAAAAATCTCTGTTCCCGTTTGGACGGTGGCATATGAAAACCTAAAATTCCATTTTATGTTTTCCCAAGCACTGATTCCAGGCAGTCTTTACGAGTTGGAAGTCTTTGTGGAAACTTCAGAAAAAGTGGTAGGAAAACTGACAAACGACACGAACTTAAGGGTCCTTTCTAACATCATTCAGGCAGGTCGGGAAAATAAAGGTTCCTTGTTTCAGCAGAGGAGATTTAACTGGAGGGATTAACCTTGATTAGTCTTCTCTTCACAGGTAAGAGAGGGACAAGTACTACCAAAACAACCAGCATTGTAACCGCTGGAAAGAGGTCAGGACTAGCCAAACCAGGGCGCTCAGGGGAAGGGGTTCCTTGTACGTGGCAGATGATCACATTGACGGCACTGTTGATGGGCTCAGGGAAGGGCACTCCCTGGCAAAACTTAATGGAGAACCAGCTGTAGACAGAGACTTGTACACCTCGGCGGCTGGACCTCAGGGAAGAATACAGGATGGCAGCTTGGGAAGTAGGGAGGAAACAGCTTAACCCTCACCCAACCTCCCCTTCGGCTACTCAGCTAATATTTTAGTACACAGCTCACATAACACAGTTGCCTTGGGCCTGGGTTGTGGATGCTAACATTTTCTATTTCCTTTTACTACAAAATACATCCGAGAATCCCTCAGGTCCTGGCAGAGCGCTTGTGGAGAAGAAATATGATTTCTTTTGCTAAGCAGGACTAACCAACACCCCCCTTTTCCTGCCTGCTAGTTCGTGAGGAACAGAACCCCCAAGTGACCGGCTAATTTGTCTTCACTTTCACATCAGAAGAGCAACTTTTGTCACCCAGTGGAAGTATTTCTCTATTATGGAAACAAACCCCCACACCGGAAGAGCCCAAGGGTCTGGGACAAAAAGCCAGCATTTGGTAAGCGGCTATTTGGGTACATTAGCGAGAGATGCTCTCTTACACTCACCTTGGTCCCTGGACCCAGGAGCTCTGTCTATGAGGGAAAACGGGCCATTGTTGGTCACTTCTCCAAAGTACATGTGGCCTCCCACCTTCAGGGCCCTTCCCCCACACTGTCCTTAGCATGTTTGCTTTCTATAAGAGCCCCTGCTCCTACGGAACAGGAGCTGAAGCCACGGATACCAAGGACAAGAGCAGTCACATGCTTCACGGGTTAGGCTTAGTCCATTTTTTCTTGCGTTTATTGACTGATTGGTTTCTTTCTCCTTTCTTTTAAGGGGAGAGTGCTACAGTGAATATGTGGGGGCCAAAAGACAATTTGCTACAGTCTAATCTCTCTTTTTACCATGTAGGTCCTGGGAATTGAATTCTGGTCTTTGGGCTTGATGGCAGATAACTGTAACCTCTGAGTCATCTTGCTGGCCATATATGTGTGTGTATTTACATATTAAACAAAAATATTATATATGTACAAATATATGTATATTTACTTATATATATTTTTGTTTAATTTATTAAATATTACATATATATTAAAATGCCCAAGACTGGGTAGTTTGTAAAGAATAGAAGTTTACTTAGCTCACAGTTCGGGAGACTAGGAAGTCCGTGGTCACATGATCATGATGTTGCCATCTTTTCAGCAGCTGGCTGGCACAGCTGAGGCAGAGTGGCTGGGTGGGCAGTGGGGCAGGTCTCTCTCCTTCATCTATAACAGGCACCAGACCCCTCAGGGGGACCAGCCTCCCAGCCATCCCTGATATTAATAAGTTCTCAAAGGCCCGCCTCCAAATTCCATTAACATATTTGAGGGGCAGGCAGGCTTCTCACAGGCAACTTTTAGCAGAGGTTGAGGAATCACTGGTTCTTTTGTTTTGGTTTGGCTTTGTGACGGCAGAGAAAAATGCATCAGGTGCCAGCGTCGTGGAAATGAAGCCGGATGTACAGCAGATGCCAAGTGTCATAGATGTGCCATCAGCCCTTTGACGGCTTTTCTGTTTACTTGAGGACAGGTGATAGACCAAGGTGGGTCAGGTTGTCACCATGTCTTCATTTCAGCTCGGGCCGTGACTTGTCTCTGTGATTCTCTCAGTTGGGAGGCTGAGGCAGTGGTATTGTTGTGAATCCAAAAGCCAGCCTGCACCATAAAGTGATTTCCAGAGCAGCTCACACTATGGCATGAACACCTGTATCAAAAAAAACAAACAAACCAGGAATAAATAAAAATAAAAGCAAACAAGTCACTTAAAGTGCTATATAGCCACTCCACTTACCATTTAGGACAGAAGTCTAAGAACTAATTCTCTAACTGGGGGCCAAAAGAAATGCTCCCCAGGTCTCACTCTAGTTCTGAATGGGTGCTTGGTTTTGCACAGTACAAAAGCCTCTGCCTTCACTTTGGCTTAATTGAGTTTTTCACATGTCAGTGGCTTGCTTTGTGGTCAAACTCTTATCACTCTTATGAGGCTGGAAAGAAGAAAATGGAACTATTCTTTAAATATACATATTCACATTTCCTCCCCAAATGAGGGTCTATTGTATACCAAGAATGAAGCAACCACTGAGCTTCCCATTACATGTGTCTGTAGAGCAGGCCAGCCTTTGTGGCCTGGTAGACTAAAAACATGAGCAAAAACCTAATTCTGTAGTTTATGGCCTCGTGGGAAACCCAGGCCCATTCTAACCCCTCCTCTGGTCTGGGGTGTGTGGTGAAGTGTATCACGGAGCTTTCTATCTTTCCTCGCTAGGATCACATACCTTAGGCACTCCTGGGGGACACATATGCTGTGTACCGTTCAGAGCAGACCTGGCCTGTGCTGTGTGTCAGAGTCAAGGGAAACTACCGAGGGAAGGGCCTGGCGTGAGTAAAGAACTCCAGGAGCTGGCCTGGAGTGGGGCCAGGGCAGGCCTCTCACCCAGTCCTTAAACAAGGGCCAGTTCTTCGAGGCTGCCTCAGTGAGCACAGAGGGGTCAGTGCCACACAGAAAGGGTGCTGCGATCAGGTGTGTGTGACCCCTAAATCCATGTGTGACCGTAGGAGGAGGTAGGGCTTTGGAAGACGGTATGGCATATTAGACAACTATGTCTCATCACAGTGGCAAAATGCCGGGTAGAAACCGCTTGTGGAAAGGAGATGTTTATGTTGGTCATGGTGTCAGCAGCTTCATTATAACAGGAAAGGCAGACTGGAGGGGCCCTGGCTGAGCTAGCAGCAGCCTGTGATAGGGACTTTTTCATGAGGCCAGACCACCTCTTTACCCCGGGGGCCTTTCACAGGCACATCCAGGGGAGAGGTTTTGAAGTGCTTGAGATACTTATTTTGTTGAGATACCTACCAGCTGATAGCAGGTCAAGAGAATCAAAGTAGTGACAGACTTCTCAGGGTCTAAGGCAGGCGGAGAGGGTCCTATGCAGGGGCTGTGGACTGAGAGGCAAGGTTTTCTATGCCCTTTCCCCTCACAAGATGACTCACAAAGGCCTGTGCCAGGATGGAAGCTCTGTGAGTAGAGCTTGCCTGTTAAAACACCACTGGACATGTGACATGAGCCAGGAGTAAACTTGGGCTGTGTAAAGAAGTTGAAATTTGTGACTGTAGCCTAACCTTGCCTATCCTGATGGATGCAAAGTCCCCAGATGTCTGGAGTTGCAAAGATTGTATGCCACAGAGGCTAGTCCAGCCTCTAGCAAGCCCAGACAAGAGTCAGAACACAGTTTAAGTATAGTGCTCATTACTGCCTGAAATTCAGGCCGAATCACTACCCTATTGGCTTCTTCTGTCTTAAAAGTTGTTACTAGATTGATCTTGGGTTCCATAATTGCCAGGGATATGTCACTGCCATGAAAAATGATGGAAGGTAATTAGGACTGAGCTCTACAGAGCTTGCTTTAAATAAAAAAAGAACAGCTAACTCTCATTTAAGGGCTCTGACAATTCATCTGGGTCCGGACGGTGGCCCTGGATCACCCTGCGAAATGGCAAGAATGTGGGGACATCCGGGAAGCACCAAAGCTGGAATGGTGAGCATGCTGTGTGTTCCTTGCTTGTCCCCGACACCCTGTGCTCTCAGACTCTTATTTCCTGTGATCTTCACAGGAGGGAACCAAGTGGTCTCAGTGAGTTGGGATTTGGAAATTTGTGGCCACAACCAACGGGATCTGGTTGGTTAGAGTAGCTGCCTCTCAGTCCACAGCCCCTGGATAGGACCCTTTCCACCTGCCTTAGACCCTGAGAAGTCTGTCACTACTTTGATTCTCTTGACCTGCGATCAGCTGGTAGGTATCTCAACAAAGTAAGTATCTCAGGCACTTCAACACCTCTCCCTGGATGTGCCTGTGAAAGGCCCCAGGGGTAAAGAGGTGGTGAGGGAAAGTCTCTGACTTACAAGCCTGTGCTAGGTTGGCAAATTGCAGCTCCTGGCTAAATCCAGCATCTGTACAAAAGGTTTACCGGAAGGCAGCCATTCCGTTTGTCTGTCCATTCCTTCACTGCAGCTGGCTGTGGCACTGAATCTGCAGACGGGACAGTTGCCTGGCTGTCTATCTGGCCCTTTCCAGAAACAACTTGCAGAGCTCTTTCAAGTGGATTCTGCGTCTTTCTTGGAACCTGATTCTGAGGATTTCTCTCTTAAGGGCCAGTTCTGCGAGGCTTCTGAGAATTGTATTAATGGGGAAGATTCAGATGACAGGGGACTAGCCCCAGGAAGGGGGTGACAGCTATCTGCTTCGGGATCCCAGCCTCTGGCAGCTGCCTTCTCTGTCAGTTTAGAAGTGGGGTCTGCCTCTTGTTATCTGTGCTCCCGGGAAAGTGAGAGGGCAGGGGTGACTCCCATCACCACGCTTGGTCCCCAGAAAGAGGAGACCAGGCCTTTCTCTGACTGCTATGCTCCCCACACCTACCTTCCCGTCTGTGCCAGGGAGAGCCCTTGCCTTCTGTATGGCCGGGAGTCTGCTGTGGTATAGAAGCTGACTTTGTCTCTTTAGGTCCTCTGGGTTTTCTCATGACAGCAAGCAATTCTGCGCAAGCGCCAAAGAAACCCTTTGCTGCTGTGTCTCTCTGTAGACACAGATGAAGGAAATGGTACAGGAGTTTATGAGGGTCCCTTGATTTTTTTTGTTTTTTACAGCTAAGGGGGATAGTGAGAAGTCAAGGGTCAGCCAGGCAGGAAGCTCCCACACACCAGAGGGATTTCCACAAAGATGTATCTACTGTGTGAAATGCCCAGGCTGCCTCATGCTAGCAGTTAGAGCTGCCCATGTAAGGGTCCCAGTGAGCCACTGTGCCGTGAAGACTGCATCTTCTAAGAAGTACAGTGGCCTGGACCTCAGTCCTCATGTGGGCAATGAGCCGAATCCTTCCATGATCTGTAATCACTCAGGCTGGATACTGTGGCAATCACAGAGACCTAGCCTACGTTAACATCGGAGTGGTACCTCTCTCCCAAAGCCATCTTGGGCCAGGAGTGGTCCTGACCTCTATGCTTGGAGGTCTGAGGAGGAATCATCCACAATCTGTCTTTCAGTTCTCAATGGAGAGGGTAGGGAGATCATACATGGCATCACATCCTTCCTCCTGCTCCGGGGTTGTCATGGAAACATATTCAATTCATCTCAGCAAATATGGGCAGTGTCTGAGGAGCAAGGCATGTCCCCACAGAAGCTGGAGGGATGAGGCTACAAAGATGAGTGTGACATGGCTGCTGTTGTCCTCAAAGCCGCAAAGCAGAGACAGGAGTAAAGAAACAACCCTGAAGTAAGATAGACAGTATAGCGGCGGAGTGGATAAAGGAATCACAAGATGACATGTCTGGATTTACGTCTGACCTCAGCCACAACAAGCAAAATGACTGGTTATGTTCACTAATGAACTCTTTAGGAAGCATTGGCTGAAGACCCAGTGGGTACCATATAGCCAAGAATCAGGGATAGATGAGTGGCTTAGTTTAAAGGAGAACTTTAACTGGTAGAACGTACATGCTCTAATGGAAAGACTGAAAGTGAAACATGGAAATAAGAAAACAGACAGATGGGCACGCCGACTTAGCCCGGTGGCAATGAAGAGGAGGGATATCAATTTAATGAGAGTGGTGGGAAGTTTGATGAGGCACTGTGTATAAGTTAGGGCTGGGGGTGTAGCTCCACAGGAAAGGGCTTGACTAGCGCGCCTGAGTCCTTAGGATTCATCCCCAGTGTAGTTCTATTTCCAGCACCAAGTTCATACACACAAATTATCTCGAAGCCCAGCTCGAGGGAAACTTCTCCTCAATGTTATTTAGTAGAAAATCAAAACCCATGGAGGTGATATGTCCTGATGGATTTGAGGTGAGTGGGGGAGGGGGGTAGATAGGGACCAGGACTTTACCCAGCTCTTGCAAAAGAGTGAGGTTCCAGGAAGCAGACTGCATGGTTGATGTCCTTACTCTCGGTTCCTGTATGTCCCAATAGTGTTCCTTTCAGAAGTTTATCCACATTCGATTAGAAGAGCTTGAATGTCTTTCTTCTAATCTATACATGATATAAAGAGAAGGGCAATCTCCCTTCTTCGCCATCCTTCCCTAGTGTCTAAATGAGATGTGGCGTGGCATTTCACATTTCACACACTCACGCATACATGGTTGATGGACAGTGGGAAGGCATGAGAGACAGTAAGTATAACATGAATCTGGGTATGTGTGGGAACGGGTAATGGACCAGTAAGAACCTGGGACCCAGGCAGAGAAGTGCAGGGAATGAAATGGACCAGCTGAGACAAGGCACATGAGATCTTTAAAACCTGATGGTCTCGAATGACACTGACACAGAGGTCTGTCTGTTTCTGCTCTTTGGAAGTATCCACAATGGGAGATGAAAAGAAATAGTAGTCCCCTGACCACAGTGTGGGGATGAAGCCAGCTTGCTTGTGGTTATCAGCCACACTGTCTAGAACCCTAGACTCCTTTACTACATGTAAGAGCAGATGCCTAGGGAACATAATCCGCTCAGATATTAATCATAATAGAAGATAGATACTTGATGCCTATGACAGGCCCAGTGCTTTTGCTAGTAATCTTTGTTAGTCACTGTAACATCCCTGTAGCTATGAAGTTCTTAGCACTCTTGTTTAAATGTGAAAGTCTGATGCTTAGAGGTGATAGATAAATGACCTATCCAAGGTCACACAGGTAGTAACTGCCAGAGCCTGTGCTTGAAGTCCACCCCCACCTCTGACAGCTAGAGCAGCAGCTGTCCACATGCTCTTGGTGTGATCTTTTTATGTTCCTCCAAATTCATATGGTAAAATCCCAACCCTTGGGGTGACGGTGGTGAGAAGTGACATTGAAGAGGTTGCTGTGTCACGAAGGTGGAGCCCGCTGAGAACAATGCCCTTCCACAAGGTTTTGAAGAGATAGCATGACTCTACAGGGCAAACACAGCTGGAAGGCAGGATTTATGAAGCAGAATAGGTCTCCTCCAAATGCCAAATCTTCCAGCGACTGACCTAGGACCTCCTAGCCTCTAGAACCACGAGAAAAAAAATATTTCAAATAATGTACTCAGTTTATGATATTCATTGTAGCAGCTTGAAGAGAGTAGGAGACCACTTCCCATCTGCCAAATTATGTCTAATTATTGCCTTAGCCCTTTTCTTCTTGGCAGTAGAGGCGGAGGCAAGAATTGGGTACTGATGGTTCCTTTGGGAATGACATAGTCTGGGTAGGAAGAAAGTGGGTGGGAGCAGAGACAAGGTGGGAGTGTCCCTGTGTGGGCCACTGCTTGATGAAGGGTATTGAGTGAGTGTTACCCAAGGCCGTCTGCAATGGGACGGATCACCTCTGCTAAGGTGTTAGACCTAATCCTAATTTCTGTAACGACAGCTAATGTAGACCAAAAGTTCCACCAGATGTAATTAAGTATCTTGTAATAATGAGCTCATCCTGGACTATCTGGATGGGCCTGCCGTTCAATGTCAAGAGATCTCCAGGGCAGATGGAGAGACAGAGGAGGAAGCAGCATCAGCACTGGGAAGGCTCACCTGAAAGGGGCAAGAAGCTGAATCATCCTAGAACAGTGGTTCTCAACCCGTGGGTAGCAACCCTTCTGGAGGTCAAACAACCCTCTCCCAGGGGTCACCTAAGACCATCCGAAAACACAGATATTTATATTATGATTCATAACTAACAAAAATTGCAGGTTTGAGGTACAATAAAAATAATTTTATAGTCACGGCCACAAGAGGAACTGTATTAAAGGGTAGCAGCATTTGTAGGGCTGAGAACCACTGCCCTAGACCCTATATGAAATATGCTCGCACCCAGATGCATACTTCTGGCCTACAGACCCATGAGAGAGTGCAGTTTCTGTTTAAAACCACCCTGTTTGGGGCACCTTGTTTGCATGGCCTCCAGAAATTAACGTCATGTACTCAGTCATGTGAGATGCCTTCACACAGTCTATTCTAAGAAGCCTAGACGTCCACACAAGAAACAAAGAGGGTGTTTATCTATCTGAAGCGAATCTCTTCTTTGCTCCAGAAGGGAATGACTTCCTCTTCCATGCAGCTGGAAGCTACAGGGCCTGGGTGGGAGCTACTTGAAAAGCCGGAAGCCATCTCCCTAGGTAAAGGGCTTCATTCAAGACCACAAACATGGCAAAAGACATAAACTTGAAGCAGGTCACATGGCTGATCTGCCTGCAGACAGCAGTCTTTACTGAGGGGTGTCTGAGCTTATAGCCAGACATCTGAGCAGGCCTGGGTGCTGAAGCTGGCCAGGTCCAGGTAGAATTCATGGGTTCCAAAAGCCACAAGATACAATAAACAGTGAGGTATCACATGGTATACCAAGGACAAAAGGAGTAAAAACATAATTGATGTCATACCATAAGACCCTCTTTCAGCCATCTTAGTCCCAAAGGTCCTGTAGAGTACCCACCAGTTGCCCAATGTGACGTCATGTCAGCTGACCAAGCTAAAAGCGAAGCCAACAGGCCAGCTTTTTTGGCATCTGCTCCATGCCTGCTTCCTTGTCTTAGAGTTCACCCTAAAATGTGACAAAACCATGGGATTTTTGACCACCTCTGACAGGACAGGTGGTCATGGGATACAATAACAGGGACCAGTTGTACATGAGCATGGTCCTTCCATCTTGAAGAACCACAGAAGAAACTCCCCACCCCTGACCCCTGCTTCTTTCCCAAGAGTCAGTAGTGTTTCCTGTTTGTGTTCATGGGGCCAATGCATAAAGAAGAGGCCAAAATAGCGGTGAAGGAGACATGTGCCCAGGAGTCCTGGGTTGCAGGACCAGCAGCAGAGGCTACCTACCCTTGATCTTGCAGGAGCGTGTATTGGTTTGCTAATGCTGCCTAACAACATGCCATGGTCTCAGCATCAAATGTGTTTTCTCACAGTTCTGAAAGCTAGAAACTCAAGGTCAAGTTGGCAGCAGGCTTGGCGTCTTCTGAAGACATTTTTTGTTTGTTTGTTTGCAGTGTCCTCATGGGGCCTTTAAACACATATGGCCCTGAGGTCTGTGTACTTTTGCTAGGGACAAAAGACCGGTAGGGCTTTTGAGAGTTGGGGTGGATTAGGACTGAGTTAATATGTGTCCACTTAAGTAGACCATGGGATACCTTCATCTCTGACCTTATTCTGGAGTTCCATGGGAGGCTTCTTCTGGATGCGCTTGGCATTCACATCAGCAGACTGTGTGAAGCTGATTTTAATTCCTATTGCTGGTGGTTCTCGTCCAATCAATTGAAAGCCCAAGACCAACGAAAAGGTTTTCTTTCCTTTGATTAAGAAAGAATACTTCTTGACTGCTGTCCTTTTCTCCCGGACCTTGGGTTTTGCCCACCTTGGAACTCTTGTGGAAACATCGGCTCTCCTCAAGCATCTACCTGGCAGCCTTCAGGCTCAAACAGTATTATTTCTCTTGGGTATATGCTCTTTGATTGGATTAGAGCTATACCACCTGCTTCTCAGGGGCTCCATATTACCTAGCAATTCTTCACTTTTGAGATTTTTTTTCTGGTCTCCCAAACTGTATGAGCCAATTCCTTGCAGCAAGTATGTGTGTGAGTTCATGCCCTTGTATGCATGCATGCATTCTATTGCTTCTCCAGGAAAGACCCTGGAGAACCCTGAAGAATCGAGCATCTACTCAAGAGTTTCATTTAATCATCCTCTTTGAGACCTGGATTCCTAACTACAGTCCCACTCTTGGATAGTGGGGTTTGGGATCCAACAAAAGAACTCGGGCAGGCTCCAACTTGGTTCCTAATGGTCATTAGATAATCCTCTCTGTCCTCAGCCATTGCTCCTTACAGCAGAGAGTGGACTTGACTGCTGACTTAGGATGTAAACCCACATACTAAGTCGAATGGTCCATGAGAAGATGAGCAGGCACTGGTGCTCTATGTTGTCATAGTATGTTCTATTTCCAAAGAATCATGGAACCCAGACTTGGGCTAATGTGGATATCAATGCTATCAAGGTGATGGGTAACTTTGGGGGCTCGCCCCACCAGATCTTAGTTTGCCCACTTCCAGCTGACATTAAAATAATGCCATTTACCCTGCCTGGGAAAGTCATTCAGACCAGGTGGGGGTCATCTGGTTTGGCAGGGTGTCAGCTGCTAATCTGGAAGAATTAATGCAGTAATAATTGGGCCGTAGTCAGCAAGCACTAATTTCTTTCACTATATCAAATCAAGCCCCATGACTGTTTCTAAATAAACATGCCATTCCCAGAATGTTGAATACCTACCCCCAACATGCACACACACCAGCAACTGGGTTCTGAATAGCTCTGCAAGGGTCTGGGTAGCCCAGTGTTGAGTATCTGACACATTTTTAAAAGGAAGAAGTTGAGTATCCAAGGGTGGTCCTACAGGGAGGACTCTGTCCAGGAGTCTTTGTCTCCACAGCAGGTGCAGCCCTTGTCATTCTCCTCTCTGGGGGAGATGCTACTGTTTCAGCCTTGCTGAGGGAAGCCTCAAGTGTCACTGTAGTCTCACTGGAGCTAGAGGCCCCTAGGTCAGCTGGCAAGTAAGCCTCGGAGGAAGGCTCCAACAGACTCTCACGTGCAAGCAAACAGGAAAACCAAAGAGAGAGTGGAGGGCCAGCAATCCAGGGAGCTCATCTTTGCTGTGCCTGGAGGGGAAGCTGCCAGATCTCAGATGCTGATAATCAAGGACCCAAGGACGGACCAGATGGATGAGTGATGTCCAGCGGGCTGGGGGCGGGGGTGGAGGGAGGGCTGGCTCTGCAAGTAAGATGTGTAACTGCTTGCTGGGGACTGGAGGGGCCCTGCCATTCTCGTTGGGGAAGGTTCTCTGTAAAGTCACAGAGGTCATCGTTCCTCTCCCCTCCTCCCTCCCACACTTACCTGCTCCTGTCGTGAACACCCCCTCGGGCCAAGCCCTAGGCTTGATGCTGGGGAACAGAGCAGACACAGCTCCTGTCTTCACCCTTCTCCTCCGCTGGGTGTCTCCTCCCTGCTTTTCCTCCCCCTCCCTGCCCCTCCTCTGTCTCTCCTTGTCCTCTCTAGGATTAAGAGCTACATGACTTTGGTAAGAAACTTCATATTCGGTCAATGGAATCAGTGCTTTTGAACCTCTCATTAGCTAATCTCCAAATAAGCAACTGAGGATGCAACGCTATTTCTTTCTCCTGTAACTTCCATGTACACACAGGAGGGGCATCCACCCTGAGATACAGCTCCCTAATTTGCTGCCTGGCACCCTACTCCCCGGGAGCGGCTTATCCACCCACAGGCTTATAACATCAGTGTCTTATAAAGCTTCTTCCGAATTCCTCCTCTTCCTTCCTGTGCTTATCCTGTCAATCAGGATGAGAGAAATTAAGTTGTGTGAGTCTGGACATCTCCCTGTGGTGCCAGCTCATAGTCCCAGAGCTGTGGGCAAAGCTGCAAGGTCAGCATGTTGCCTGGGTCTGGATTCAGATGCAGAGGGCCATGCAGAATGAGACTCTGGATCCACCTTCCCCTCTCAGGAGCAATGACAGCACACCCCGCACACCGGTGGCACACTGCCCAGTGAGCCCAGACGAGGGACCCGCTCTCCTGATCACCCAGCCTCCAGCCATGGGCTCTGGGCAGAGCTGGGTTTTGTCCCCACAAAGGGAAGATTTCATTGCTATGACTGCATCACACTCTTAGCCCTGAGGTACATCTGCGTAGAAGGGACACCTGTTTTCAAAGTCATAGGGAGGAGCTATATATGACAACTCTGATTAGAAGTTACGAACTGACTTTTAAACATGTTTAAAAATTTTTTTTTTGTTAGTTTCAGGGTCTACTTTAGAATTATCATGAGTTTAGTGCCACTTTTTCATTTTGTTTTTTCAAGAGAGAGTTTCTCTGTGTAGCCTTGGCTGTCCTGAACTCACCTTGTAGACCAGTTTGACCCCTAACTCACAGCCACCTGGCTGCCTCTGCTTCCCCGTGTGCTGGGATTACAGGCGTGTGCCACCGTGTCTAGCTAGTGCCACTTGTCTTCCGTTGGGTACCAGAGTTTATTCTTCTGGTCTGCCAGGCACCTGGGGCTGTCCTAGGGGCAGTGTGTCCTATCTTTGCAGTGGTTAGCTATTTTTCTTTCCACACTGACTTCGGCCCTGGTGATGTGAGGTTTTGGATAACAGAAATGTGGGCAGCTGGGTTCAGTGATTCACTTTTGTAATCCCAGCACTTGGAAGGCCGAAGCAGGAGGCTTGCATCAGGCTAGTTTAGGTTACCTATAGTGAGTTCAAAGCTAGCCTGGGCTACATATCAGGAAACTGTCTAAAAACAAATAGAAGGCAAAACTGGCAGAGTAGTGACGCATCAGCTATAAACATCGGCTCTATGAAACATGGCGCATTTCTGCCAGCCGCCCTATGGTCTGCCTTCTGCACTGACATTGCCCTCGGGGAATGGTTGCTCTGAAATCAGACAGGTACAGAAACCCTAAGCCTGACCTAAAACCTGGGGGCTGGACAAACATGGACAACGGTAGCCGAGTGCAGCCAAGTCACAAGTGTCAACGAACAAGTGTGTTGCTCTGCAGCACTGTCCCAGTAACAGTTCTGGATCGCCTGAAGAGAGGGTCTCTCGTAGCCCAGGCAGGCTTTGAATTTGCTGTATAACTGAGCATGACCTTGAACCCCTGACCCTCCTGTTTCAAAGTATCACATGGTGGGATTGCCTCGGTCTACCATCATGCTTAGTTTTGCCTAAGTTTGAATACACAGAAATTGTCGCAATCACACCACGAGGTTTATTTTTACTTTATGTGAAATAAAATAAAGACCCTGAAGGTTAAACAACTTGCATGAACTAGTGCTGGTCTATTCAGTGTCGACACCCATATGGACCTCGGTCCAAAGATGTTCCATTTCTGCCTGAAGGATCCTTTTAATTAATTAATTCATTGCTTGTTTTAATATTTTAAGTGTGTGCAATGTGGTGCCTGTACATGTTTGTGTGCATGTGTGCTGCATGTACACATTTATTTGTATCTGTGCACATGCGCTTCATGTATATGATTGTGTGGGCGTGTGCACATGTGCTGCACATGGAGGCCGGAAGGTGTTATCCTCTATCTCTATCGGCTCTACTCTTTTGAGACAGGGTCTCTCTCCTGGAACTCACTGACTGGCCTAGGCTGGTTGGCCAAGCAGTGTCAGGAAATCTGTCTGACACCAGGGCAAGGGACAGAGCTGTATGCCTCTGCTGGCTTTTACACAGATCCTAAAGATCCAAACTCTGGTTATCATGTCTGCCCAGCCAGTACTTTACCAACTTTGTCATATTCTCTGCCCTCTGTTCAGCAAAAATGATGCCAAAATAGCAGGTGCCTTTCTTCTGCTTCCCAAAGCAGAGAAGGAAGCAACGGGCTTCCAGTTTGCAAGACTGCCAAGTGACCTTTCTTCCATGTTGTCAGCTCTCATACCACAGTGTGTTGACACACTTAGATCTTCCTTTTCTCCTGTGCCCACTCTATACTTGCTGCTGTTAAAAGTCTGAAGGCTTTGACTAGAACTCCTGTCTTTTCGGCTGGAAATACCTATGGCGAAGGCCGCGTTTGGCTTGGCACCTTACTTGTTGTCAGTGCAATCAGCTAGTACCAGATGCAGATCACTGAGCCAAGGAGCAACCTCTCTCCTGACAGCTTCGTGGGCAGAAAAAAAAAACCACCTTCGTCTGATGTGTTGTTCAGGGGAAAAAGCAAAGTGAAGAACAGTGTGTGTTGTATGCTATTATCTGTGTATCTAAGGAGCTAATCTATCTCTGAGTGTTACATCTATGTAGGATGTCTCCAGGAGGATAGTCTAGAAATGTGAGAGGTTGGGCAAGAGCAGGAGAAAGATGACTTCTGGATGACTGAGCCTTTAGCGCTTCCTACATTGCTCTCAAAATTATGGATCAGCTCTTTAGAGCAAGGGTGTCTGCCCCAGCCTGCCTGCCATTCCCAGGAGCCCCATGCTTGTGTCTTCCGACTTTTAAAAAGTGATTCGAGAAGAGGAAGTAGCCTAAGAAAAGGAGGTGCTTTATGGAATATTCTCTCTCTTTCCATAGTTGAGGCCATATAAACATCCCGAAAGTCTCTGGGTGAGGAGAGGCAAAAGGAAGTGACCCGGACTGCAGCCATTGGCTTCCACAATAGAAAGTGTTGCTTCATTCACGAACCCCAGGCTGTAGAGGGAAAGACATGAACCATTCATTTGGGCTTATGTTTAAAGATCCAACACATCCTCAGATTTTGCCCCGAACGGGACACCTCATTTGAACAGTCTTAAAGGTTCACCTGGACCCGAAGGGTGTTTTTTTCTGCTGAATTCTAATCCTATCATCAGAGTTGACTGATTGTTTCAACAACAGACATCTATGTCCATTCATAAAAAAAAAATAAAGCAAAGTAAATAAATCAACTTCCAAATCCCGTCCTTCTGCAAACACCAGCTGCACAGGAAGAGGAAGGCAGCCTGCGAGCAGCCCCTGGAGCACAGGCTTCGCTGGCGGTGGAGGAGTGCAGAGCCAAGCTGCTGGCAAGACCATCAACAGCCCACAGGAAAGAGCCCTGGCGGAAGGCAAGGAGGCAGAACAATTGTGTGAACTTAGCTCCGGTCCTCACCGTGAACATCTGGCCACCGCGCCGTGTCACTTCTCCGACAGAAATCTTTTCTGGGATTCCACACACAGTGGCACTCTCCGCCTAAGGGGCTGGGGAGGACTCCCTCAGAGATGGAGGGAGCACAGGCTCACCTCAATAGCAGAAGCAGTGGAGCAGGTGAGAAACAGGGTTTCTGAAACCATCCCGTCCATAATGCCCAGAGCTCTGCCCATTCTTTTATGGAGAACATCAAACAAAAGCTGGAAGAGAAGAGGTCGCTGGGAAAGCCCTTCTGATGAGGGCCAAAGGGGGGGGGAGGGGAAGCAACCCAAATGTGGAGGACGTCATTTTGGGATTGGCCCTTCACAGGGAAGACCACTGTGCTTCAACCAGCGCGCTTGCAGACGCAGATGTCAGGGACGCGCAGTTTATTTTTATAGTTCCGCATCTTACATTTCCCCCCACTGATTCCCTTATCTTCCTCTGCATCAGAACAGCCAAACAGGATTCAAGTGATGCATTTGGATGGCTTGCTTCCCTGCATTGTGTCTAGACTCAAGCCTGGAGCAGACACTTAGCTCCATGGTGGCCATCGTCTCTTCAACCTCACAATCTTGGGTCTCACAGTTACATCTTTTAACTGGAGGACTTTGAACAACATCCTCTCGGGCTTACAAATCAGTGTGGTGGTAATTATGCTTGCAGATCAGCTATTAAGTTTATGTGCTTGTCAAATTTTGACTCTATGCTCCATTGAAATGTAATTAGAGCTACTTCGAGCTGGTCGGGCGCCAATGTTCAGACGCTGGCGAATCTTGGTGACCGCAGGCTTCAGGCTCAGCTCACCCTGGGACTCCCTTCCGCTGGTCTACCTGCATCAGGGACTGGATGAGCGGGATACAGAGTTGAAAGGAAATAAAAACCACGAGGAGCCAGAAGGAAATCAGTGGGGTCAAAAGCCAGGTCCGACATTTCCTCTGGGCAGAAGCAGCTGATGGCAGGATTTTAGATTGGAGCAGACTGGACTGGCACACTGTACAAGTAAGAGACTTAAAACTTCAGTCAACAGTCAGCTTACTATCTTTAGGAAAACTCACACAGAACCAGCGCTTCGCTAGCCCTGCTCTAAGCGGTTTACAAAGACTGACAGTTTTCATTCTCATAGCAATGTGCTAGATAAGTACAATCCCTATGCCCAAATATCAGGTGGGAAAATCGAGCATAAAAAATAAAATAATGTGCATATGGCAAGAGGAAGAATATTTTTTTTAACTTAATTCTTTCACCAGATCTGAGTTTCCTCTGCTGGAGATCTGCCTCCCACCCCTTGTTTGGTTGACAAACTCTTCCTCATCCTTCGGCTCATAGCTCAAAGGCCTCCTTATCTGCCTTCAGTGAACTGGTGACCTCACCTTCATTCCCGTCTTCCTGGAACAACTTATGCGCTTCTATGCTAGCCCTTAAAACATCGGAACATCTCTGTCTGTAAGCCAAGGGGCACACCTTACGTTTCTTCGGCTTCACTGCGTCTAGGATATGCTGTCTGGAAACCAGCTGGCAATCTTGCAAATTCTGCCTGATGGGCTCTGCCTCTGCCCCTTCACCAGAGTCCGTTCTTCCTTGTCCCTTTAGGACCCAGCTTAGCGATCGGCTCCTGTGGAAGCCACCCTCACCCCACAAACCTTGGGCATCACCAAGTCACGGTGGGCCTGAGCACAGACTGACAGAAGGGTCTCCAGCGTCTAAGTTCCTCCCTCAGTCACAGCTGAGGTCGTAGCGTGCTTCAGTCTACCGCTCTACAAAACTGGAACAACGCCGATACCTCATAAGCTTTCTGCATGTTTATTTAAAAGGATTGTGTATGTGTGCATGTGTCGATGTATACGTATGTATAACTATTACACATATACATGTAACAACAATTTTTAAAAGAAGTCATAAATTTGAGAGAGAGCAAGGATTTGGAGGGAGGGAAGGGGGAATAAAGTAATTACGTACATGATTATATAAATATATACATATATAATGTGTATTGTATATGAGGTAATTATATATATGATTTTTTTAAAGATTTATTTACTGGCTTCTGGGCACAAACATAGTCCATATACATACATGCAAGCAAAGCATTTCATATGTATAAAATAAAAATAAATAAAATTTTAAAAGCATTGAAGGTTGTGCCTAGCAAAAATCAACAATGCATTTGTTCATTATAAATGTAGTGACTATTTTTGATTAATTTACCTACTTATGTCATCAAAAATAGGTATAAAGCCAGCAAGAACTCCATTTTTCTACTCGTTAGAGAAATTAATAAATGAACAAAATGTGACAGGCATTAAAACATCACCTGAGTCCAGCTGGCCAGCGTTCAGACAGTGTCAGCGGAGACCTCCGCCACAAATAGAAACTCTCCGTCATCACACCCCCAGCTCAGGAACCCTCACAGAGGAGCGGGCAGAAAGTTGTGAGAGCTCAATGTTGGGGGAGGGGGGCAGAGTTAAAGTGTCTTCTAGTCCTCAGGAGCACAGGGCAGCTGGGACCGCCTGTGTAAGCCCTGCTCAAGATGGAGCCTGTCAATGGGGAGGGGTCGGGGAAGCCCATGCCTTTGAGGAGTCATTGACGGTTGGTGGCTTCCGGGGCAGGACTGGTCAGTTTTCATTAAGGGCATGGTCCCCCCGTAGGTCAGCCAAGCTCCAGTGGATGGCCTTGGCCCCATGAGTGCAAGGGCAGCCCAAACTGGGCTTGGTGGGTTATGGGGAGGGGAGTAGGGGTGGATCGAGAGGTCTTGGGGGAAGGCGGGGGCAAATACGATCAATGTACTTTTCACGAAATCCTCCAAGAATTAATACAAATGTGGTTTTAAAAGCACTTAAAAATTACGTTGCTACAGTTTTCAGTTGGCATAAATGACCACCCGGGGGTCTCTGCCCATGGGCTGTAGGCACCCTCTGCTTCCTTGGCTGTGCCACCTGAGAAAACTTCCAGTGAGGACTGTCTTGAGAATACAGCCCGATAACGCCCGAAAGCCACACTTTGGTGAGACAGAGGGGCCCTTTAAATGCTAAAACCAAACAAACCTGCGAGCACACGTGACAGCTCTGAATAGGTTTGCCCCAGCTAACACCACGTGTCCCAGAGGCAAGCTGTCCCTACCGAGCCCTGTTCAGACGGTAGATTCAAAAACATAGTGAGTAAACAGTTGTCATCTAGAGCATCTGAATTTGGGGGTTGTTTTTATACAGCGGCCAAAGACCAGAGGGCTTCATTTATTTCATTCTTGTTCATCGTTATCTTCTGTAAGCTATGGGTTGTTTTTTTTGGTTTTTTTTTTTGGTTGTTTTTTTGTTTTGTTTTGCTAGTAAAAATGAAGCTTGAGGGAGCTGGACAATAACCCAGTGGTGAAAGTGATTGCTGATCAAATGAGGAACTGGGTTTATAGCCTTGGCATCCACGTACAAACTGGGCCTTGCTGCGCACACCTTTAAGCCCAGTACGAAGGGACAGAGACAGGAGAGTCTTTGGGACTCGCTGGGCAGCTGGAGCAGCAAACAGTGACCTCCAGGTTCTGTGACAGACTGTGGCCTAAAAACATAAAGTGGAAAAGTGATTGTGGAACTGGCTCAACACCAACCCATGGTCTCCAGGTCTGCCCTCACAGGTGAATAATGTTCTCCCCCAGCACGCACGCACGCAAGATGAAGCCTGGCAGTCTGAGCCTAAAGTTTCGCAATCATCCCTGGTGGGAAATGAGCACAGGATATGGTACAACGAATCTTTCTCCAGCGCAAAGGAGAACATCTTCCAGCGCGGAGAATACCGCATGGCCTCTGACTTCCGCGGCCCAGGGGGCGGGCTGAAAGCAGGAGGAGTGTGGTCAGTTCCCTCGGGAGGAGAGGAAACCTGTAAGGCTCTGCAGCCAAGCCGAGCCTATCACTTGAGGAGGGACCGTGAGAGAAACTGTCCTCGACACAGAATCAGCAGGGGATGAAACAGATGGTTGCTGTCACCTGAGGTCAATCCAAAGAAGTAAACCATGCAGTGTGTCAGACACTGACGGCTTCTCTGGAGAAAACCGGTGTAAGGGGATGGGGCGGGGGATGGGGAGCTCGGAGAGCACTTGTGGTTTGCCAGTTTAGGGGGGAAGGCCTTCCTGAAACGATAACAGTGATTAACGTCTCAGAAGTGGTGTGAGAGAGAGAGCGAACAAGAGAGCAAGATCGAGAATGGCGTGACAAAGAAGTCAAGAGCAAGTGCCCAAGAGCGTCCATGAGTGTTGAGGGAGCAGCAAAAACAGCCAAGTGGCAAACGGGCACTAAGTGAGAGTATTGAAATGGTGGAGCCCTCTGTGCCTGTGTAACAGCCTGTGCCTGCCTTGTTTTGCTCAGAAATCCTCGACATGGGCAGAGCTTGGTGAAGACTGCTTATCTCTCCGTTCCAGGTGACATTAGCTGGGGCACCCTTGGCAAGTAGGTGCTGGTTTCACGCTGACAGCTCCAAGTGGGCTATAAGCTAGGGACCTCCATCCTATCTATACGGAAGCTCCCTGGGCTGAGACTGCCTTCCCCATGGTGGCCTAGTCCCAAGAGCAAGTGTCCCATGTGACGGGTCAAGGGAGCTGCCAGAGCCCACTGGTGAAGGGGTCATCCAGGCCAGCTCAAGAGTCAGGGAGGGAGGCCCCTGGAGTCCCCCTGGGAGGCTGGCCTACTAAGTGAAAGACCATACACACACCTTTAACAGCAGCATTCAGGAGGTAGAGGCAGCCTGATATTTTTGCCAGTTTAAGGTCAGCCTGGTCTACATTGCAAATTGAAGGCCAGCCAAAGCTACATAGTGAGACCTTGTCTCAAAAACAAAACGAAACAAAACAAAACAAAAGCCAATAACTTTTTGTCTGGTCCTCTTTGAACTTGGCCATCATTAAGCAGGTGTTCCCATCCAATGCTTTGCTATTCCCAAACACCAATATCCTTTGGAGAATTTCTGTTAGGGCAGGAGAAGTGACCTAGCAGTAAATAACACTTGCTACTCTAGGAGAGGACCCGGGTTCCATCCTCAGAACCCACAGGGCAGATCACAGCCTTCTGTGGCTCTATTTCCTACGCCCTCTTCTGGCCTCCCTGGGCACCACGCATGTTTGTAGTGCACAGACATGCACGAAGGCAAGCACCTACACACATAAAAATAAAAATAAAAACATCTCTCTTTCCTTTAAAGTTGACATAGAAAGGGGAAAAGAAAAAAAAACAAGGGCAAAGAGGACACAGGTGATCAGGCGGGGGTGTGAGGGGCTAGCAAGATAGGGGTGAGAGGTGGTCAGATCTGTCACCAATTCCAAGAAACAGCCAGCAGGATTTCTTGACTCACTTGCTGTGTAATATGAGAAAGGGAGGGAGGCTTCTGTACTCAGCCATTGTCTGCTAGAAAACAAAGACTGAGAGTCGGGCCCGTGGTGTCGCATGCCTGTGATCCCAGCACTCAGGCAGGCAGCGGCAGGTGGATCTCTGTGAGTTCAAGGCCAGCCAGCTCTGCAAAGCAAGTCCAGGACAGCCAAGGCTACGCAGAGAAACCCTGTCCCAAAAAACCAGAAAGAAAAGAAAAAAGACTGAGGAGAAACATATTTGGTGGTTAAAGCAAGGCTATTTACTCTCTCTGACGTTTTTAGTACAGATATTGGCTATGGAGGGGAGTTTATGCATCTGGACCCCAGGAGCAAAGTAAAGGATACAAACCTATCTCTCTCTCTCTACCTATATATCACTATCTCTATCAATAGATCTCTATCTAATATGTTATATATGTTTAAATATATTTTATAATGTTTATAATGTCCATAATGTTTAAAACCATGTACAAAAAAAAAAGAAAAAGAAATAAGTTATCTAAGGACTGAGCTTTGAGATTCTCCAGCAGTAAGGGGTCTTGGGAAGGGGATTCGGATGAAGCAGCAAAGGAGCCTGGGGAAAAGCAGCAGGTGGAGGGAAAAACCAGGGGATGGAGTGGCCTGCGATCCCACTGAAAGGAGCATTCCACACAGGAGCGAACAGTCACCTTCCTGATGGTGCAGATGAGGACTAAGGTGAGAACTGAGGGTTGACAGCTGGGCTCAGCCAAGTTAGGATGAAGGAGAAGCTTGACAGCGGCAACAATCCCATCACCTGGGGTCAGGAGGGTGTGCTGGGTGGTGAGCGTGGAAATGGAGGACAACTGCTTCAAGGAGTTTAGTGACGCATGGGATTATGACCGGAGGGATAACCGGGTCAGCAGAATGTTTGGGCAGGAGAAAATAACAATGTTCATATGCCAAAATGAAGCCGAAAGACAGGTGAAAAATAACGCAAGTCGGAGGGGGAAACAGCTATAGCAATGCCAAAGAAGTGGACGAAACAGGGCGGGGCTTCGTGTGAAGGGGGAGGGGGAAGGGGAGGGGCATGGCTTTGGCTGGGGTATGGTTTGTTCGTTCACAGCAGTTCCTTCAAGGGAGAGAAGGAAGACATACGTACATATGTGGGTGTTTTAGAAGGCTGTAGGTGTGGTGTTTGGAGATCTTTTCTGCTTGCTTCTATTTTCTCTATGAGAAAATAAGATTCGGGTCATCCCATAAGGATGGAGATGGAGGCCAAAGAAGAGTGAACCATGAAAATTCACGTTTGGTGTCAGCCATATTGAAACTTCAAATGAGACTCAGTGTGACTGTAGCTTCTCCAACTGTATTCAGCTGCACGGGTACAGGGACAGAAGAGGCAGAGGACTGCAGTTCCCCCCGCACCCCCTTCTTTCATAAAATGAAACATAAGAGGGAGGCAAGGGAGGGAGGATCTATGCAGAAAATACTTAATCATTAATCTTGAAAATTAAGCTGAGTTAGGAGGGAAGTGAGGACACAGCCCGAGGTGAAGGCTCGCGTTACTGTACATGTCTGTGGGTCTGGAGACTTGGAGGAATGACAGAGGCTGGAAAGATAGGGCACTGGCAACAGGGAGCGGTTGACCGGAGGTCGTGGAGGGTTTTGGCGGTGGAGAAGGGGGATCTTGAAGGTGCAATGGGAGCGCAGATGGAGTAAGTACAGATCTGTGTCACGAGGGGAGACAAAATGGAGGTATTGGGTCAGAAGACTGTATTCTGGACAGAGCTCAGTCGATGGGACCGAAGTAAGTACCCACATTTGCAGAAATCTGCATTCAAGATTAAGATAAAACATTTTAATAGAAAAGTTGGAAGTCAAAAATAAATGAAAGGATAATGAAACTATATGTTATTCTTCTACCTGTAAAAAAATAAAAACTTCTCTTAATAATTAAGTATGTATCATTCCATGTGTGCCTTATGCAAAAATGAGATCACACTGAACATCAATGATCAAATGATGGAGCCTGGGCAATTTCCCCATTAATCAATATTCTTTCTTTTTCTTTTTTAAATTAAATTTTTATTTTTTATATTAATTACAATTTATTTACTTTGTATCCCAGCTGTAGCCCCCTACCTCATTCCCTCCCAATCCCAGCCTCCCTCTCTCATCTCCTCCCTGCCCCTCTTTAAGTCCACTGATAGGGGAGCTCCTCCTTCGCTTTCTTCTGATCCTAGCTTATCAGGTCTCATCAGCAGTGGCTGCAATGTCCTCCTCTGTGGCCTGGTAAGGCTGCTCCTCACTGGGGGGGGGGGGGATGTCAAAGAACCACCCACTGAGTTCAAGTCAGAGACAGTCTCTGTTCCCTTTACTAGGGAACCCACTTGGATACTGAGCTGCCATGGGCTACATCTGAGGAGTTCTAGGTTATATCCATGCATGGTCTTTGGTTGGAGACAGAAAAGACCCCTGTGCCCTGCTATATTTGGTCTTTGTGGAGCTCCTATCTTCTCCAGGTCTTACTAACTCCCTGTTCTTTCATATGATTCCCTGCACTCTAACCAAAGTTTGTTATGAGTCTCAGCATCTGATTTGATACCCTGCTAGGTAGAGTCTTTCAGAAGTCCTCTGTGGTAGGCTCCTGTCTTGTTTCTTGTTTTCTCCTACTTCCAATGTCCATCCCATTTGTTTTTCTAAAGGAGGATTGATCATCTTACCCTGAGTCCTTCTTCTTGTTAATATTCTTATATATTAATTTAATGACTATATGGGGTGTTGCTTCAAATATATGCTAATTAGGCATCTAATCCTATGATACAAAGTTTAAACTGGTTTTAGTTTTTACTTTTAGAAGCAACAGGTGGTGAATGGAGCTTCCGCTGCCTTTGTATAAAGCCATGATTGTTTACTTCTTGTGAAAAAGACTAGATTTATTGAGCAATCCATCCCTCTGGTGATCAGAGGGCATTCAGCATTTTCAGGCTTTCGATACCTACTGCCAAGATGTCTTCTGGAAATATTTCAACAGTTTATAGCCCTCTTGGTGGTATAGAATAATGCCCAGGTCTCCATATAATCCTTTTTTTTTAACTATGACCCCTAAAAGAGTATTTACCTTGGAAGATTGCTCAAATCCTTTCTGACTCTTGCCTGATGTTTCTACAGTGAGAATATATGCTCATGTGTATTGGTTGTTGATCCACAGGGCTAGAAGGATTAGCTTCCCATAAGAAGTCTTAGGATGCCATTTCTAAGCTGTTAGAAAGCCTGGCCCTAAAGCTGCATAGGGAGGCAAAGCGGTTCCAAGGGCAGAACTGGAGCACCAGCTATCCTGCCCTGAGTTATTCCTAGCCACCCATCTTCCTTCCAGCCTCGGAGTTTCTAAGAGCATTTATTTTCCAGTTTCACAGAACATCCTTGCCAGCTCATCCTCAGCACCCACAGACAGGAAGATCACCCCAACACCAAATATATTTGGAGAGAATCCTCCTGTCTCATTGACCCCTTCTTGCAAGTTCGGCTCTTACTAGAATTTTGAGCTCCACCCGTGCGTGCCTTTGTTCAGGCCACTGTCTTCTATTTCACCTTGGGTGACACTTCGTGAGCCGTTGCTTGTTTCACGGTGACATTGCCGTTGTAACAGAAGCCCACGTACATGCTTCCTCTCTCGAGAGTCCCTCTCTTTTCCCCCTATCTGCATCTTTTGTCCACCCAGTCTCCTCTCTAGGGAATTGAAAAGGCTGTGGCTGTCGTCATCTTCCTGTGGTAGGCACAGCGTGATTCACCAGCCAGTGAAGGCTGACTGACTCCAAGAGCAGAATAAACAAGAACCACTGATAACACGGGGGAGAGGTTCCTCCTGGGCAGCGTGGGTTACATAAGACGCATTGTTCACCTTCAGAACAATGGCTTGTGATTAGAAAACAAAAAAGACCAGAAGAATGAGTTAGCACCTGAACAAACGAGGTGGTATTTGGGAGCACACTGGTTTACGTAGGCTGTTTTCAGGGCCTCCAAAAGTTGAGTCATGTTTTCCCTTTTTTGCTTAGAGCTCATTTGATGGTCTCCTCAGGGCTCCAAGGAGTTTAAAAGGAAGGAAAATGTTTTGGCTCATCAGCATGATTTTCGTCCTTCGGAAGAGACTGGGGAACAAAATCCAAGTCTTAATAATGAAATACCAAGCATGTTGCTTAGTGCCAGACTAGGATCTAGTTTGTAGGAAAATAACCTCTAGTTTTATATGCTGTTTGTCCAAGACTTCCATATGTGAACACACATGCACAGGTCCTGGCTCAATTATTTAAAAAAACAAAAAAACAAAAACCAGAAACATATGTATATCTAAAATGTGAATTATCTCTATAAATTTTGTGGTCTCATCTTGGAAAGAAGAGCTCACATGACGAGAGACTCCCTCTTTCTTCCCCTTGTTCTACGTAGAAGCTAGTGACTGTCATTAGTCCTGAGCAGAGGAGCATGTGCCAAAGGGTGACAGGAGAGGAGTAATCCCCCATGTCAGCTGCTGGGTGTGATGCCACAGAGATGAATGCCCTCTGTGTCTGCCAGGCTGCCTCTCTGCTCTGGGAAGTGAAAGCCAGTGATAAATGTCAATACACTCATGGAGCTAGATGGAAGTGAAGTGGGGCTGTCTGGATCATACACAGGAGCAGCAGAGATCAGGATGTGGCTGCCAGATGGTACTTTAGGAACTGGGCACATGGGATGCCTGCTTGGGGAGGTTTGATTAGCAGAGACAAGTGGCCAGACACCTCTGGGTGCCACCTTGTCCCTTGTAATACGGACTCTCACTGCAGTGCATGCTCCAATTTTCCTCTTAAAGACCCATTAAACACACAGCCTTCCCCTTTCCCTTTCTACTGGACTTACTGAGATGTATCTGGAGGGATCTTGGATAAAGGGTACCACCAAAATAAGTGGAAAAAAAGGGGGGAGGCAAAGCCTTCTTGAAGGGATTTCTGTTATAGGTGCATTTTGTTCTGTTCTGTTCTGTTCTGTTCTGTTCTGTTTTGTTTTGTTTTGTTTTAGTGAGTGATGACATTTCTTTCAAAAGATACTGTCAGACTTGAGAAAGAAGGGAGATATTACCTGGACTCACCAAGATTCCCTGGGAGCATGCTTTTGGGGTAAGGGCTCGGCCATGCCAGAGCTCAGCAAACATGCTTAATTTTCTTTCTCCTGGGTAAGGAGGCAAAATAGCTTTACCACCCCAAAACCCACATTTGCGATTTTAACTTCACAATTTACAAAGTGCTCTCCTACAGACTGGCATCTCCTCCCAACCATAGTATCTTATACAGAAATAGATCAAGGGGGTGGCCCTGGTTCTGGTCACACAGTGACCATGCAGCCAAGTCCTCGGCCCCCAGGTCCTGCATAGCCTGACTCTCCGTTAGCTACTGCTTCTTACCAAATATCCACTCTGTGACATATGCTGTATACTTCCTGGGTAATCCTTCACTGTCTCTATAGTAGACCTTATTGTTGCCCCTGTCAGATGACAAAACTAAGGCTCACAGGGACCAGACCCTGGCTCTGGTCACACAGCCAGTGCAACTAAGCAAAGATTTGTGCGTGTCTATACTGACTCCAAAACCTGTCCTTCCCACTTTAATAATTATAGCAACTAACAATTAATAAGCACTTACTGTTTCCCAAGCTCAGACCTAGGTGTGTGTTCTGCAACAACTCATTTAATTTTTATAAGATAATATCTTATAACCCTTATAAGCTAGTGTTGATATCTCAATTTTTAAGGTAGAGAAATTGAGGTATGAAGATATTAACTGATTTGCCAAAGAGAACACAGCTGGTGATGGCTGAGACCAAGGTTAAAGTTTGATCTTCAGTAATATAACTCCAGGGATCTTAATATATACATTAATTGAGTATATTAGATTTTATATGATATAAAATTATTATATAATTATACCATCTAATATTAACATATTGTTTAATAATTTTATAATTTAAATTTTTATTTTTTATTTTTATTTATTATAATATGTACTTCTTCCCCCCTGGAAACAGAGTCTCACTCTGTAGCTTAGGCTGGCTTCAAATTCATGATCCCCCTGCCTCAGCCTCCAAAGTGCTGATGAAACAGATGGGTGCCTCATGCTTTCCAGTGACTGTACGGCTGTTGATGGCAGCATTCATGCTTGCCTACTCCCAGCAGCAGCTGTAGCTGAAGAAGGCTATTAGACAGGCCCATTTCTTTCGGGTTTTAGAAACTCTCCCTGGAATCTGTACCAGCTCATGTATTAGTGCCCAAACTTCCTCACATCTCTAGGGTCTCTTTCGGATCAGGAATTAATGACTTTGCTAGTGTTAATGTGATTTCTGATTAGCCACCTCAGCATGTACTTGGGGGCTTCTGGGAAGGATCTGGCCTCGGTGCCAGTGCTGATGAATCAGTCTTCACTATCAGCGAGGTCCCCAAGTGACCCCCAGGCACATTAACCTGCTGTAACTTGGGACCCAGAGCCCTGAAGGGCACAGAGCCAAATCCCAGCTACACACAGGAATCCTCGCTGTCCCTGTGTAGAATTCCCACAGTGGGAGGCTTTGCAAAGTATGGGTCTGGTAGACCCTACTCTTGAGGACCCAGGTTTACTTGCCCCCTTGGGTCTCAGGAGTTCACATACTTCCCCCAGATGATGTTAGATCGCAGCTGATCGTGAGAAGCACTGCTCTGAATCTGCCTCTGGGCAGGTTCAAAGTGCCGCTCACCCAGCGTGTGCACCGTGGCAAGTTGAGGAGGAACTGTAACAAAAGCGGCAATGCTCGTAGTGAACCACCCTGACTCTTCCCCCTGATCCCACCACAGTGGTTTGACTTTCTTTTCTTTGCTGCTTTAAAAACTACACTCTGATCAAAGAGGGGAGGAATTAGTGTGATGTTGCATACCCCAGCTTTCTGACCAGAAACTTTGTCATTCAACTACAAGGCCTGAGTGTTATTCTAACTGTCCAGAGGTAGGATAGACTACTCACCCAGAAAAGATTGTCTAAAAGAATATGGATGCCAAAGAAAATTCTAGACACGGCAGAGGATTGGCTAGTGAAGAAGAACTGAAGATTTTGACTATGTCCAATCTATTACTAAGCCTCTTACTGCTTATAATCTTGTAGTTAGGCTGTAGGTGATATCAAAAATACACCAACTCATTGTCTAGGTCAGGGGATTTAGTTATAATCTTATTTTTCCCCTTTCTGTTCTGGAGATAGGGTCTATGGTATTGAAGGCTGGCTTCAAACTTGTTGTGTACCCAAAGGTGACCTTGAGCTTTTTGATTTCTCCACCTCTACATTACCACACCTCATTTTATGTGGTGCTGGGGACTCAAACCCCGGACTTCATGCATGCTAGGCAACTGGGCTACCAACTAGTTCAATCAACTGAGATATAGCCCCAATGACAGTCAGAATTGTTGGTGCTTGGAAATTACCTGACACACAGTAGGTATGGTTGAGCATTTACTGAATAAAAGTGAGTGGGGAGGTATTAGTAGCTACACACAGTTGTCACCCATTCAGCTGTTAAGTGTGCTCTGTTAACTGGCACATTCTAAACATCTCATTTAATCTTTGTGACCACCTTAAGGGTATGGCATTATTGTTTGCTTCTTAGCTTTCAGTCACTCACTGAAGTTAAATATCGAAGTCAATGGTGGCAACTCTTCAATGAGTAAAAGAGTTTGCATTCATTCATGAAACACATTTGTGTGTGTGTGCTAGACACTGCTGGAGGAGTTTGGAATACATCGGGAAGCAAAACAGAAAAAGACCTCTTACCTTTGCAAATGTATGCAATTGCATAAGGAATAAATAACATCGTATGTAAAAGGCAAGTAAGTGCTATTTCTCAACACAAACACACACAAATGAAAAGGCTGTGGTGATGATAAGCTGTTGTGCTAGCTTTGTGTCAGATTGACTAGGCCACTATACAGCCATTTAATCAAATGCTAATCTTGTTACCAGAGAGATATTCTGTAGATGTGTTTACAGCTTAAGGCTAGTTGGCTTTAGGTAAAGAAACTCACCCTTAATAATATATGTAGGCCTCACCCACTCTGTTCAAGAAGTTGGGGAAACCTGGAGCCTTCAGCCCTGGCTCTCACATGAGTTTTCAGTCTACTACCTAACAGCTGTTGGATGTGCCAGTTTCCTAATTCATTAAGATAAATCTCAGATGAACCCTGTCTGATGTTGATTTTGGTACCAAGAGTAGGGTGCCATTGAAATAAATGCTTGAAAAAATGTGTATGTAGTCTTCCGCATTGAATCATGAAAAAGAGGGGTAGAAGAATTTTGAGGCACAGGAGAGAAAATGGATAGACTGCTTGGCTTGTTGAAGAGATTACCAACAAAAATATAGACATTAAAGAAAATTCTGATGAAGTCTCAGAAAGAATTGTAGAGAAAGCGTCTGGTGTCTTAGAGACAAATATAGATGATAGATAAATAGATGATTAGATGACAGATAATAAATAGATGATAGATCTGTATATATTATATAACAGTCATTAACAGAGTATTGTTTTAGATACGGATATTAGCATATATTCCTGGTGTGACGGAATGAGGAATGTGTTGTCAGACACTGGAGAAAGGAGTACTTTGGAAATAGTGGCACAATGCTTAGCTTATTGTGTTTTTCTGCTGGATGATGAAAACAGTGTTTATAAGCATTAACTTTTAATCATTCTCAGGCCTGAAAACTAGTGGAATTTGCTCTGTTGGGTCATGAACATGCCTTAGACTAGTATCCTTTTATTCCTTCCATTTCCTTCCCTTGGAACTGGGAATATCTTTCTGATCCCTGTGTCAGTATAGTGTTTAGTTGCCTAGGTTTCACAGTTTCAAGATGGAAAAACTACAGTCTCAGCCAGGGCTGGTTTAAAACAGACGAGACTTGAGACTTTCTGAGTAGATGTATACTTTCTATTTAGACTTACTCCTAGAATGGGTGAAGAATCTTGACGATGTTGGGCAGACAGGTGAATGTATTTTTTTATGCATATCAGCCTGGAATTTTAGAAGCCAGACGTCAGACATTGTTGTCCTCTGAGTTCATGCCGACCCTGAACTTCAGAATGTGATCTGTTTGGAAGTAGGGCTCTTTTGGATGCAATCCACTATGGCTACATGTGATTTATGGTGGGCTCTGACCCGGCGAGTGGTGTCCTAGTAAGAAAGGGAAACACTGGGACTAGACAGATGGCTCAACAGTGAAGCAGGCTTGCTGCTCTACCTAGCACCCACGTCAGGCAGCTCACAGCCACCTTGCCTCCAGCTCTCATGGACTGTGTGCCCTCTTCTGGCCTCCTTGGGTCGCTGCATACACATGGCATAAACTCTCATGGACACACACCTACATGTAAATAAAAATGAAAACAAATTAAAAAGAGAGAGAGAAAACAATCACACAGGGAGAAGCCACGTGGAGGCGTAGATGGAGATTTGGACAGATAAATCTACAACACAAGGAATACCGAGGGCTGCTGTTAGCCTCTAAAGTCCAGTGTTAGTTTTGGATGAGACGAGGGAGGTTTCCCTTCTAGAACCTTCAGTGATGAAGATGCCCCTTCTTTTGCCTTGGGTTTGGACTTACAGGCTTTAGAATTCCGAAAGGCTAAACTTCTGTTTTCATATACTAAATCAGTGATCTTTTATTTTAGTTATCCATAGGAAGTGAACTATTTAGACTGAACAGTTGAAATCTGAACGGTCTAGCGCGATGGGGAAGTTGGCCAAATGTGTATCTGGGAACCAGATTCAAAAGGAGAGCACAGAGTAAGGACTCTACCATTGAAGTCGTTCTCTCCCCCGACTCCCAAGCCCCCGAAACACAATCTTTACTTTTAACCTCTTTTCACAGTAATAACTGGGATTTGCAGATCACTATGTTGAGTAAATTTTGGTGATCTCTGAGAGAGGTTGGGGGGGGGCATGCTATTTGCCTTTCTCCACCTATTTCTTTTTAGGTCCACACCTAGGAAGGTACAGTCCAGGCCTTTCAGGAGTGCTGCAGAGACTTTATGCTTCAAAGACACCTGTAAAGCCCAAGCCTCTGCCCAGGGATTTGGGTCATCCTCTGATACAATCCGGCCGTCTGAATCCAGCATCTGGCTGCCCAGCAGTGTTCTTAGCAGAGGCAGGGTGCAGCTCCAGAAGGGAATGAGAGCCAAGATAAAAAGAGGCAGCTGCAGACATCTGAGTTCTCTCCATTCCGTCCCTCTTTTTCTATGTCCCTTCCTCCTTCCTTCCCTCCCTCCTTCCCTCCCTCCCTTCTGTCATCTTTTTATTTTCTTAAAACACCCAATAATGTATAGTAATTGTACAAAGTAGTGGGTTTCATGATGACGCTTTCATGCTTGCATATAGCATGCTTCGCTCATATTCACTCTGTCTGGTCTCTCCCTCTCCCACTAATTCCAAACAATTCCTCATTCCACTTTCATGTCTCTCCTTAAATGACATAATTTTCGCTCTTTTATGGGGGGTTGAAATATAAATATATATGTATACAGACACACATATATGTATGATTTTCTTTGTTCATTCATCCTCGGCCAGAGAGCTAGGTACATTCCATATGTTGGCTGCTGTGAATAGTTTTACATAAATATGGAAGTGCAGGTATCTCATCTCCATTGTATGGTAACTTTGACTCCTTTGGGTGAACACCCACACATTGGGGCTTGTTCTATTTTTAGTTAGTTTTTAAGACCCTCCATAGTAATGGTAGACTAATTTGCATTCCCACCATCTTCACATAAGGGTTCCTCTTCACTTTTGGCATCAGAAGCAGGGATATTGTTAAGCCTAACCTTCCTTCTTATAGAGAAGGGTTTTGAGGTGGCTTATAAGAAGCTAAGGAACGTGTACTGGGAGGAAAGAGGAAGAAAGTCAGTTGACACGAGGAATAATTTTGTAGCTGCAAAGAGTGGTGTGAGAAAATGAATCTCAAACAAGCCAGTTGTTAGAATGGCCTCGGGTCCCAATTTGAATGAAATAGGGGAGAAACGGCTCTTGGATTTGGGAATGAAACTATGGAAGGAGAATAATAATTGTTACCGTAATGATGAGAGTGGTGGTGGTAGCAGCATATCGGCAGATGAAGGATGAAATACTAATGAATTACATCTTCTGCGGTGTCTTCTCACATACGCCATTTTATTCATGCCATGCGCCACTCTGATAGGGCAGGGATTCAATCATTTTACAGAAGGAAGAACTAGAGTTTGAAGGGAGAATGTTCTGCCAAGTACATTCGATTATATTAATGTGCAAGAATATTTTCTGAGGCTGGAGGCAGGGCTTTACTCAGTGGGCAGAATGCTTATTATGCTTGCTCATAAGGGCCTGAGTTCAGATCCCCAGTGTCTATGTGACAATCTGTGTGTGACCACAACAGCCTGTGACCCCAGCCCTTGGGGACAGAGAATGGAGGACTGAGGTGGCTGGCGAGCTGTCAGTGAGCCTAAGGTTCAGTGAACGAGTCTGTCTCAAGGGACTAAGGTGGGAGGTGATAGGGATGACACCTAAAATGCTGCTCTGGCCTCTGCATACATGAACATCCATGTGTGTACATATATACATATGCCAGACATACACACACTGTTAGTTTGACGTATGTGTTTTTCCTGTTGCCCTGCATAGGCCTTCTCTCCATTAGTTCCTGCCTGTAGACAACGTCATGATTACACATGTTCATCTGAGATCAGGCCCACCCAGCAACTTGCTTTAACAGCTAAAATGCAATGTAAGTGGCATGCGCCATTGCCAGCCCTTTAAAACCCTCCGCACGGGTCCTCCGCTGATCTTCTCCATCTGGAGAGAAGCAGTGCCTTCAGCCTGGCAACGGACACTCTGCACAGGTCTGTAGCCAACGACCCACAGCGGTCATGGATTTGGAGCAAGAAATCAGCCTCTGATACTACAAGCTACCAGGATGTGGGTCTGATGTGTAGTGTAGCTCATCATGACAGTAGACCCAGGACATCAGTTCTCTCCTAGATAGTAATGTTCAGAATCCTGTTGTTAGTTCTTATTATCCTTGACTTCCTTTTCCTATTTAGTACTCAATCCATCTTTCCTTCGAGATGTTTCAGCTTTTTCTGGTTTTCTTCCTAATCTGTGCCCATTGCTTTGTGGCTCTTCTTTAAGGCTGGCAAGGTGCTAGCCTCAGGTCATCTTGCCCTACACATTTTCTCTGAACAATTACCTTCCTGTACCTGTCCCGTACATGGGTGGGCTCAACAGGACTCAAAACAGTTCACTTATAAAGCTGATAGCACAGCCTGAGGGAAACATCTGATCAGGCCCAAGAGCTACAGCGTAAACAACCCTATTAGAATGGGAATGGTTATCAGGTGTGAGTTTAAGGCGAAATAGTTGAGAAGTGGAACCCAGCGAGGAAGGAGAAATGAGGTAGTTGAGGGTAGGAGTGGGACAGCCCTTTCTACGTCTCCCCTAAGCCCCGGACCACTTCAATTAGGTTCAAATAGAGAAAGTGTGGAAAAGGAAGCAATAAAAAGGAAATAAGTAAGTGTTTGGGGGGAGAATCTCTCTAGATTGAAGAAACTGAGTTCCACAGTGACTGGGCCAGTGTGTCTGTCTAGCATGTGGACTTCGAATGGAACAGCACAAATGTCTCTAGGGTGGGAAGTGGCATTGGCATTTGCCTGTTTCACTGGGAGCAGGGCAAAGTGGTGACACATAGGTGTAAGAGCCACAAACATGGAAATCCGAGCAGAGCACAAATTGAACATGTCCCCAACCAGCTTAATTTTTGTTCCCCAAGCCCATTTCTTTCTTCCATCTAAACACGGTTCTCAGGGAGTATTTGGAAATCTGTGTGCAGAGTGGGGGACTTCAGGGGTGTTGCAATGACTAGGCAATACTATTGACATTTCATGGAGTGCAGCCAAGGATGCCAAATATTTTTAAATGTACGAGAGAATCCCACACATTTTCCTGAACGAAATGTCATTAGCACCTCTCTTAGGAAACATGGAGAATGTCATCCTTGGATACCCAACTGCCCAAGTTAGAAAACTGGGTACCATCCAAGATCCCTTCCTCTCTCTTCCCTGCGCCCCAACCAGCTGAGTTGTCGCTGACTTCTGTTCATTTTGCTTCCTAAATGTTTCTCACATCAATGCCCTCCTCTTCATTCCCAAGTCTTCCTCTCATCTCCCAACTAGGCTGCAAGCTCTGGCTGGCAGACACCCTGCATGCCAAATGCATGCCAGGCACACGGAAGATGCCACAAAATATTTGTTGAATGAATGCCTTCCCTTCCCTCTACTGCTCTCTTCCTTATTTAGAATAAGAATTCTAAAAAAAAAAGAAAAACATATCTGATCAGGCTACTCTTGTTTTTAAATCTGTCTTTAGTCCCCCATGTTCAGAGTAAAGATTAAACATTTTAGTGCACAACAACCTGACGCCATCTCTCACCATCCCTCCATGGGAATCCTTTGCTCCAGCTTTTTCAGACTATCATTGAGACCTGCGATCTTTTATTTCCTTTGTGTGTGTTTTCATTGTTGATTTATGGAAACTGATTAGCACAGGCTAATCCAAAGGCTATAAGTCTATATAGCACAGAGCTTATAAGCTCCTAAACCTCTACTTCCTCTCCGCCAGTGCTGGGTTTAGAGGCAGCTGTGACCCCTCTGGACTGGGGTTTTGTTTTGCTGTATTGGCATTACACCTAGGGCCTCATGGAGGCGAGACCACTGCTCTACCACTAAACTATAGTCCCAGCCATCTCTGACCTGTTCAACTCGGTGTGCCGTTTCCTGTATTGGACTTACCTTTCTCCTCTTCTTTTAATGGCTAATTCATAGTTTCAACCTAGGCAAAGTGTCATTCCCTCTGAAAAGCTTCGTGATTGCCCTTCGGCCAACTTCTGGACTGAGACCCTTCATTCTACTTCCATGGCTTCTCTGTCTTGTGCCTCTACACACTATAAGCAATTGCTGTTATGTGACCCCTGTCCGCACTACACAGTGGTACACTTGTGGCCCGAGGACAGGAACTGTTGTGTGTATGTGTGTGTGGCTTTTTGTTTGTTTGTTTTTATTTTTCCATCCCCTATATTCAATATAATCCTTAAATCCGGTAGTTCAAATTAATACTCACTTATATATTCAGAGAATATATAAGGAAGAATTAGCAAAGCTATCTCAGACAAACCTCTAGACCCTGGTCCACTCTTGGAATGCTTAGAAATAAGAAAAGCGATTGCTGGGTTGATGTGTTTCTTCTGGAATGAGGGAGAGGCATGGTTCTGGCGATGAATGACTAAGCTTCATTCAACTTTTAGAATGAACTGGACGTTCACTACATCCAGAAATAGGTACAACAACAGGTCCACCAATTTTTTTTCCAGGTGAAGGCAGATGAGGGGCATTGTCAAGGGACTCCTAGCGACACAAAGTATCATCCTAAGATCAGGTTCTCAGAGGCAAGCTGGCTGGGCCTCCGGAATTTAATTAAGTCAGAGTGAGTGTGAGGTCCTTCTACGTAGCCAGCGTCTCCTGTCACCCATTGGGTGTCACCGAGGAGCTAACCAAGAGTGTCTGGAAGGTGTAGCCAACTTTCTTCCCATTTCAGTCATCAGCCAAAAAGAAGGGAGCCTGAGTTGGTTCCCGGGAGGAAATCTGGTATTGGGACATGTTGTTTATCGGCAGCACCACCTGGTAGCGCTTGAGTCACTGGCATCTGTCAGAAGAGGGGAAGGAAGCCAAAATAATAACAGCTGTCACTTCCAACACCTGGGTGGGAGAAGGGTGTGGGAAGCTGCCGAGGTCCCTCAAAATCCAGTGGCTGCCGTCTTTCTGGTGTCTGAGCTCTGGAAAAGGCATCTTCTAGTCAGCATTCCCACCGGGACTCATTCAAGGGCAGACAGGAAGACGGAGCGCAGCAGCCAAGACGCTGAATGCACTGAGCTGAAACCATCGTGGCTCTTCCTGCCTCCTACACCAGACTACAAGTGGCCTGAGAGGTTCCAAGCTGTGGTGGGACTCCCACAGGTTTTCGGAAATAGCAGAGTGATGACAAAACAGATACCTGTTTGTGAGCTGTACTTAGGAAAGGGGGGGGGGGAAGAGTGTCATGCCCTGAGGATGACCTGGGAAACTATTGGAAGTGTAATAGCCAAGGAAGAGAGGAGATATTTTCTTCAATGGTACAGCCACTGGGAGTAAATAATTCCTCACCTGTGCACATGTAAGTGACCCTAATTAAGCTCACTGAGTCTCACACACACACACACACACATACACACACAAACACACACACACACACAAACAGATATGAAAATAGAAGGGAAAGGTTGGGAGGGAAAGGGAGAGGGCAAAGGTGAATATGATCAAACTATGTTATGTAAATGAGTAAACTTGTCACAGAAATTAAGTAAAAAAAAAAAATATATTTTTTTTAAAGAATGATTGGGTTGGCAGGCAGTGCCTAATACGGACCAGCAGAACCTTGTGGAAATAAGTAATTTACGAATGAGGAGCGGGTGTAGAGTCGAGTCACATCTGTAAGCCCCAGCGCTAAAGAGGCAGAGACAGGAAGGATTCTGGTGAATCTGAGGCCAGAAGGGCCATGTAGTGAGTTCCAGGATAGCCAGCGTTACATGTGAGACCCCTTCTCAAGACAGATGCAAAGACGGAAATCCAAAACTGAGCCAAAGTAGATGAATGAGGAGCAAAAGGCTGAGTGGCACAGTGGTCTCGAGAACGCAGAATGTCCTGGGTTCCTCTCTAGCCCTGAAAAATGGGGGTGGGGGGGAATAAGTGAGCAAGAGTCAGCCGGATCAGCATAATGCCGTACCCGTTTTAAGTTTCATGCTGATTTCCTCACTAGGTTTTACTAGGACAATGGGACGCACAATAAAATGACTTTCGGCAGAGAAAACAAACTTCATTAGTTGCCAAATGTGTTGCTCTTGGAAAGTTCATGTTTACATGGTTTTTACATGATCTTTCTTTCCAAAAAATTTTTTTTTCATGATCTCAGATCAGTTTAGTTTCTTTAATTTGGTTACATAAAGAAATATTTCACTTTTTGTGCAAGATCGACTTTGGGAAAACAGCTTACTAAACTCTGAGTATTGCTAACATGGAAATGTCCTTAACTTATGTTCTGTAACTTGTTGTGGAGTTTTAAGACATCTCATTTTGGGAACGAGTTACCTGGAAATCACATTGGGTACGTAGATTTGGCTTGCTGGCTTCATGTCCATTCCCTCCACCTCTGGCTCAAAACTAAATCCTAGACAAACCGCTGTCAAGAAGCCCTTCGGGGATCTGAAAAATCAAGAGAAATCAATAGAAAAGTGAAACAGGGAGGCGGTTGGTCATGAAGGAAGCAGAGGTGAGTCTTTAAAAGTCAACGAAGTAATGAGGGCCTGGCACCATCTTAACCACCAAGTGTTACAACGCTGGCAGCCGCAAGCTCGTAAAGCAAGCAGAAACCCAACTAAGAAGACAACCCAGCAACATGCTGTGTGGAAAGGCAGAAGATTTATACCACACCAGCCCGGGAAGGAAGGAGATTGCGAGATAAAGGGCATCAAGAACAACATCCTTAGTTCCAGCTCTCCCCAGAGCTACAGCGGGAAACGAACAAGAATCGCTGCTTCACTTCTGGAGAGAGAGAGAGAGAGAGAGAGACAGAGAGAGAGACAGAGAGAGAGACAGAGAGAAAGAGAGAGACAGAGACAGAGAGAGAGTGACAGAGACAGAGACAGAGAGAGTGAAAGAAACAGTGTGTGTGAGAGAGAAACAGAGAGAGAGAGTGTGTGTGTGTTAATCCCTCTGGCTTGTGGGCTTCCTAGCATGTAGGAGGGTTATCTTCCACACTTCCAGAGAAGGTCCATTTTCTTCAAATGCTATATAAACCCACCAAAGGGTCACAAAGCCAGTGTATCCAGGTACACTGTTCTTCAGGCCTCCACCTCATGTCTTATTTAAAACAAGTCTTGGTTTAACTCTTGCCCCAGATCCTGACATCAATCACCATTCCCATGTTCCACATGCGAGAAATTCTAATTGCTGGAGATTGTACGAACACTCAGGTTAAAGGCCGCGGGTATGAAGTTGTCTTTCTTGGCACAACACTGTAATTGGGCAAGTGTGATGATGTGACCTGGGGAGTGCCTTGTGGAGAGCATGACTCGTTTATGAAACTTCTTCCTCACGCTGGAGGAGAGCAGGCCGGCTCCTGGGTCAGAACTTGCTCTGATGGGGCCTGTGTGTAGCACACTAGAATAGAAAGCTGGGATACCCGAGTGCTTGAAGTTGTTTCTTCAAGGGGCAGCTGTGGTGGTGGTAAGAAGGGTGGTGTATGGTAATGGTGGGGGCGGTGACATGGTGGTCGTAGTGGCCTAGTGATGGTGAGAATTGTGGTGTTTGTTAAGGTGATGGTTGTGTATGGTAGAGTTGTACTTGTGGCAGTGGTGGTCGTGATTGTGGTGTGGCGCTGTGGTAGCGTGATGATGAGGGTGGTGGTGTGGTGATGGTAATGGCAGCGGTTGTGTGTGGTGCTCTGGTAGTGACTGTGTCGTGATTGGTAGTGGTGGGGCCGGGTGGTAATATCGCTGGTCAAATGCCTTCTTTTGGGGGGGGGGGAGCCTGGAGCAGGGAGTTCATGTCCAAGTCAGAATTTCTCAGCAGCAGAGCGTGGACTGTCTCCTGTGCAGTCTCCTGGCACAGGACCCTGTTCTAGAATCTGAATGCCTGAGCTTTAATCCCAAGCTTCAGTTATGTGGCTATGGACAAGCTACTTAGCCTCTTTGGTCTTGGTTCTTAGTAAGTATGAAATGGAAAGAAGAAGAAGAAAATATCTACCTTGTAGAGTTAGCTACAGCTACTGATATAATGAATGTGAGTCTCGCTCACACTGAGGGTGAAGGTCATATATAGAGAGAACCAAGGGCACAGACATCATGCTTTTTCTGCACCAGGGCTTCTCAGCCTTCCCAGTGCTGTGACCCCCACCCAGAAACACGTTTCGTTGCTGCCTCATAACTGTGATTTTGCTGCTGTTATGAATTGTAGTGTGGATATCTGATACACGGGATATCTGATATGCGACACCCAAAGGGGTCATGACCCACAAGTTAAGAGCTGCTACCCTAGGCTGACCCATCTCACCTGCTTCTTATGTATTCACTGTGCCATTCTACTGATGTGGCCTCAGGCAAGGCACTTTACAGTTCTGCAGTACTTGACAGTTCTGTGTCTAGGTTATTCTGTAAGGTTCAGTAGGTATGTTGTGATGACTGAATTAATTAGTGTTTTCTTCATTTTAGTATCAACATTTATTTTATTGACATTTATTAATCTATTAGTAGTTATTAATACTGCCCTTTGCGAATATTAATACTGCACACACTAGGTACTGTACAAATGCTTACCACAGACATCACATCCCAACCTTCTGAGGATTTAGCAAGTGAGCTGTGGTTATAAACATGATCAGGGAGAACTTGATCCCATTCAAGATTTGAACTAGGGTGTGGAGGTAGCCAGGACAACTGTAAGAGAAGGGGCCCCTGGGGTGTGCTGGAGAGGAGCTGGAAGACCATAAACGGCCCCCTTTCAAGATGATTTCTTCTCACTGTAGCAGAGGAACAAAACAGAGGTTCAAGGCAAAAATTAATTAATCTTACTGACAGCCAAGTCTTACCGTGATTACATGACTGATTTTGCTGGAACCACTGTAAAGAATCTGGGGGTCTTGGTCTAGAATCACTAGGCCCTTGAAAATGGCTGTGGTATTTCTTCACGGTTTCATCTGCTTTGATCCTTACAGTGTGTTTCTTTTTTTAATTTGGTTTCAATGGAGTTCCTGCCAGTGATCAGGAAGCATCTAATAAGAAGTGGCCTTGGATGAGACAGAGTCACTAGAGCATGTCTTGTGAAATGGCGTCAGTTTTAACTGACGAAGGAAGCTTTGTCCCTTGTACCAAAGGTACAACGGCTGTAGAAAAGGCCCTTTCTTTGTTTTATTTTATCTCAAGATCTGGAAGGCCAGAAGTGAGAGATGGAACCCAGAAGAAGAGGGAAGGATTGGCAGTAGATTTCTCCCACCCTCCACAGATGGCACCCAGCTATTCCTGGCTCATCATTGTATTTGATCCTTTACCATGTCCGAGAAGAGCCTCAAGATACAAATCCCCATTCCTGCTATGGCCAAACTGCCCTATCTCATGGTCTTCCAGACAATCTTTGCCAACAACAGCACAGTCTCCATGAGAGTTCTGTCTGGGACGGTGCTGTGCTCGATTAGCAATGCCTTTCACAGGTGGACGTGACAGACATCTGTTTTCAGTCCCCTGTGATGGCAGAAGGGTTCCAACCATGAAGATGGCGTCTGTTTCATAAACACGCAGGACCCATGTTGCCGTCTTTAAAATGGAGTGACAAAAAAGTGATTTCTATGAAGTTGGCCCGTCTCTAAGAGCTTTATATGTGTTAACTCATTCAATACTCTCAGCTTATAAAGGAGGGCTACTGTTATCCCTTTCTCCAAGTGATATGGACCTCAGGTGATTAATTAGCCCACCCAGGAAGTGTCTCTGCTCTTCGTAGGAAAGAGGCTTTGGCCGTGTGTACACTTATAGCCCTCGGTCCATGGTAATGAATTTCTGTTTATTTCTGAGTTGCAGGACCTTCTCAAAAGAATAAGGACCAGTGAGGGAACAGACAGAAAACAGGTTAGTGGATTCTGCTCCCACCTTCAACTGTCACATTTTGTTTCATTGTTGTGGAACTTTGGGGAAGGATATTAACACTGAAGTCCACAGCAAATCTCATTGAGCCACATTTCCTGTCTAATACAGTGTAGATATGCAGTCATCACCGCCTACCCTCAAAACTGTGTGATATGTGCAGGGACCTTCACCTTCATTAGGGACTTTGTTTTACTCGGAAACTTTGTACTTCATCAGAAGATATGCTGGCCCAGCTCTTTCAATGTGCTCAAATGTTCCTTCTAGCACCAGCTAGCGACCAGCCTTCAAAGCACGGTCCCTGCGTCACAGCATCAGTACCCGGAAACTCATTAGATATGAAGTCTTTAGTCCCACCTCAGACTGCAGGAGCCGTTCCACAGAGGAGTCTAGGAAGCCATGCTGTGACAGGCCCTCATACATGCTCAACTGTGAGGCTTCCTGCGCTTCCTGAAACTCTTTTGGAAGAACAGCTGAAAAAGGTTGAGTTCATTGCAATGAGAGAGGACTTCACAGTAGTTAGCTGTTCCAGCAACACAGACTGTGACAGCTGCCAGAAGATGTTTGAAAGAAGGGAAGAGAGAGGTGTGGTTCGGTTAATGTTTCCTCAGAGTTTCAGTAAACCTAAGGGCGTTCTCTGAAGGAGTTGTTACAGTTTGGATGTTCCATGAGATTTTTTGGTTCCTTTTCTTACCGCTGTGACAAAATGCTTGACGGAAGTGACTTAAGGAAGGAAAGGTTTCGTTTGGCTCAAGCTTTGAGGGAACAGTTCAACAAGGGTGGGAAGTCTTGGCTGGGCATCAGGTGTGGGAGGCAGCTGGTCACTGCGCATGCACAGAGAGACGATGCTGACGCCCAGCTCTCTTCCTCTTTTCTTCCCTTTCGAATGTCTTCCAGATCATGAGAGGGTGCTGCCCACGTACAGGCGGAGTCTTCCCTCCTCAGTTAAACCTTTCAGGAAGTAACTCCTCCTCCCCCTCTCACATACAGCACTTTGTCTCCTAAATGATCCTAAATCCTGTCAAGGAGACAATGGAGATTAGCCATCCCAGGAGACACTCCCCAGTCATTAGAGCAGGATCTAATACTCTACTATGTCTGAAACCCCACAGAATGGACACCAGAAAATCTCTAATAGGTGAATGCTGTTGGGATTTTTTATTTTAATTGTTATTAATTATACTTTATTCACTTTGTATCCCCCCCCTGTAGCTCTCTCCCTCCTCCCCTCCCAATCCCACCCTCTTTCCCTCTTCCCCACGCATGCCCCTCCCCAAGTCCACTGATAGGGGAGATCTTCCTCTCCTTCCTTCTGATCCTAGTCTATCAGCTCTCATCAGGACTGGCTGCATTGTCTTCCTCTGTGGCCTGGTAAGGCTGCTCCCCCCTCAGGGGGAGGTGATCAAAGAGCAGGCCAATCAGTTCCTGTCAGAGACAGTCCCTGTTCCCATTACTATGGAACCCACATGTATACTGAGCTGCCATGGGCTACATCTGTGCAGGGGTTCTAGGTTATCTCCATGAATGGTCCTTTGTTGGAGTATCAGTCTCAGAAAAGATCCTTGTGCCCAGATATTTTGGTTCTGTTGCTCTCCTTGTGGAGCTCCTGTTCTCTCCAGGCCTTACTATCTCCCCCTTCTTTCATAAGATTCCCTGCACTCTGCCCAAAGGTTGGCCATAAGTCTCAGCATCTGCTTTGATACCCTGCAGGGTAGAGCCTTTCAGAGGCCCTCTATGGTAGGCTCTTTTAAGGAGGCCAGTTAAGTAGGAATCTTTTGTTTATGACAAACTGACAAATGAGAAAGGAGGGTTAAAAGGAGATAAATCTTCATTGGTTTCAAAGCTTAGAGTAGAGGGTATGGGTTCCATATTCCTTTTTCTTATGGACTAACCCCAGACAGTGGCTTAATGCTACTCATTTTCCTGCTTGTGGTATAGAATTGGCCAAGCTACTGGGCACATTCCCCTTGGGCCTAGCATGTGGTTGCCATCACACAATAACAGGAGAGGGCTAGCCCCCCATGTGTCTAGCCTTCGTGCCAGAAGACTGACAGCCAGGGCTAGAACAGCCCTCCTCATCTGTTCCATATTCTCTCTCTGACCAGAGATCTCAGAGCACACAGGCCTCTCTCATAGTAACTCTAGGTTCCTGAAGAGAGAGAGCTCTGAGAGAATTCAATAAAAGTTCATACAGCTTTTTAACCAACCCTGGGCGCCAACACGGCAGCACCTCTGCAGACCTCAAGGCAGTCACAAAGCCCCTCCCCAGCTCAAAGGGAGAAAATGGAGCATACCACTGGGTGGAGAGATGTCAAAGAACATGCAGCTATGATTTCACAGGATACAGTGTGCTGACATATGGCTCGGTAAGTCCCCCCCCTCCCCTGTAAGGTTATCTACTTCTGCCCTTCGTAATGGCAAAGATCGCCGCAACCAGCTTGCTAAGAGCACATTTGACTTCCTTTTCAAATTTACCCAACAGATAATCTGCTTCTGACCTGGGAAAAGGGGATTAAAAAAAATATTGGAAGGTCATACTAAAGAAATCTCTCCAAGGAAACACAGGCCAGGCTGGGGGAATCTGAACCTCTTTGCTAGAGACAATTGGGTTCAGCAGTTCTTAAGCTGTGGTTCGTCACCTCTTTCATGGGGGTCACATATCAGGTATTTATGTTATAATTCATAGCAGTAGCAAACTTACAGTCATGAGTAGCAACAAAAACAATTTCATGGTTGGGGGTCACCACAGCATGAGAAACTGTATTAAAGGGCTTCAGGATTAGGAAGGTTGAGAACCGCTGGGTTAGACTGACCTACTTTGTTTCTAAGCTTTTGAGAAGTGCTGAATTCTGATTCCTAAATACTGCGTGTGTTCCATTCCACAATCACTTATTTTTCAAAGACAATATTGACATCTTTTGTTTTTACTGTGTGTTCATTTGTTATGTTGTCTACTTGTTCTTTGCTGCTCATCAAGTTGTCTTAAGATGTTTGAGCATATTTATTTAGATATGCCAACCTCAGCCTAAACAAAACAGAGAAAAAGAATCTTCAAAGAATAGTGGTCTTGGTAATGGTAGGCTCAAAATGAGTTCATGCATGCTGACATAACTATGAACATGTTTACATGGAAGTCGTTTAGAAAAAAACAGGGCTTATGTCTTACATTCTGAAGGAATTACTCTTGCTCATAACAAGAGTGGCACAGTCTGAGGCCACTGGGCAGCTGTCCCTATAGCAGGACTTTTGTGTGAGGGTATAGTGACTTCTGCGAACCTAGGATTCCAGAAGAATATTTTGTGATAGTTATTGACAGACATCGAGACATAAGAGCCATTTTCTTTTTGTTATGATTGGCTCGGGGGGACTCCGGTTTGACTTTGACAATCTTTACTTTTTCTCCACAGATTGAAATCACGCACCATCTATCTGACTCACTTAACATCGTCAGTCCAATGACTTTTCATATGGTCAATACAGGCAACAGTCCCACAGGCAATTTTTAAGCATTTTTATCATCTTTAAAAGGAGCTCTGGCTCAGGAGTAAAGGCCTGGCACAGCCTGAGGACCTGAGTTCAGTCCCTGGAATCCATGTAAGCAAGCCAGGTGTGCATGTGCACACACATGTAATCATGCTGGAAGGGCAGAGATGAACAGATCCCTGGGTCTTGCTGGCCAGACAGTCTAGCCTGGTTGGTGAGCTCTAGGTAAAAGTCAGAGCCTAGGGTCTCTGTATCTCCATAAACGAGGTGGATCACTCCTGAGGAATGACACAAGAGGCTGATTTCTGGGCTTCACGTGCCCAGGAGTGCATATATACACCCATGTGCCCACACACACATCCACACACATGAAGCACATTACACACACACACAGCTCTAGCCCTGTTGCCTCCTGTCTCTCCATGGATGGCAGTCCAGTAAGGGACATCAGCTGTGAAGACTGAGCTACACAGAGGCCCTAGGGACAGTCAGGTGTTCTTTGCCTGTCGGCCCCTTGACACCAACACATCATGGGTGGGCAGATGTCAGGCTGGGGAAGCCATCCCCTTTACGGAGCCCATGTTTGTCTGTTTTTCCTGGTATGGTTTCAACACACTCGTGTGCTCATGTGTTCCAATCTACATTGATAAACATATGGTGAGGACACTTTCACTTTTAAGAATAAGATATTCTGCCTGTTCTTGAGAGGTGGAGTTAAGCTGGTGGTATCTATGTTCACAAAATGTCCTAAGGTTTTATTGCTGTGAAGAGACACTGTGACCATGGCAACTCTTACAGAGGCAATCAATTAACATTCAGAGTTCAGGGGTTTAGTCCACTATCATCATGGTGGGAAACGTGGCAGAGGGCAGGCAGACAGTGTGCTGAAGAAGGAGCTGAGAGTTCTGCATCAGGATCAGCAGGCAGCAGCAGGTGAATGTCACACTAGACCTGACTTCAGCATTTGAGACTTCCAAGCCCACCCCCTAGTGATGCACTTCCTCCAACAAAGCCACGCCTACCCCAACAAGGCCCCACCTTCTAACAGTACCACTCCCTACGGACCTATAGGGGGCAATTTTTGTAAGTTTATTTATTCACTTTACATCCTGATCATAGCCCCCTCTCTCCTCTCCTTCCTGTCCCATACTCCCACCTCTTCTCCCTATCCTACTCCCCCTTCTCCTCAGAAAAGGGGAGCTACTACCCCCTTACTAACCAACCTCAGCACACCAAGTCAGCATCAGGATTGAGCAGAGCCTCTTCCACTGAGGCCACGCAAGGCAGCCCCACCAGGGGGAAGTGATGGAAAAGCAGGCGACAGAGCCTATGCCACAGACAGCCCCCATTCCCCTCATTCCCCCACATGAAGACTAAGCTGCTCATTGGCTATGTATGTGTAGGGGGCCTAGGTCCAGTCCATTAATGGTTTTTGGCTGGTGCTTTGGTCTCTTTAAGCCTGGGGTGGGGGTGCACTTTTATTCAAACCAGCACACATGTTCATCAGTCTGTGCCTGAAAGGCGGTTCTTGGCAGGGGGTGGTGTCTACATGCACAAACGATTAAAATCCTGCCTCTGCAGTGTCACTCAAGACAGAGCCAGATGCTGCGAATAAAATGGACCCAGCCACCTAAGACAGCTTACACGTTGAAAGCCACTGCCCTACCCAATCTGGAGTGACTTAGAACAGCCATGGCACAGGATTGAGCCTTTTGCCCACCCTTATGTTGGATTGTTTGCCTTGTTGCATATTCTAGATTTATGTTCCTTATCAGATATTTGATTTACAAATATTTTCTTTCATTCTGATTCCTTTAAAGTATGTGATTCAATTATTTTTGGTATTCGGTTGACTTTTCACTTTCTTGCTAATGCCCTTTGATGTTCAACAGTTTTTAATTTCAATGAAGTATTAACTATTTGGATTTTCTTTTGTTGTTCATGCTTTTGGACTCATATCTGAGAATCTATTGGCAGATCTGAGGTCCTAATGGCTTATTTCAATGTTAGCATCTAATAATTTTAAAACTTAATTCTTTCTTTTAGGTCTTTGACCCACTCTGAGCTAACATTTACATACAATGTGAAGTATAACGTCATGAAATTTATATTTTCTCTTTGTGCCCATTTCCTGGCATAGAGTGCCTAAAATCATGTAATTGCTATTGTGAGAGTTTCTTTGTACATGCTAATGAGTGTGAGGGTTACTCATCAGAGAGATGTGATTGCCCTGCTGAGATTTCAGTTCAGCCCTGCAACCTCTGGGAACAAGAAGGAGAATAAAAGCTAAGTCAGTCTCCAAGAATGAATAATTTAATCAGCTATGCCTATATCAGGAAGCCCTTACAAAAACTTGGAAGGACAGGGTTCTGGGAGCTTCGATTGCCAAACTTGTGCAGGCTCCTGCAGCTGGCATGCCTGGGAGGGTATTGAAGCCCCGTGTCTGTCTGTAGAACAAACCAGGCAACAAATAACATCTTTCCCCAAGTTCCACGAGCCGTTACAATAAACCAGCCAAGCCTGTGGAGGGTCCTGGGAGCTATGAGTATGTATAGCACCGGCAAAGAAACACCAGTCTTGCAAGAAGCATCTCCAGAGGGGAAGAGAGGAAGTCGTATGGGCTGTCAGAAGTGATCTGTGTTGTATATATATCACAGGAGAAACTGAGTCTGAGAGTGTTTTTTTTTTCCTGTGTGAAGTAAGAATCCAACTTCAATTATATATATATATATATATATATATATATATATATACTGCATGTATATATTATACTGCATGACTCATTTGTTGAAAATATTACTCTTTTCCAATTGGTTCGGTCTTGAGCCTGTCGTCATCAATCAGTTGATGATAGATATGTGATTTATTTTTGGCTTGCAATTCTATCCCATTGATCCACTTTCTAGTACCATACTGTCAACTACCATTGGTTTGTAAAAGGTTTTAGAATCAAGAACTATCGCTCATCTTTGTTCCTTTTTTTGAGATTGTTTTGCTTATTCTTTTCTCTAGCAACTCTACATGAATTTTAGGGTCAACTTGATTTCTGTGACATAGTCAAAATTCTGATAAAAATTACTTTGGTGGGCTGGGAATACAGCTCAGTGAGACAACACTTTCATATTTACATTGTTATTTTAAAATATTTTATTCTTTCCAATGGATTAAAGGTGGGTCTTCCCAGTTCAAATGAAAATTCCCTCACAATTGTACCCACTAGGTCAGGGTTTAGTTAATTTCGAAGTAGTTACATTGATAACAATAGCCATTATACCTGGAAAGTAGGCTTGGGGAATTTATTAGTTCCTGGACCACGAACACCGGTCTAGAGCTAGCAGGGGCCACAGGCTCTAGGTAGACATTAGTGGGTCATATTGGAAATTAATATGTCTAAGAGTTCCAACATGAGTCTCCCAAGGATAGCATGTGGAGGACCTGTCTGTCTTGGTCTGCGGTAAAGGTTTTGAGGTCCCCTCTGCATCTCACTGAGTCTCATCTGAGCCACCTCATCTCAGGGTACATGGCCTAATGCTACCTGGCTCAACCTAGTTCCCACCCTCCCTCAGTTTTTCCATGAACTTTCTAACTGAGAAGTCACATCCTTCTAGTCTGACCTGAAGTTCCAGAGAAAATGAATTGAGTTCTCATGTTTTGATGACCTCCATCTGATCCCTTGAACGCACACACGAGTGCTCTTCATTAAACGGGGTACCAACATCTCACGATGTGGTGTTATTCCTGGTTAGTGTCTGCCTCCATCATCAGAGTAAACTCGCTAAGGAGTGGCCAGCCTTTACTCAGGGACTACCACCCTGCCCTTCTTTTTTTGGGAAACCGACTCTCCCAACCCTTACAAAACTCCCTGCTTTACCATGAGATTCCAGTCGCTGACCCTTGTACATCCACCAGCTGGTAGCATGTGACTTAAACTGAAGCAATTAGGTTCTTGCCCGTTAGCTTTTTGACTGTTCCTATGTGGAGGAGAATTTCCGCTTAGTTAGCAGAGCTAGGAAGGTAAAACTAGAAGTTCCTGCTTTTCGGGTTATCATCTTCAAGAAGATAATTGCCAGAACAAAGGGAAGATGAGCTAAAACATGGGAAAATGTGAAAAGCGTCCGGGGCTCTGGTTCTTGTCCTTGTAGCCATGTCTACAGTTTGGGCGTGCGCGTCAATGAATTCCTCTTTTGCTTCAGCTATTTTAAATTTTAATTTTATGAGCTGAACCCAAGAAATCCTGTAAAGTTCTTTTCCCAAGCAGAAGTCAATATTCATTTTTTTGTACAAGTTCATGGAGAGCCCAGTTTAGAACGGGCCCTGCAAATGCTAACTGTGTTGAGGCAGATTATGAACCGGTTGAATTAGTTTATTGAGAACTGCGCTGGAAAATGAAAAGAAAGCACCCTGTGTTACTGCTGTGTATTGAAAGAACAAGGGCTTGATGTTTTATGTGATTCAACGAGAGGGAAACAATAAAACAGTCTAGAAAAAGGAATAAAAGTTCTGCCAACTTGGCAAAGAGAAAGCTGAGAAGCCAGAGCTACCTCCTCCAGGGGTCGTTCTCTGCCTTTTAGGAAAGAATACAACTGTTTTTGTTCATTAAAGATGGAAACCAGAGATGTGTGCATCCTTCCTTGAGCCTGGTTGTAGCTCACTCTCCTCCTGAGGCTTTAGAAACCAGGGAACAGGGCAAAGGGATGCGCAGTGGTCTTTCGTCAGCTTGTAAGCCTAATGACTAAGAACAAATACGGGGCCTTTGTTGTACCTATGCTCAGACATTCAAAAAAATCATTATAACAGTGCCAGAAAATTGCACCCACAGCTTCCCCAGGCTGGGACGGCTGGGTTAGAACGGTGTGCTTTGCCAATTTCAGTGATTGTACCAATTACAAGTTCAAGGTCCTAAACAGTCTATTGTTTATGAAAAACAAGTGCCATTTATTCCCGGAGCAGAATGAAACCTTCGAGGCCATAAGATTTAACCCCCAACAGCTGCCCTGTCATTTTCACATCTGCTTTTTAATTAATTTCTGAGTTCCTTCTAAACTCATTCCTAAAGAGGGGCCGAAAGCTTTAGAAAACCCATTTCATCCACATACTCTCAGGAAAAAAGTCTTTTTTTAAATATAAAAATGAAAATTGTTTTATGAACTTCCCTGCCGAAGACTCAAATGCCCTTTCATCTACGTTGTATGAAATAAATTTAATCACTTTTCAAAATCCTTCCCTTACTCAAGCCACCTATGGCATCTCTCTAGGGAACATAACAGATCCTTCATTAGTCTCACATGGGACATTAACATTTTAATCTCCTTTGGGATAAGTAGTAGGTCAGACAGCAATGAAAAATACAAGACACACAGTCAGAGACACAAGAAACAGACCTCTCTCACTAGTGTGCCCTGAAATCTCAGTGAATCGAATCATCTGCATTGCTTAGTCTCTCTCTCTCTTCTCCCTGCCCTCCTAGCCTGTCTTTGTGTTTTTTGTTTGTTTGTTTGTTTGTTTTTGAGACAGAGTCTCACTATGTACCCCTGGCTTTCCTAGAACTCACTATGTTGACCAAGTTGGCTTTGAATTCCCAGAGAGCCGCAGTTCTCTGCCTCCCAAGTGTCGGGATTAAAGGTATGTGCCTGGCCTCTCTAGCTTTTCCCAACTACAAGTTCGTCATTGCTGAGAGCCATTCCTTCTGAGCATTTCAGTTATTCAATTTTTTAAACTTTATTTTAAAATTTTTATTAATTACAATTTATTCACATTGTATCTCCCCTGTAGCTCCCTCCCTCCTCCCCTCCCAATCCCACCCTCCTTCCTCCTTCTCCAACCATGCCCCTCCCCTGGTCCACTGATAGGGGAGGTCTTCCTCTCCTTCCTTCTGATCCTAGTCTATCAGGTCTCATCAGGAGTGGCTGCATTGTCTTCCTCTGTGGCCTGGTAAGGCTGCTCCCCCATCAGGGGGAGGTGATCAAAGAGCAGGCCAATCAGTTCATGTCAAAGACAGTCCCTGTTCCCATTACTATGGAACGCACTTGGACACTGAACTGCCATGGGTAGTCTTAAAGATTATGAAGGCACCCATATAAAATGTCTATCTCAATGCCTGGAACACACACATTGTTATTGCTATACTTATATACTATATTGTTCTATTCTAATACTGTGTATGTGAGCTTGAGCTGTGCTAACGGCATATATATATATATATATATATATATATATATAATAATTTCTGTAGTTTGTGTCACCCAACATATATATATATATATTTCTTACAGTTCTGAGGGATGGATGCTCAAGGTCAAAAGGTCAAAAGCTGGGCTTTCCTCAAAAGATGTCTCTCTTGTCTCATAGGTGGACACTAGCTCATAGTATGTTCTCCTCTTACATTTTCTCCTGAGGGGCAATGGTAAGACTAAGGGTCTGAGTTGGAGGATGCTGGTGTGGTGTGTGCATTCCCAGAATCCTCTTGTCAATAGTGTGAAGAATGGGTTGAGGGGACTTAATTGTATGAAGAACCTTTCTCTCTCTCTCTCTCTCTCTCTCTCTCACACACACACACACACACACACACACACACACAAACACTAATGACTGTCCCCAGATGGGTGGGAAGAGACATATTAAGGATCTGAGTACAAACACCTTGGGATAGAATTTGAACTCAAGTCTCAGTGGTAATTATTCAGCCTTGCTCATAACTAGTAATACCCGCCCTCCCCCTCCCTCTTCCCCACGGCTCTTCTCTAATCTCTGATTTTCTCTGATTGTTGTGTAAGAGTGAATTTTGGGTGCTGTTACTAATTAGCATCATGTAAGATAAGCAGCAATTTGGTTGGAACATTTTAATAATAGTTATTTTCTCTTTTGCCTGTATTTAAAAGTTCTAATTTAATGAATAAATTATCTTTAGAGATCTAAGTTATTTCTAGTTTTGTTGTTCCATCTGATATGTTAATTTCGTCAACAGATTTATTTTAATAATGAAGAGGAAACTTAGAGGGAAAAATGCACCTTGAAGTCTAAACCAACTTGCACATTAATATCCCAAGGAACAGCGGCGTAGAAGGGTATACACAAGGGGTTTGGATGATGGGATTCATAGAATATTCTTCACACTCAAAGATGGGACACTGCTGAATTAGTCATCTGAACTTACTTTGATTGATTTTTAACCACTTGGGATACGATTAATTTTCATTTGAATGAACAGCCAGTAGTTGAAACAGAAACAGCAATGGACCAGAAACCGAGTCCCGGCTTTGGCTCCATCATTAGCTGGCTCTGTGTTGCATCACAAGTCAATAGCTTTTTCAGATCTCAACTATTCTCAGAACACAAGAAAACAGAAATAGATCATTTTTAAGGCCAAGATAAGCATGTGACTGTTATAATGTTCATGGTTTGCACAAAGAGCATAGAAGTGAGCAGAACAGATAAGGTCTCCAATCCTATCTATCATAGTCTTTGGAGGCTTGGGGTGTGATTTGTAAGCTAGCATTACCAACAGCTAGGCAACTCTCAGGGTAAACTATGTGTGAAGAAAATGAAATGGGCCATGTCATGAAGAGAGATCTGAGGTATTGGCAGCGACTCTAAAGAGTGAGTAGTTGAATTAACTTCATAGATCAATCTGAGACCTTGGTGGTGAGAAAGTGTTCTCCAGACAGAGATCTAGGCAGTAAGACTGCAAGATGCAACCAGCAAAGATATGGAGAAGCCTGTGCATTCCAGGTCTGTGCAGCTGTAGCAAACAGAGCAAAACTGAAAATAGTGTGAAATGGGCTGTAAGACAGAGACAGCGGCCAGCTCTTATGCATTTGCATCTTATTTTAATATTCAGGAATAATTATGACACATGGGACAGCGCTGGTTGTCTTGTCTTGTTTCAACTCTTAACTCTGGGTGTCATGTGGAAACCCTACTGAGGGAAAGAATGAAGCAGGGACATCAGATGAGAGGCAGGAGGAGCCACGGAGGCAGTCGGGAAGCAGAGGTGAGTGCATGGCAGAGCAGAGTGCACCTGCTAAAGCACCAGCGTGGCTAAGCCTGACTTTTAATTTAACCTAAGAGAATGCCAAAGCAGATCTCTAGGTGTGTCTGTAGATGTTTCCAGGGACAGCTGCGTAACAAGGGCTCTAACCTAATGAATGACTGAACTCATCGATGGATTCGTAATCTGAATAGACTACGGAGGAGATAGAATTTGGAAGGTGGAGCCTGGTTGGAGGAAATAGGTCACCGTCACAGGAGATGCATCTTTGAGATCTATATCTTCGACTGGCTCTATTTCCTGTCTATCATGAGATGAAGAAGCACCTCTGCCGTGCATTCACATCAAGATGGCGTTTTGTCTAAGCGCATGCAGCCAAATAACCATTTATTGAACCATCTGAAACCAGGAGCCAATATAAGTTTTTTGTCCCTTAAGTTGTTTTTCTCAGGTATTTAGTCAGAACAATGTAAACCTAGATAATATATGGATATCAATGGCTCTGACCTCTTGATCCACATGGCTCTATGCCCTTTTCCTCCATATGTCTTATATGGCTGATTGGAAGGTCGATGGCTACGTGACAGTCCACCAAGATTGCTGAGGGAGACCTGAAATCTTTTAACATGGCGTTTCATCTCAATGAGTCAATGGGGTGGTCAATATGAGATATACCTCCCAAAGGAGTTGAAAGCAAGGAGTAGTGATGGTGTCAAGATAAACCCAAACCCTCTCAGATACTGAAGGTTTTGCTTTCTTTCCCTTTCAAATTTGCTTCCAAGAACTTGGTACATTCAGTTTGGCTGTAGTAGAGACAGCTGTTTGAAACAGAACCGAATCCAATTTCCATGACATTTTGTACGCATGCAGAGCTTGGCATTGATGTGATTCGTGAGAGCAATTAATAAATGGCAGCATTATCTTGGAGCACTCGGTGTATTGTATTTTCAGGAAATGAGATCTAGCTAACCTTTATCAGTTTATACTTTGCCTTCACTTGTATTTAGTCATTTCACTAGTAGTTTTTGGACATATATTCCTAAAATATAATTATCTTCCTTATCAAGCTGAGCAGTAGGATGATTTCCTTCTTCCGTGACACCACACCATGGGGTATGTTGATTTCAGAAAGAATAACAAATCAAGCAGAGAGATTCAGAGAGAGCGGCATCCATTCTAAAACCTGCTAAGAATGTTATCAGTGCCTCTAAGATATCACCTACCTCTGTCTTTGTCAACCATTTTCTCATCAAACAAAAACAGACCAGGGAAACAAAGAAACAAAAAAACATAGCTGTGCCAAGGACACCTGGGATACCTAAACATTGGGTTCATTCATTGATCCTCCGGTATTGAGCACCTTGATCTAGATAAGGCCCTGTCAAAACACCTTGTTCAGTTTTAAATCATAATGATATTCCTGTCTTCCATTTGGCTGTCAGCTTGGGAAGGTCATGTGGAAAGACTGAATAATGCAAGAATTTTAAAAGTTATGATGGAGCTTACAATGTAAAGAAAAGCCAGATGATAAGTAATGGATTGTAGACATGCTTCCTAAGCTGTTACATGCTCATAAATTTCTTAGGCATCTCAACAAATTAATATGCAGCTCCAGCAGATCTACTGTTTCAGTTACTTTTCTATTGCTTTGCTAAAACACCATGACTAAGGCAATGTATAGAAGAAAGAGTTTATTGGGAGCTTGCCTTTTCAGAGGGTGATTCCATGACCATTATGGCAGGGAACATGAAAACAGGCATGCATGGTGTGGAGCAGTAACCGAGAGCTTACAAATCCACCCACTAACACAAAGCAGGGAGGGAGCTACCTGCAACCGGCATGGGAATTTTAAAACATCAAAGCTGGTTCCCAGTGACACCCCTCTTCCAACAAGGCCACGTCTTCTAATTCTTCCCAAACAGTTCTACCATCTGGATTAAGTACTAGGTAAAAGGGGTGTTGGCGGGCATTCTCATTCAAAGCACAGTATCTAAAGATGAGGAATTAGGTGAGACTAGATTCTCAGCTGGTGCTGATGTCTTTGTTTTAAGTGCAAATAGCGATGCATGAGATCTGGAAACCATTCTGTGGCAACTCAGTACATTGCAGTGAATTCATAGGGCACCATGAATTAAAGCAAAACCAAATAAGACATGGTGGTACCAATCACGTGCTTCAAGTGTGACTGGTTTGAGCTAGTTTACAGTTTAGACAAAGTAGGCGACACTCCTTTGGATCTTTTTAAAGTTGTTCATTTATTTTTTTGTGTGCACATGGGGTGATGACATGGGCAATTTTCAGGACTTTCGGATCCTATCATGCCTTTGCAAAACTGGACTCTTGGCAGCAGTGACCAAAATGCAGGTGCCATGTAAAAACCCACTTGGGACAGGCAATGATGACGGCAGTGTCTGGTTTGATTTCAAATTCTGAGATGTTGTACAGTAATAGGTGTACACATTCCACTAGCAAATAAGTGTGGTTATACAAAATGTTTCAAATAACAACTTTCTTTTATTTGTGTTTTATAATGTTCATTATTATTAGTGTATGTGTGTGAATGGTGTGTGTGAGAGAGGCAGACAGAGAGAGAGTGTGTGTGCTAGAGGACAATTTGGGGAGTCACTGGTCTCTTACCATGTGAATTCTTGGTATCAAACTCAGGCTGTGAGTTTGGCAGCAAGTGCTATATCCCTACTTGTGTCTTTGACATAAGTATGGAATGTACTTTTGCCGTAGTCTCCACATGCTGGCCCCATGCCTTACCCTCCTGCATCCTTTTATCTTCTTGTTTGCCCTTCACAGTTTTGCTTTTACTTTCATGCCATCAGACAGGTCTATAAAACACCAGCTTTCTTTCCATTTCTATGCTTTCCATGCAACCCTAGTATTGTCAGGGCAGGATTCTTCACTGTGCTATTTGGGCAGATCCGTATGTGTTTCCCAACTTACAACTGTAAAACTTTAAAGGTTGTTTTTATTTTGCCATCGTGTGAAGTTCTCTGCACTGACTAGGAAGCCTACTTGGGAGTTTGTTCATCTCAAATATGGAGACTGTGTGGCATGGTTCTCTTGTAATGCCGGACCTGCGGCCACAGTCAGTCACACAATGACAAGGGCAAACATCCAGAACTCTGCAGAAGGATGTGTGGCCGGGCCAGGATGTGTAACAGTTTAGATCTATTAAAAGTCTTTTCTAGTCATGAACATTTCATCTTACAACAGGTTTATTGGGATGTAACACCAATGGAGAGACATTAATACTTAATCTCAAGGTCGTCTTTTTGCATTAGGTAAAATGAGAAATCATTGAGACACCGTGAACAGAGAAGGTTCTGTAAACCTGTGGGTTAGAACATAGATATGAATTCAGAAAGGAGGGCACAGAGGTCTGGTGTAGCTGAAAGCCATTTGAAGGACTGAGATGCCCGGACAGGTCCTCAAGGACGCAGATAGTGGGGTGTTAGGGAGCAGTGGACAATATGACTGTCAGCTTAAATTTTTTTTTAATTTACTTATTATGTGGGAGTATGCATCATGACATCATCTTGCAAGAGTCAGTGGTGAAGTCAGTTCTCCTTCCACCGTGTGGGTCATGGGGATTGAACTCAGGTCGTTAGACTTGGCAGGATTCACCTTTACCTTGGGGGTCATCTCACTGCCCCAGATTTTCTGATCTGCATGAACAGTACGTGCTTAGATTTCACGCCTATTTTGAATCCCCAGTTTTCTTTGGTGGCCTTTGGACTTCACACACTTTTCTACACAGAATCCCCTCTGCCAAGCAGGACCAAAGCTGAGGAGTCTATAGCCCCCAACCAGATCTCCTTTATCATCTCAATCTGGAGGGGGTTTGATGCATGATGCTGTGTGTTGGAACCAGCACAGTCCTTCTTCCTTGGTGTATAATGCAGATGACAGCTGGCAATGAGTGAGGCAAACCACAGTGTGCCTCTGTGGTTCAAAATCTTCAAGAAATCAGATATTTATTTTCATCATCTTATAGGCATCAGCTGTCATTAAACACAGTGGTGTCTTAATTGCTTTCTTATTCCAGTTTTGGAACAACTCTTTTTTTCCTCTATGGACAACATTTTATATTTGTAAAAGATACTTGGATATGATATGCACACAATGGTGAAAGAAGTCATCAGTTCTACCATTTTGCTCCTCATCTCTTTGACAGATGATGGTGATCTCAGAACAATAGACCATGGAAGAGGAAGTTGGTTTTAGAACAACAGGTGATGGGGAACTGAGACCCAAGAGGAGTCATGCAGTATTTTAGGAAGATTGTTTTTGTGGTCTGATTCAGGAAGATGAGTGGGAGGAAGCCATGGGACCTCTGTCGTGAAGCTCTGACATTGGGTGACAGTGGCCGTGGACTGAAAAGAAAGTGTTGGCTACAAGACATTTTCTTCCCCCATGAGGTGATCTATAGCTTCCATCAGATTCAAGAAGGGATTTGAAATCCTTTCTCCAAATTCAAGAACAACTGCTCTAGATGATTGTTTTGGTAGATCATTGGTATTAAGAGGAGTTATGAAAGAAACTGCAATACAGAACGTAAAAGTGTTCATTAACACTCAAGAAATGTGAATCAAGAAGGAAAACATACTGTGTAGCTTCAGGATGTAGAAAAAAAGTGTAACTCTTAAAAGAAGAGATATGAGTCTTCTGGAAAGAGAGAGGGAGGAGCCAATGAAGAAAGAAACATGGGTGGAGGGAGGGAGGGTGAGCACATGTTATGGAGAGAGGCAGTGGCCAACAGCAGGAAGGCAGTTGGCACGCTGTCTTCAGTGGCACACCTGTCTACACTAGTCATTGCTGTTGTTCTATGACTGAGTTTAGTGATGCTCTGTGAACTTTCTCAGAAGTAATCAGTCAGCAAATAGGTAAAGAAATAAACAGGTAAGAAGAAGATGAAAGGTAGGAGATGAGGGAAGGAAACAGGAAGTAGAAAGAGAGAAAGGGCAAGACTTTAGAAGGTTTGAGGAGAAGGAAACAAAGAAGTGGAAAAGAGGAATGGGTGCATTATACGTTCTGACACGCCAAGCCCTCTCAGTGACAAGGAAGGTGTCGTGCATCAGTGTTCACGCTTCTGGTTAAAGTTTACGCTAGAACCCCAGGAAGAGTCCATTTTGTCTTTGGTGTACTTCTACATTCTAACCTGGGATTGGGACACCTGATGGAACTGTTTTTATTACAATATTCTTCAATTCTTTGTATCACCTGGGTTTCAGGTATATTTAATTATCCTCCCTAAACACCATATTTTTCTTTTAATGAAAGTCTTTAAAGGAAATCAAAACAAAGTCTTTTTGATGCAAATGCAAATTACAATTTTTTTTGTTTTGTTTGCTTAAGAAAAAAACCATAAGAAACACCTTGTTTGCTTCCCTGTGGACTGTGGCAATTGCATTTTGGGCTTTGTTTTTTGAACAAAAATAGAATTCTGTTGTTATAACACTATAAATAATACCCATGCAATCCAAGAAACAAATTTAGCCCCGTGCTTTTAACATCTAGGTATTAACTAGCAATACACTAAGGAATCAAAAGCCACAAAAACAAAAAACAAAACAAAACAAAAAAACCAACCTTCTAATTCAAAGAAGATACACACACTCACATTTTACCTAATGTCAGTTTTTATTAGCATGAAATGTTTGTTCAAAATCTACCATGTGCTGGACACTCCATTGTTCCTAATGTAAAGGAACTCACAATCAAGGAAACAAGGTAAGTTAATTAAGAAGGATGATAAAAATGGTTGCTGTTTTTTGAGCATTCAGTGCGTGGCAAGCACTGTTCTAAACACTTTCTACTGACTCACGTCACAATAATCTGTCATAGGCACTATTGTTACCCTTACTGTACAAGTGTGGAATATGAAGAGTAGATGAATGTTATAGATTGGATATCGAATGTTTGCTGAAGGTCCGAATGTTACTACTGGGAGATGGTAATTCTAAAGACAGAATCTTTAGGAGGCAGGGTCTGGTGGGAGGGCCTCGGGTCTTTGGAAATCTGCCCTTGTTGGGTGTTATGGGATCCCGGGCTTGTCTGTTTTGCTTTCCAGAGATACCACATACTGCTACTACCATATGCTGCTCTACTACAGGCACAAAGAAATGGGACAATACGCTGAGGACCGGAAACTTTAAACTGTGAGCCAAGAGTAAACATTTTCTAACTTAATTATCTCAGGTAATTTATTATAGTGATAAAAAGCTGATGAACAGGAAGAGTTCAATAACTTGCCTAAGGTCATCTGGTCAGGGACTGGCAGTCCCACCCAGCCTACAGTCTAACCATACCACAGCCCTGAAACAGGCTAGCTGGGCGAGGAGGCTTGCTGGGTGTGGAGGGCACTTCCCATGCAGGTGACCTCTGAGTGGGTGTTAGGATGAAGAACATGGTGGCGTATATGCAGAAAAGTCTAGTGTTGCTGGTGTTGGATGCGAGAGGCCCAGGACTGGGTGTGAGGTGGGGTTGGAGACTGCCAAGAGGCTGCTCAGGCAAGGTCTTAAAGCAATTAGACTCTGCAGCTAGGATAGACTCCAAGGAGGAACAGACTAGGGAGGAACATGTTGGGGTATAAGTAAGTCTTGTTCTCTTACCAATTCTGGACTGTTAATTGTATTTTTTTTTTAAATATACTACACAAGAAAGAGTGGGCTGGAAAGCGGGAGGGCCCAGCAGTTGAGAGCACTTATTACTCTTACACAGGACTGGAGTTCAGCTCCCAGCACCTCTTTGGTGATTCACAACCATCTGTTGCCCCAATTTTATAGTACACAGTGCCCTCTTCGGACAGCCTCAGCACTGCACACACATGGTATATTTACATACATTCGGGCAAAACACTCATACATATAAGATAAAATAAATGAATCTAAAAAGAGAAAAAAAAAGAAATCGCAAAGATTAAATTAACGTGAGTTGTGCTAACTTTTAACTTGTTCACTTGATTCTTTAATAAGTAACGAATTTGTTTATATTTCATATTCGTGAGAGATTGATGGTAAAGGAATTAGACTAGTGAGATTGGTTGCTGTGTCCAGGTGCCTGCTACCAAGCCTGGTGATCTGAATTTGGTCCCCAGGACCGAGATTGTGGAGGAAGAGGACAGACACAAAAAAGCTGTGCTCTGACCTCTAAACACAGGCTGTTTCACGTTCAACCCCCTCCATACTCAGAAGTGAATGTAATACAAATAGTCCTTAAAAGAAATTAATTTTAATTATCATTAACTTATAAGGAAATTTAATGAGATTTCAATATTAATAAACCACATTTTAATTGTTAATTTTAATTAATAATAAATAAATAAGACTAATAAAAATAACATAAATAAAACATAGTGAGAACACATTTATTAGAAACCAAATTATCCTTCATGCTTTGGGAAAAGCATATTTCTTGACTGTTGATATAAATTGATTTGTACATAATTTTATATTCTACCCCAATTCAATTCCAGGTTTTATTCTGGGACCAAATTGAAGTCTTGTACATACATGTAATATAAGTAATTCTGCCCAGGTGCCCTCCTTTCCAGGAATGGGCTTTCTTTTATCATAGGTGTTAAATTAGCAGGAGAGCCCATCTCCTGTACTATAGAAAAGCCACCACTCCCAAGTTAGCCAAAGCTTCCCTCAGGGTCCCACATTGTCAAGGTCACCTCCTGCTTTGAATTTCAGATCTCATTGAATTATTTGTTCTTTCATAATCATACCTACCTATTTAGATTTTTTTCCTCCCTTAACAAAAGAGCTGTTTTTCTTTCCTAAGAAGAATTCTTGCCCTCCCTTCTGGGCCAACCTATCTAAACTGCAAACAGCTTTGAAAATAATAATGTTTTCTTTCCAATTACGGTAATACCTTCCATTACTACAGGTATTCTAATTGCATAGTACATTACAGTTTTCAAAACATATCCACAATGGAGCAAGTTTTGTTCTCATCTTGGAGGGTAATGGAGAGGGACTTTCACTTGTGGACTGCCTTGTGTGAGTTGAGGGAGGCTTTGTGCTTGCTGACTCAGGTGTTTGAGCTCGTTAGCATACGAAATCTAATTAAGCACATCTCTCCTTCCATTCTTCACAGCAGTTTTGCAAGGTAAGCATATGCGCTAGTCATCTATTGTTGGAAAATAAACAATAGCGGAAAGGAGCAGTTTCAAACCATAAACATTTGTTATCTAACAATTCCTGAGAATTAGGACCTTGGGGTGTGGTTTTCAAAAGCTGTCTACTGGGCAGTCTGGGCTCACCTAGGTGAGCTGATGGAGACCACAGTTCCTACGACAACTGAAGTCTCCCTCTGCTTATTGTCTCTCCAGGAAGTAGTTCACGATGTGGCTACTGGTGTTCTTCACAAGAGCAAGCAGTAGAGTGGACAAACTTCAAGTTGGAAGATGTAGTCTCAGTATCTGAGACTCACATCTCTATTCTATGTGATAAGAATCACTAAATCTCTTCACATTGAAGGAAAGATTGCTAGAGAGCATGGATGCCTGTGGTCAGGAGCATCTGGGCCCACCTTGCAGGGCTGCCACCTGGGAATTTACAGGCCTCTATTTCATACTAGGATCATAGGATCCTATTAAGTGGGCCTTGACTCTTACGTAAGATACCCAGATGTCAGGAAACAATACCATGTATGTTAGCAGCGTCGACTGAGGCAGGAAAAATGGAATTTACTTATATGGAGTAAATTCCCATAATTACAAATTAAATTTAAAATTTTTCAATGATTTTAATGTAAAGGATGCAAAGATGGTGCAGAGGGCCCCTATTCTCTTCTCTGGTTTCTGCTGTAATTTCATTTTCACTCTACTATGATAGGTCTGTTGCTTATGACCCAGAATTGGTCTAACACTTAGCCATGAGCCACTCTTCAGATCCCAGGGTTTTTTTCATGATGCTCTTTTCTCTGCCTCCGAGTTCTAGTCAAGGCATTCCATTGCCTGTCCTTGTGTCCTCTACTCTTCCCAGTGTTTGGTGACCTCTGTAGTTATGAGGGTTTATGAGTAGTATGAGGTCTGGTGTTCTGTAGGATGTATCTCAGATGTGATTCCTCTGATGTTTTCTTCATGGAGATTCAGTACTCTAGAAAGGTGAAATACTTGACATTGATACCAAACGCAATCTGCAAAAGGCAGAACGAATCTGAGTTCTGGAACCATAGGCTATATCTACACATTTGACACAGTGATCTTTTTGAAGCACAGATCTTATCTTCTATCTCTTCTTCCATTCCCTGAGAATCTTTGAACATCTTCAAGAGATTAAATCATGCATTCTATAATCAACATTCAAGACCAAGACAGTGTGCTGTTCACTGAAAAAACAGAAGTGTTGAACTCAAATCTCAGCCCACGTTCACTCTGACTTCTTAGTTTCGGCTACGATTGCCATGATGGAATACCAGGAACAAATTGGGAAAGAAAAGGTTAATTTGGCTTACACTTCCATATTGCTGTTCATCATTGAAGGTTATCAGGGTAGGAACCCAAACAGGGCAGAGACTGATGCAGAAGCCATGCAGGGATGCTGCTTACTGGCTTGCTCCCCATGGCTCACGCACCCTTCTTTCTTACAGACTCCAGGACTACCAGTCTAGGGATGGACCCACCCACAATGCCATGGACCCTCCCTCATCAATCACTAGTTAAGAAAAATGCCCTACAGGCATTGTCTACAGCCTGATCGTATGGAGGCATTTTCTCAATTGAGCTTCCCTCCTCTCAGATAGCTTTAGCTTGTATCAAGCAGATGTAAAACTACCCTGCACAACTTCTAAGGTTATCACTAGGCTGAACTTGAAAGACCTCTGGGTATCTGCCAGAAAGATGGGATTCTGAGATGGATTATGTGTACTCTGAGTTCATATTCAAGTCTTAGGATCTGACACCCTACCAACTGAATTACTGGGCCTTTCCTATTCAAATCTTACTTAACACCTGGTACTTGTGAGTGCGACTTGATTTAGAAATGGTCTCTACATTAGGAAGACAAAGTAGACAGGGTGGGCCTATCCAATATCCTTAAAAGAAGAAAGGTAGTTGGCCAGTCACAAGTAGGAAACATTCTGAGATGACAGACGCAGATGTTGAAGTAAAATACCTACAACATGTGAAATCTGAAGAACTGATAACATCTACCAGAAAGTAGGAGAGAGACAGAAAGTTGACCCTGTCTCTGAGTCCCTAGAAGGAACCGACATGCCAGTACCTTAACTTTCGACGTCTACCATCCAGAATTGCATGATAATGTAGTTCTACTATTTTTAAGTCACCCATATTTGTGAAAATGTATTATAGCATCATCCTCAGCAAACCAATACACACAGGACCTGAGAGGATGTATTAGAAGACTTGTTATGGTGAAGCCCTGAGTCATTGAATATCTTAGGAGGCATTTCATAGAGGATGCTCAGAAACATTCCATGGGTGGGGTTTTAGACTCCTGACCCTCTCATGAGCAGACTGTTGCCACTATTCCTTGGCTTGGTACCATACTGACATTTCATAAGATTAGCTACATATGCACGAGGGAAAATGTCCCATGACACTAACCACATTATCACACATACTTGTATGCCTTATGTATTTCTCTAAAACTGAAGAATTTGTCCTTTTATATTCCAAATATAGTTTTAAAAGAAAGAACAACGTTGGCTATCTGCCTTGTGAAAGATAATGAAGGGAATGGCTTCCTGTCCCCAAGGATGGAATACTAGAGTGGACTTGGCTTGTAGCTGATGGTAAATTCCTCAGTGTCTGTGCCCTGCCAAGGAACTTGGAAAACTTTGGAACCAAGGATGATGGAGGTTAGTTACCAACAGAGGGAACTTCAAGTAAGGCTAGAGGGGTCAGCAGCAGCCTTTTGGGGAACATGGACCTGAGCAGGGTCTGTTGTCTTTGATGAGTGGATGCATTCAGGAGGGAGGACCCAGCATCTCTTATAGCCAAGGTAGTACTCAACTCTCCTTGAATTGAGTTTTGAACAAATATTGGAAGCGTGTTCTGTGCAGACGTAGCACCTGCCTTCTTATTCAACATTCAGAAAAAAGATTGGGGCTGGTGAGTCCTTGCACGTCTATAAAGGTATTTGTGGGGTTCCACCTGGTATAATATTAATAATAACCCAAATAAAAATGAACTACTTCTAAGTCTGATATTGTGCTACTGTTTGAATAAGATCAGTATTGATCTTCATACCAACTTTATGAGATGGATAATATTATTGCTCTGTATTATTGATAAGGAAACTATGAATTTGAGAGGCTAAGGATTTTCCCCAGATCACATGGCCACATAGTTGGAACCAAAATTGATAGCTAGGTCTAATTTAAAAGCAATAAATAAACAAAAAAATCTCTTAAGAGGCAACTTGATTGGAGAATGATGATAAAGGGCAATACAGGAAAGGGGCCTAGCTTCAGGCTTAGACAGCCTTAGATGTCCTACAAAGGATTCTACCTTATAAATACCAAGAGTCTATCAAGTCAGTATGCACAGAAGTTGGGTGTGTCTTCAACACATAGCATAATCATTCTGTGTCTGTAAGCTGTGAAGAACGGATTAGAGGTGGATAGGGCCAGAAGGCTAGAAACCGGAGTTGAGATCAGGTAAAAGAACTGATATATCTTAGTGTACCACACAGTGCCCTAAATAAAGTGCCTGGTTCTTCTCTTAAAGAACTATCTTGCAAACTTGAATAAGGCTGTGTACCTGTCACCTTATGCTCTCCTCCTTTTTGTCTTAGCCATTTTAGAGCCTTAAGAACCCATCTTGGGGGCTGCGAGACGTCTCAGTGGGTGAGAGCTCTTGCAATGCAAGCATTACAGAATGAGTGTGACCTCTGAAATTCACAGTGGAAGGAGAGCCCAACTTCTGAACGTTGTCCTCTGACCTTCACACAAGCACTGAACGCACGTGTGTGGTCACACACGCAGCAACAACAACAATAACAATAATAACAGTAATAATTAAAAAAAATAAGCCAGTCATTTTAGCAGCAGTGATTTTGGCTCACTAGTGCAGAATGGGTTAATGGGAAACAGACGGAAAATAGTTGACTTCAGCAAAGCATCCGAAGTTAGATACTGTGCCTGGAGTTTGGGTACAGACAGATAAAAGCAAATGTTTCAGAGACAGAATTAGGAGTGGGGTTGCCAGCTGCTGTTTAGTTTGGCACATGGCTCTGTCATGCACTGTAATGGAGAGCGCATGAAAGAAAAATATTGACGACAATGAGGTGCTAATTTTAAGAGCAGGAAATTGCTAGGGTTTGGGTCTTAATTGCCTCCAAAGGTCTGTGTGTAGAAGACTTGAGCTGAGGGAAAACCCTAGAAGCGGTGCCTAGCGGAGGGCCTCAGGTCTTCAGGGTCGTTCTTCCCACTACGGGGCGAGTGGTTTTCCTCCAGCACACCCTCCTGGCGCGATGTGCTGTCTGCCACCAGAAGCTCGCAGCTCCACACTGCCAAGGGCTGTTTCATAGGGAAGCAATGGGTCAGCCCAAACATGACCTGTGTCAAAAGAAACCTTTGCTATTCGCTAGTTGGTTATTTCAAGTAGCTGTTACAGTAACTGGAAGCTGCCCGATACAGTAGCCAATAATCCAGTCAGAAGCTTAGCGGTTCTAAATCCCAGCAACGGACACTAGTGTTCGTCCAGCTCCTGCCCTGCCGCAGGGTGCGTCTGTAGCTTATCCCCCTCGCTCCCCTTCCCGTCTGTGTTTGCCTCCCAAGCATATTGTGAATATACTTAACAGAGAATGTCCGAGACTTCTAACTACACCTATGTCAGGGTGTATCCTTTCCCGTCATATTTCTGTCACTGGTTTACCATCTGCTGACCAAGACTCATTTCACGTTTTATCATCTTCCTGTATGAGAACAAGGCGACAAGCCCCAAACCTCCACCCCAGCAAGTCCGCTGTCATCAAACATGCATGCATTTCTGCAATGCTGTTCTATCAAGTTCCATTATGCTGTTATTTTTTTTTACGTTCAACATTAAAATTAAATTTCTTTGAAGGCAGAGACTAGTGTCTGCTCACTGTATCTTTAGTTAAGTGGAGGCCTGATATGTACCAAGCATTAATATTTATTAAATAGCTTACGCCGAAGAACTCAGCTAGCTTTTCCTCTTGGGAAAACTGTCATGCTTACCTGTTACAAGAAAATTGAGTATTTCAGTTCACCAAATAAATACTATCTACAATGTGCTGGATTTACATTTTAGAATAAAGAGAATGAATAGAAGTCTCCTCTGAATGTTCTTACAATGTCATTGGGAGATGACTTTTTAAACAACTAATTTAATTAAAAAAGATTATATATATATATATATATATATATATATATATATATATATATATATATATACATGAGCGATTTGCCTGCATGTATTTAAGCTCACTGCCTGGTGCCCTCAAAAGACAAAAGAGGACACTGGATCCCCTAGAACTAGAATTATTATAGAGAGTTGTCAGCTACCGTGTGAGTGCTGGGAATCAAACCCTGGTCCTCTGCAAGAGCAGCCAGGGCTCTTAAACACTAAGCCACACTCAGCAACTAAACAAGTAATTTTAAAATGTAAGACTTGCCATGAAGCTGTAAAAAATGAATTTCAAAAGGATTCGATTGAGATCCCTTGTTTGTTCAGCCTTCAGGACCATATCATATGATCATGCATCTCTATGACCCTTTGAAGACTATAAAAGTACATTTACATCTCTATCTGAGAAGTACATTTCAATGTACACACACACATGGAGGGAGAGAGAGAAGGATATGTGTTCTTATGTGTTGATGGAAAGGCCAGAGGTCAACACTGGTTGTCTTCCTCGATTGTACCTTATGTTTTGAGACAGAGTCCCTCAGTGAATCCAAAGCCCACTGGTGACTAGATTAGCTTGCCAGTGAGCCCCAGGAATCTGCCCGTCTCTGGCCTCCAGGGTTGGGGTTACAGACATGCACTACTATGGCTGGCTTTAACATGGCCACCGGATCCAAACTCCCAGGTCCTCAGGCATGCACGGCCACAACTTACCTGTGAGTGATCTCCCCAGTCCCTCAGCGGCCATTTCTTTGTTTCTTTATGTCTTTTCTTTTGTTTGTTGTTTGTTTGTTTGAGGAAAGTTTTTATTGGGTGGCTCCGGTTGCCTACAACAAGGCTAGGTTGCTCACAACAAGGCTAGGTTGCTCAGGTATTGGCCTGGTACTCTCTGCCATCCTCCTGCCTCGGCTTCCCTAGTGCTTGGATTGTAGATGTGAAACGCTGTGCCTGGTCTTAATATCAGAGCTTATTAAATTTTTTTGACGATGGGTCAAATTTCCCTGATTCTTTGTATGCCAAGCACTCCTTTGTTTTAGACTAGGTACTGTGACTGTGGAACTTGGTAGCGTTGCCTGCATGATTTGTTAGCACAGATAACATTGAGAAACTACAGAGTTACTCAGCTTTGTTAACTTGAATAAAACTTACCCTAGACAGACTTCCTGTGGGCTTCCTGTAGATGAGGCTAGGTCTAGAGTCTGTCTTCCTCAAAGCCTTCAACCAGTGTTTTTCATCTGAACTATATGACACAAAAAATCATTTTCATTATCGTCCTCTCGGTTTTTTCAATGGATGATACGTATTAGCATCCTTAGAACCAAAGTTAAGTAACCCATAACCTGTGGGCAACATCCAGCCTACCCCTTCTTTGTAAATAATCACCCTTTAAGTGGTTATATAAGTACATACGTCACATCTGTGGTTTTTGCCTTTTGGTCTGCAAAGCCTACAAAAATGCACTCTCTGCTCCTTTAAGAGCAAGTTTGCTGACTCTTTTTTTTTTTTTTGCAGGCTGAAAAGAAACCTTCATGTTGGTGTATATCAGGCTTCATTCCCTCCTCGATCTCTGTTGGGCATGCTGGTGGGGATGGCTCTCACTCCTCAGGCATGGGCCTTGCTGTCTCCCCTTACTAAGGAGATGCCAACAAAGCAACCTCTTCGCTGCAGCTGAGCTGACAGGCTCACAATCCCCAGTGTGGTTTGACCTTCATGATTGGTCAGACTCTGAGGCTTGCATACATACTCTAGTTGTTGGTCAACTGTGTAAGGGAGCATGAGGGAGA